>JARBWK010000004.1:162569774-163071356 GCA_030556195.1 Anolis apletophallus
TTCATTACCAACTTCTGGTGGAAGTTGACCATAGATTTACCATGGAGGACTTAGCGATATTTTGACCTCATGTATAATTTATACATGAGCATATAGGGTAATACAATCAATGTGGTATCTAGCAAGAATTGGTTACGTATTGTGTTCCCATCCTGTCGCTATTTTTGGAGACCCAAGAGAGAACTGCACAGAATGTGAAAGCACAGAATTAGAAGCTAGGCTTCAGTAGAACCAACGCCACATGTGTATTCAAGACCACGGCTCCCAGAGCAGAGAAGTAATAAGCTCTTGGAGACTGAATGGGTCTCATGTTGTATCTATCTGTTATTACTATTTTGAAAAGGGTGTCTCTCCCTCAGAGGCATAAAGCATTGCAATCCCTACAATCCTAGAGATATACCGAGTTCTGTCCTCTCAGATCAAAATATTGCCCATCTCCTCTAGGTAAAAACATATAAATTATAAGGCAAAAGAAGTTGAAGAGAAGAATCACAACTGAGGGGGGGGGGGATCACATACACAGAAAGGCATTTCCTCCCATAGCCCAGACAACAAACCTGGAAAACGTAAGATTAGGACATTGAAGCCGTCTCAGAAGAAACACAGTGCCGCATGAAGTCCTATTGAACAGTTACTACAGCTGCCTCTGTGTTAGTGAAATGAGCCCCACAGTGTCAGGAGGGAGCCAATGAAATGCCATGAAACCAGCATATTAACGAGGCTGCCATTAATATGTACAGGACAATTTGTATTCCATATACTTAAATACCTCATTGCTTTGATCAACCCCTTTCAAAGGATGAGTGAAACGAGAGGAAAAATAAGAATGGGGTCAGGTTAGGCAAGACAGAAAACAAAATGCTATTTTATCATGCAAGGTTCAGGAGATGTTTGCACGAGCAGAAGAGGAAAGACCACGTTAAGCGCCAACGTACCCATCATTGTAAGCACCATCATGTCGGGAGGAGGTGAGAATGTCCATCTCAATGAGGTTGTCCTGCAATGTCTCTAGGAATGTCTGCTTTGCTATGTTTCTACGTACATATGGAAACATGAATGAAGCCAAGTGAGACATGCATCTATGAAGTGCAACCTCATCAACCCACAATGGTTATAGTGCAGCTGTGCATGAAATTAGAATGATGGGCCATTTGTTCATATGTATAGCATGTTATAACATATACATATACAGCATTTTCAGGACATTCACCGCCATATCTACACACGCATCAGTGTCACCAGTACATACACAAAGCAATATATACATACAAGTTATAGCAAATAGCTAACATTTGGCAAACTTTGACATTGACATCTTGATGTTGATGACGCCAAACAAATTTTGCAAATTCGTTGAAATTTCATTGACAGGTTACCATCATCGTATGATGTTGATTCAATTTAAATTAATACACTCCGCAGTGTTATTTTTGAGTTTTCAGATATTCACAGAAAGGGTTTGGCATTATCAACAATCACAGGGAAATGCCAACATTCATTGGATTATGGACATAACTAGATCAACGAACACACACTTGCTATCCGGGTACAAATCTAGACAAGAAAAGCAAAGTTATTTGATTTCGTAGTCACTTTTCATGGCTTTCCTGCCAGCGTAGCTGTCCAGACTCATCACAGCTGAAACTACCTGATCTACTGGACGTCTTAATTTCTCACAGCAAGTGTTTCCAGTAATGAGTCTGTCTCAGTGGGTGCTCTGGTGGGAAGTGACAGAATATGCCAGTCAATGATCTTCCTAGAAACCATGTCTTCAGAGATCCTTTGATAAGAATTCAATCAGGCCAAATCTCATTCTGCCGTCTTTTGGTTTCATTCCGCACTGCGGTTTCAAGAGTGATTGTTAGCCACCAAGAAACCCGATGATACTCTTACCTTGTATCACTGGAACACGTATCACATAACCCCCTTGTTGCACCAGCTTCACTGGCTGCCTATCTGCTACCGAGCACAATTTAAAGTGCTGGCTTTAGCCTATAAAGCCCTAAACCAGGGCTGCCCAGGAAGTCGATCGCGATCGACCAGTCGATCCCGGGACGGAAGGAGGTCGATCCCAGCCGGATAGGGTGCTTCTCAGCGGCTTTGGCACTCCCAGGAGTTTCTCCAAGCTTGAGGATGGCAGTGCCAAGCCAGCCTTGTGCTAGCTATGTCACCACTGGCTCGGCATTGCCATCCTCAAGTCTGGAGAAGCTGCTGGGAGCTCTAAAGCCAGAGCAGAGGGCAGGGCTTGGCGTGGCCTGGCTCCGCCCCCCGGCTTCTGCTCTACCAGCAGCTTATCCAGGCTTGAGGATGGCAATGCCAAGCCAGTGGTGGCATAGCTAGCACAAGGCTGGCTTGGCACAGCCGTCCTCAAGCCTGGAGAAGCTGCTGGTAGAGCGGAAGCCAGGGGGTGGAGCCAGGCCGCACCAAGCCCCGCCCCCACCCCTCCCCTCCCCAGCCTTGAGGAGGTAGGTAGATCTTTCTGACTTGGTTTTATTATAAGTAGCTCGCGTGCTGAAAAAGTGTGGGCACCCCTGCCCAAAACGGTTCCGGCCCAGTTTACCTGTCCGAACATATCTACTTCTACGAAAGACCAAGGACGTTAAGATCAACCTTCACAGGCAGGACTGGTTGGCATGAGAGACAAGGCCTTTTCTGTGTTGGCTCCTCGGCTGTGGAACTCCCTTTCCAATGAAGTTAGGTCTGCCCCCACTTTCCTGACCTTTCGTAAAAAAAAATATTACTGTGGGATTAAGTATTTAAACAATAGATTGAATAACTTGGAAGAGAATGTTTTAAGTGACCACAATGGATGGACCTGGACTATGGTTTTGAACTGGTGATCTCTTTTTAAGTTGAATTGTTTATAATTGCTTTAATCATTGTGTATTATGTTGGCATCTAATGATGTTGGTGTACAGGAAAAGAGATTGAAAGATGGGCTTCAAGACAGCCTCAAAAACTGGAATAGACACCAAGAACTGGGAAGCCCTGGCCCTTGAGTGCTCTAACTGGAGGTCAGATGTGACCAGTAGTGCTGCAGAATTCGAAGAAGCACAAATGGAGGGCGAAAGGGAGAAACCTGCCAAGAGGAAGTCACATCAAGCCAACCCTGACTGGGACCGCCTTCCGTCTGGAAACCGATGTCCTCACTGCGGGAGAACATGTGGATCAAGAATAGGGCTCCACAGCCACCTACGGACCCACCGCCAAGACACCACATCTGGAAGACAATCATCCTTGAGCTACAAGGGATCGCCTAAGTAAGATTGCCTGTTGTAAGCCACTGTGAGTCCCTCTTCAGAGGTGAGAAGGACGGGATATAAATGCTTGAAATAAATAAATAAATTTGAGTAATCTTCATGAGGAATAATTCATTTTATCCTGGAAAAAAGTAGAAAAATGCAATTGAACTCCCTGTTTCTGATCCCTAGTATAACCATACTTGAATTCATATCAGGCTCTGGTTTGCTTACAAACCAAGTCTGCATAAATAGCAAAAGTCAAAGGAAAACAAGTCAAATGCCACCCTTGGCAAGGTTAAGAGTCCTTGACTTGCTCTTCTTCCACCGAAGAGCAAATGTCTGTATAGATAGGATTATCATTTCTGATATGAGGGTGGGATTGGAGCGGGAACATTCCCCAGAGCAACTGCGTTCAAATATCCTAACTTTAGAGAACAAACGTCCTATCTGCAGAAAGACATCAGTAAGTTTTGGAGCCCCCTTTGAACCTATGATAGGAACTAATGGATCAAAATTGATTAAGTTATTTATTTAAGTTCCAGGCACAATTTGAAGCTTTTTCTTGTAATTGTTTATGTTTTAATGTGTTATCAAAGGCTTTCATGGCCGAAATCACTGGGTTGTTGTGAGTTTTCTGGACTGTATGACCATGTTCCAGAAGCATCCTCTCCTGACATATCATCTGTTTGAGCATTAACACTTGCCTCAAACACAGGCCAGGATTACCCATAAGGCCAACCTAGGCCATGGCCTAGGGGTGCAAGCTGGGGGGGGGGGGGGCGCAGATCACGGACCAAATATAATAATAAAAATGTTGAAATAAATAAAAACGCAACGCGCATGGAGATGAGGAAGGAAGGATACAGGAGATCCTCTTTTTCGGCGGCGTCCCTGCCCCTTCCTGAATACCAGCTCCTGCCTCTGCTATTGTTGCGCAAATGGCGTATGCTCAGGGGCTCTCAAAACTGGAGACGACGTCGACAGCAGGAACAATTAACTCCCTCGATGCCGACAGCATCCACTTGCTGGCTCCTTCAGTGCGAGTACAGGAAACTCCATTGCGCAGTCTGCACATGTTAGGACACCATGAAAGCTGGTATTCCTCCTCCAACACAAGGAGGAGACTCCTCCTTACTGGAGAGAGAAATGCAACTGCCGGCTACGGCACATGCGCAAAGCCCAGTACAGGAGAGAAGCCAAACGCAACAAGCCCCGGTATCGGGGAGAAGTGCGGCATTGGTACAGCTGCTGACTACAACGCATGCGCAACCCCCGATACTGGGTAGGAGCCAAGTGCCTCAAGCCCCGGCATTGGGAGGAGGCTCCTCCCCTCATGCCTGCATCCATAGTGCCTGCCGAGAGGGAAACTCCTGTGGCAGACCTAGTGGGGCCACACCGGCAGAGCTGGATGCGAGGCCCTAAGGGGGATGAGCGGATGAAAGGATGGGGGGGGGGGTGTGCGCGGTAGATGTTGGCTTAAAGGGGGCATAATTCCAAAGTGTGGCCTAGGGCGCAAAAAGGTGTTAATCCGGGCCTGCTCAAACAGACCAGAGTTTTCTCCCACCATGGACATTCCATATATAGACATCACTTGCTTCGTTTCTAACAAATTTCACAACCTCTGAGGATCCCTGCCATAGATGTGGATGAAATGTCAAGAGGGAATGCTTCTGGAACATGGCCACACTGCCCGGAAAACTCACAGCAACCTGGTTTATGTTTTGTCAACTGGTTTTAACTTAATTTACTGTATATACTCGAGTAGAAGCCGACCTGAATATAAGCTGAGGCACCTAATTTTACCACAAAAAACTGGGAAAACATATTGACTTGATTATCAGCCTAGGATGGGAAATGGAGCAACTACTAGTCAATTTCAAAATATGAACAGATACCAATAAAATTACATTAATCGAGGCATCAGTACGTTAAATGTGTTCGAATATTTACATAAAACTAATTTAAGATAAGACTGCCCAACTCTGATTAAACCATTATTCTAACCTTCTTCAGTGTAAAATGTGCTTATGTATCCTTCCAATAACAATAGAGTAAAATAATAAATATAATAATAATAATACAGCCAGCATAGTGATCTTGTTTGCTGTGTACTAATCTTGTTATATTTCAAATAATAATAGAGAAAAATGATGAAAATTTAATAATAAAATGATAAAATAATAAAATAATGAATGTAGTAATAACAACAATAAAGTAAAATAAATGTAATAATAGAGTAAAATGATAAATGTAACAACAACAATAACAAGAAGAAGAGTAAAATAATAAATAACAGTATAACAGGAGACACAGTACAGACACTGTACTGTCTAAATAAAAATAACAGGGACTGTCTGTCGTATGTGTATTGTAATCTGCACTGAGTCCCCTTCGGTGTGAGAAGAGCGAAATAGAAATAAACAGTATTATTATTATTATTATTATTTTCAGCCTAAAAAAGTTTTACAAGGCTAAAGACCTTGTAAAACTACAACTCTTGGATCCCTGCTTACTTGTCCGAACCTATCTCCCCTTATGTCCCACCTCGAAGCTTACGATTTTTTGGGGAGGCCCTGCTCTCAATCCCACCTTTCTCACAAATACGTTTGATGGGGGCGAGGGACAGGGCCTTCTCAGTGGTGGCCCCTCCCCTGTGGAACTCGCTCCCCAGCGAAATTAGATCAACGTCTTCCCTCCTCTCCTTTAGAAAAAAGTTAAAGACGTGGCTATGGGACCAGGCTAGATATTTGGGTGGACAGTAAAATGATGATAATGTTATAGAAAACGGACTATGGACTGGCCCTGGATTAAGTGGTGATATAGAACTCGGACTATTTGTACATTTTAAATGGGTTTTTAATCTGTTTAATGTGTTTTTAATATGTAATTGCTGTTTTTATTGATTGTATATGTGGGCATCGAATCGCCGCCCTGAGTCCCCCTTTGGGGGTAGAGAAGGGCGGGGTACAAATATTTGAAATAAATAATAATAAATTCCATAGCATTGCACCATGGCAAATCAAGTGGTGTCAGACTGCATTAATTCTACCATTAATGCACCCTATATGCAAACGAAAATGTAAAATTGACTTAATGTTTAAAAAACATCCCCTTTCAATACACATTTAAATGAATTACGGTAGGTTTATCATCTGACTAATTACTAACCTTTTTCATCTAGTTTTTCCATCTCCTCCTTGTGGAGTCTTCCTAATTGGTTTGACCAAAACTAATTAACAGGACCAAATGTTATGCCTCTAGGCTGTGGGCTTGAGTCCTACCAACCCATCTGTGATGGACCTCTAAATATCTAATGCTTGGGATTCTGGAACAGCTAAGAATATGCTTTAATTTCTATGTGTCTGCCATAATGTTTTTTAACCTCTTGTTGCATACAATAGAGTTGCAATGGAGGATTCAGTGATTCCAAGACAGCTTTCCTTTTCCAGGAATTTGTGAGGTTTTTCATCTGGACAGAGGACTTGCTTGCAGTCTTAGGGAATGTAAGACAACAAGAAAGAATGCAAGGCTTGCTTTTTAATAGCTTTTGTTTAATGGCTTTTTTCTATGGTAATTTATGGGGTAAACACCCCATAGAATTGCCTTTAGGACCCAGCAAATTCCTTGAGATACCATACTCCCCTGAGCCAAAGTCAGTGAAATGTTGGCTATGGGTTCTACAGCAGGCCCGGATTAACAACCTTTTGCGCCCTCGGCCACACTTTGGAATTACGCCCCCGCATGTTGTTCTCCCTCCTGCCCCTCCCTCCCTCTCTTGGGCCCCCCTGTTGTGGCGAACGGACCCCAAAACCACCGCCTTAGGGAAGGAGGCCGGCCTCGTGCCCTGAGCACAGGCTCGAGTCCCACTTGACCCTCCGTCTAGGCTCACTGACCTGGCCGTTGCTCCCGAAGGCCCACTTGGCCTGCTGTTATTTCCCCACGGGGGGGGGGGGTCGCTGCCACCTTTCCTCCTCCCTCCCGCTTTTCCTCCTCCTGCACATGTGCTGCGACCTGCATCCGGGCCATGGGAGGCCACTTCCCTGAGGGACTTGCGACTCGCGAGACGTGTCAACAGCGCCCTCCCTCGCATGCTCCCTCGCTTGCTCCCTCCCTGGCGCCTCAGCTGCGCTTGCTCTTGCTCCCTCCCTCCTCTCCTCCGCCAGCGCCTCCTGGGCCTTCCGTGATCTGCCGCCCCCCCTGAGGGCGAGTTCCACGGCCCGTTGCCCCTAGGCCATGTCCTAGCCTGGCCCTATGGGTAATCCGGGCCTGTTCTACAGTTATCAGAGTCTTACTGTATTTTGTTGTTGCAACAAAGGGTAAGTCAGAGTCCACTCTGACTTACACTGATCCTATGATCGGGTTTTCTTGGCAGGATTTTTTAGAGGACACTTGCCACTGCCGTCTTTTGAGGCTGAGAGAAGGGGACAACAGTGAATTTCCATGACTAAAAAAGTTTTTGAACAATGGCCTCCTGGAATCCAAGGTCAATACTCAAACCACTATGGTCAGTAGTCCGCAATTGCTGGGATTAGGAATGCAGGACACCTACAAAAGTGGGAAATTTTCTTTTAAAAACCTGAGGGAGAACATTTCTCATCTCTGCACAGTATCATGGATTGATTCATGCCCGATTAAAATATTCTAATTAGGAAACTCTAGGTCCTCTTAGAATGACTGCAAGGTCAACTTCAGGGAGAAGCTGATAAGAGTCATGACAGAGCCATCCCGGAGTGATGCCATAAATGTCAATATGGGACACCCAGCTATGTATGGAAACATACAAGGTTTATAGAAAACCAAAACATTTGGCTGGGATAATAAAAAAAGAAATATAGTTCCTGGAAAGGCTGCATTTCGGGTGAGAACCAATGCTCTGCGAGGCGCAGCGGCCGCAGCTACGGTCTGAATGTTTGGAAAGGCAGCGTCTTGAGTGAGTGCCGATGCTCTGCTGTGCCTCGCGGAGCATTGGTTCTCACCCGAAACACAGCCTTTCCAGGAACTATATCTATTGTGCCTCACCATTGTGGTTGTTTACTTTGGAGCATCGGCTCCGTGGATTATAAATTTTTTTTTTCATTTGGGACACATGCTCTTTATATGAAATGACAGCCTAACTCTGGGACATCCAAATACCATCATTGGATTTACATTGACTCCCATATAGGGACACATAGGCATGAGTAAATACAGGAGCTCAATTACGTTGCTGTATTATAAGTTTGTTACATTTACTGAAGAACCCACCTCTTCTCAATATATGAATTATTACTATTACTTGTATTGTTAATATTTTCTGCCTAAAGATTGATATTATATCAAGTATATAGATTTGATTTTGGACTAGATTGAATCACACGATTTCCCCTGTTTATTGTTGCATTCAATTTATTCACACTGTCATTCCTTCCAGCAATAGCCGATATAGTGGAACCAACCAAGTTGGCCCACCCATAACTGGCAGGCAAAGCCTATGACAGGGGAGAGGTGGAATTGATGGCCCCCCATGAAGGAGGCCAGACTTGGCAGGAGGTGGTTGATAGAGGTGGAGCTACAGGCTATTTACGGCTGCTCTGCCTCCCTGCTATGCTCTTTGCACTAGTGTGAGGTAGGAGGCACGTTCCTAAAGGGGAATTAGACCTTGCCCTCCTTGCTCTCCCCTTTTCCATATAGTAGGGTTCCCATTGCTATGCCTATATATAGGTCGTTTTCAACTCTTAAACATTTGAAAACATACATAAGAAGCACAATGTGGCAAGAAAGACTGACTGGACTTGCACTCTTGAGTGTTCACCAAAGTTTATCGATGGAGCTTGTGTCAAAGTGTATTGACACAGTTTTCAAGTGTTTCCAACAGACGTTGTGAAATTCTTTTGTAACTATAAATTATCAAGTAACCGTCATTTTAAGTTATTTTTAAAACTTGAAACTTTTTAACTAAAATAGAAAATTGATTTAATACATCTATCTAAAAATATAGAATGAGCCATACTATTTAAATTATTTTATGTCATGGAACTACTCTTAGTGATTCGCTAAAAAAAGTTTCAACCCGCCTTGAAATTTTGTTCTGGCTGTGGCCCTGCTGACAAGGACTGAGAAATTTCTATTATTTATTTATTAATTTATTTATTTATTATTCAAGTTTATATACCGCCATTCTCTGAAGGCTCGGAGCGGTTTACAACAGAATAATACAGTTAACAGTAAACAACTATGCACATCACAAACAATAACAAAACAAACTATAGGAGTCATCTACTAGATACCAGGGTTCACCCGGTCCCTAGAGAGAGGGGCAGAATAAAACCCGATGGAGTGTGGTCATGGACAGGGCCAACTGGGTGGCGCGGGGCCAGCGTAAAAGCTGGCTCACCTGGCCAGCATTGGAGGTCTAGTGACAGCCTGACAGGCCCAAAAATAGAGTCTCCAATATAATCTTTAGGAGAGTTCCTATCACCAGTAACTTGGGAGGGCACTCTTTTCTCCACCTTCACAGAGTTTGAGTTTGGGTGAACTGGGGAGACGCTCTCTCCCTTAGGTCGAGCATTTGAGTCCCAGTCCCTGACAGCTTGGGAGGGCCCTCTCTCCTCCCCATTCACAAAGGAGGCTCCACCTGGGAGACCATATTCCAATTTTTGGGAGGGAGCTGCTGCTCCAGATCTTCTCCAGCTACAAAAACCTACACCCCAAAAAGTTCTGAACTTAAATTTCCTCTGGCGGTTGCCACATCTCTGAGGCCTACGCCTCGGGGGCCTACCATTTCCCATCGTGGCATCTTTGTCCATATCTAGGGCTTCGGGCTCTCAAGCTTGACTCAGTCCTGCTTCTCTCTCACCCTGGGGTCGAGAGAACACATTTTCATTAAATCCCTGAATAATCAAATCCACCCTTAGATGTGGTGGCTGACTGTACACTTGACTTCTCCAAAAACGAAAAACCTCTCGGTTCTTAATCAAAACCTAAAGCTGGCTTTAAATTATCACAAGAATTTACTATTCCAGTGGGAAAATAGATATGAGGAACAGTACCTTTTGGGTATATTCATCATTTGATGCTTACAGGTTAGGTCTCACAATGCTGATCTCAACCAAGAGTTTCCATTTGCAAAACAAAGGTGATTTCAGGTAGCAGCTTGCATTGAGGAAACCTTGAGCCGAAGCCTCATTAAGCGTGTCTGAAAATGCAACGTGCCATCCTATTTTTTTTTTCTTTTTAGGGCCGAGAGAGTTTCCATTTATCTTTGCAAAAGTGATGAGTAATAGTTTCATTTGATCTCCCATAGTCTCCCCAGCCTTTGTTGGTAAAAGGGAGTCTTTGACAGCCTAAACACTCCTGCTTGATCCCAGGAAGGAAAACACGATTCACATTTCTTAAGCTTTGAAGTCTTGCGGATCAACCTGCATGAGCTGAAGCAGAGGGGCCTCAAGAAGAAAAGCGGTGGAAAAGCAAGCCGTGTGTTCTTCCTTGTTTTCTTGCATTCCCCGAGAATGCAAGCTAGTCCTCTGTCAAGATGAAAGCAATAAAGGAGAGCTTTCTGATGGATAAGCCGCCAAGTGGGGAAGCAGCCAGGATATAAATACAAATTTATCAGTAGTTTAAAAACCCATGTAAAATTGTTTTTTTACAGCAGAGGTGTGCATTTCAGTGGAAAATTGCCAATATAAAACAAAGAGAGGATGCTGGGTTATATAATATTTAATGCAAGCATCACCAGGAGAAGAGAAAACAAGAACGTGATGACGGAAGGAAGAGATGGAAGGCAGAGAAAAATGAGGGAGTGAAAGAAAGTGCCAAAAAGGGCTACAAATATTGGGTTTATTTATGAAATTCTATCCTACTTGAATGTTGCAAGGGTGATATTTTTGTCTTTAATGTGTTTCATAAATCTTTCTCTTAGGTGAAGAACAGGATGTGACAAAGAACAAAAGGGCTGAATAGCAATCCCATTCTGGTTGCTCTTCTTCAACATCACATGCAACAACAGGAGTCCATTAACCAAAAAAAGTATGACCCCCGTGCCTTCAGAATGCTTATCTAGATTTTCCAGCACATCTCTCTGGTTTGGTAGAACCAGAAGTCAGAGAATTTAATGGCATTTGGTCTTATCAGCTCTCAGAACTGTTGACTTTTGGTCAAGCTGGTTAGGTCTTCTGGATCTGAAGTCCAAAACAATTGGAGCAGGGCTGCCCCGAAGAAGTCGATCGCGGGACCAAAGGAAGTTTATCGCAGCCGGATGGGGCACTTCTCAGAGGGGGCGGAGCCAGGCTGCACCAAGCCCCGCCCCCTCCCTGGCTTCGGCACTCCCAGCAGCTTCTCCAGCCTTGAGGATGGCAGGGCCAAGCCAGCCTTGTGCTAGCTATGCCACCACTGGCTTGGCACTGCCATCCTCAAGCCTAGAGAAGCTGCTGGTAGAGGGAAGCCAGAGGGGGCGAAGCCAGGCTGCCCCAAGCCCCGCCCCTCCCCGCTGGCTTTGGAGCTCCCAGCAGCTTCTTCAGACTTGAGGATGGCAGTGCCAAGCCAGTGGTGCCATAGCTAGCATAATGCTGGCTTGGCCCTGCCATCCTCAAGGCTGGAGAAGCTGCTGGTAGAACTGAAGCCAGAGGGGGAGGAGCCAGGCCATGCCAAGCCCCGCCCCACCCCTCCCCTCTCCAACCTTGAGGAGGTAGGTAGATCTTTATGACTTGGTTTTTTTATAACTACCGCGCATGCTGAAAAAGTGTGGGCACCCTGATATTGGAGGATCAACTTTTGGGAACCTTTGCTCTATAGGACTTGATCAGCAGAAAAGACCCATGTTTGGTCCATAGGAAGCTGATCCATATAAATTTGATTTGTGGAAAGCTCTCCATTTTCCATGCGGTCACAACGGCTTTCCAGGGTTCCAGTCAGAGGACTTCTCCCAGTTTTGCTGGCCTGACATCCTTGGGCTCAGGTCATTTTGCTTGCAATGTTTGCACCTTTTCTCAAAACTATGGCCAGAATTAAGACAGTAATTGAACCAGACTGTTAGAAATACCATAAAATGCCAAGTTACATTTTAGTATGGCCTCAGTTTCATAGAAGGCACCAGATCTCAGTTGATCTTAAAAGACATGTAGGCTCAGCCCAGGCGAGTAGCTGGATGGAAGACCACCAAGGAATTCCAAGGGCTGGATGCTATGTTTCAGAGGAATGCTATGGCTAACCACATTTGAGGGCCCTTCCACACAGCCCTATATCCCAGAATATCAAGGCAGGTGGACTCAGATAACCCAGTTCAAAGCAAATATTGTGGGATTCTCTGCCTTGATATTCTGGCTGTGTGGAAGGGCTGTGAGAATTCCTTGCTCAAGAAAACCCTAAAAAAGAATTGGGTCTCTATATGTTGACAGGCAACTTGAAGAAACATATGCACGCTGTCAAAGTAGAAAGAAGGAAACATTGTTGTTGAGGGCCTTCAAGCTATTTCCAATATATGAAAATTTATTTATTTAGTTACTTAATGGTTCTCTTGACTTTCTCCTGATATATCACAGGATGTTCTTGGCAAGATTTGTTCAAAGGGGCAGAGGGTGTTGCCTTGGCCTTCCTTGGAGATTGAGAGAGTCTGGTTCACTCAGGTCCCTTCTAAACTGCCATATAAAATCCAGATTATCTACTTTGAACTGGATTATATGGCAGTGTAGACTCATATAATCCACATTATCTGCTTTGAACTGTATGATATGAGTCTACACTGCCATATAATCCAGTTCAAAGTAGATAATCTGGATCTGATTTGATAATCTGGATCAGGGGTGCTCATTAGGTAGATCGCGATCTACTGGTAGATCACGTAGGGCGTCCTGGTAGATCGCAGGCAGGATGGCAGGAAGGCTCAGTCCCACCCCGTAGGCTCCCGACGCCGCCCAGGTGCAGAAGGAGGTTGGACTGGATGGCCCTTGCAGGTCTCCTCCTATTCTAGGAACCCATTGTTATTATTATTATTATTATTATTATTATTATCAGAGGCTGAATGGCCATCTGTGAGGAATGCTTTGATTTTGTTTTTCCCTTATGGCAGAAGGAGGTTGGACTGGATGGCCCTTGGAGGTCTCCTTCTACTCTAGGAACCTAGTGTTGTCGTTACTATTATTATTAGTAGTAGTAGTAGTAGCAGAGGCTGAATGAATATTATCATCATTATTATGAATAAATTCAGGGGCTTATTATACTCACATTTAGTTGAATTCAGTCTTAAAATATATTATTTGGCTCTCACTGAAATAAATTTCCAAATATTTTGCTTTTATGGCTCTCTGAGTAGTGGGTAGGTAGATCATTTTGACTTAGTTGTTTTATTAGTAGCTCGCATGCTGAAAAAGTGTGAGCACCCCTGATCTGGATTATATGGCAGTGTAGAAGGTGCCTTGATGGGTTTCCATCAAACTCTGGTCTCCAGTGTCCAAATCCCATGTTGAAACCACTATTACACCCTCGCTCTTTGCTAGCTAGAAACAATCCTTCTGAACTGTTATACATCTGCTTTTTAACGCCTCCGGGGTTACAAATTGGGAGACAGAAGCACTTAAGTGGGTACGCTTATTTTCCCCAAATTAAAAGTGCTCACAAACTCCATGCAAATCTGTAGCTGAAGACATTTTGCGTGATTTTAGAAGTGATGGAGTTCTGAAGAAGCGATAAAGGCCAACCTGTAGCATGCAATTACCCAAAGACAGAAGGAGGTAAGAGAGATGTAGCAAGGAAACACATGGGGAAAGCAATACTAATTGATGGATGTGGTGCTTTGCGGGGTCCCAGACTTGCTGGAGCAATATTTTAGAAAGAGCAAAATGCAGCCAATGACATCTTCCCCATTATATCTTAACAAGATCAGGTTATCCTGCATGGAAGACTACAATTATACCGCCTGTGATCGGCACAGCTGGGAGGCTAAATCTTTTCAATATATTGACTAGTTTCAGCTTTTTAAATAGGATATTGATTTATTCTGCTTCAGGAGAAGGAGCTACACAGAAGAGCATACCCGCACGTTAGCCCATTGTGAATTTATGTTTCTCATTCCCATTTTAAATGGGGGAAATAGCCCTACAAGCTACGCTAATGCCGATGGTATTTTCAAACTGCAGGAAGACGACCGCGAGGCAATTTCCTCTTTTCTTCGCCTAAGCAAAAATGCATCAGGAATAAACTACAATGTGAGGGAGAAGAAAAGAAAAAGAAAGTGATAGAAAAGACAATTCAGTCCCAATGAAAGGAAGGAAGGGCTTCGGCTTGAGGATAAAGCACCAATCTTAGGTGCAGAAAATCCTTGGTTCTGTCTGAAAAGATAGAACAGACCTAGATGGGATGACAGCCTGGCATTGTATAGTACACAAAGGATTTTTAAATAGGGGGTTTGTACTAACTCACTCATAAAGTCACCATGTTTTTGCCCCTTTGGACCATTTTGTGCCCAGAGCAGGCCTTTTTCCAAAAGGAAGTGGCATCAAGGTTGACTTCTGGTCACTTCTTGTTGGGGGAAAAAAGGGTATCGAAAAATGACAAAATTGCACTGTAAGAAATGTATGGGGTATCTAAGTTTACCTGTATCTCCCTTTACGAACCACCAAGGACTCTGAGATCATCCAGGGAGGCCCTGGTCTCGGTCCCACCTTCTTCGCAGGAGCAACTGGCAGGGACAAGAGACAGGGCCTTCTCTGTAGTGGCCCCTTGGCTGTGGAATGCCCACACCAATGAAATTAAACCTGCCCCTTCCCTCCTGGGCTTTTGTAAAAAAAACCTCTCAAATCCTGGCTGCGGGATCAAGCATTTCAGCAGTCGATGGAAGAGATTGTTTTAAGTGACCGACTATGGACTGACCGGGACTATGAGCTTGAACTGGCAGACTGTCTCAAATTGAATCTACATAAGTGTTTTAAATGCTGCGTTAATTGTGATATTTTACTTGTATATTGCTGGCATCTAATAGTTTATTTATTTATTTATTTGAAACTTTTATATCCCGATCTTCTCACCTCCATTTGCCATACATTTTAAAAATGAATTAAGTTGACCTGCATTTCCTGGTCTAATGTGTAAATAAGAATGTAATCACCCTATCCTTTTTTTGGCAAATTTTGCACAATGGTTCCTGGTACAAAAAACTCATGATATGGAATGAAATATGTTCATGTTTAGACAGTAGGAATGTTTCGGACTCTAACACTACAATAACTTACAGTGTTGCTATGTTCTGTGCTGCTGCTCTTAACATCAGACAGATGATGATTGAAACCGTAAGGCAAACATATCCTGTCTTTTAAAATATATTTTTATACTGATTTGTAATCTAATTTTAAATAACTATTTACTGGGGAGTTGTCCTTCTCTTCTTAGGGCGCTTGTGCCCGCTTTGTGCTGGTCAGTGACCATAATAAAGTTTTGTTTGTTTGACAGTAGGAATGTATTCAGAGTCCAGAATGATAGTCGTTTGACACCACATTAACTGCCATGACTCATTGCTATAGAATAGACACATGCACAAAATTTGTTTCTTTCATGTCTTCCATTCCTTCAATTGTTTAAAGTTATTAGGTCCCTTACGGTGGTCCCTACCATCCCAAATAATAATGATCAGGCCCTCTCCGCCGAGGTTTTTCAGAGCTATTTCGCGGACAAGATTTCGGCCCTCCGCCGGGACCTTCACCCTACTCTTTATACAGTCAGTGAACTTGAGACTCCGTGGCCTCTTGCCGGACCCACTTTCGACTGGTTTCGGCCACTGGACACAGAAGCTGTTGATAGGATAGTTACTGCAGCTAGGCCGACCACTTGCTCCCTCGATCCATGCCCCTCCTGGCTGGTGAAAGCTAGCCTGGAGGGGTTACGTGACCCCCTGTTGAAATTAGTCAACACCTCCCTTGAGCAAGGAGTGTTTCCAGGGGGATTGAAAGAGGCAGTGGTCACTCCATTGCTGAAGAAGCCGAATTTAGACTTCCTTCCAACTACCGCCCAGTGTCGGATTTATTGTATCTGGGCAAGGTGGTTGAAAGGGCAGCAATGGAGCAGCTGCAGTCCTACCTAGATGATGCAACTTGGCTTGACCCCTTCCAGTCCAGCTTCCGTTCAGGGCATGGGATGGAGACGGTGTTGGTCGCCATCACAGATAAGCTGCGTCGCCAACTAGATCAAGGAGGATTGGCGCTGCTCGTGTTATTGGACCTCACGGCAGCATTCAATACTGTCAATCATGATCTTTTGACCCACCGACTGGCCGGGGCCAAGGTGAGGGGGTCAGCCCTTAGTTGGCTGTCCTCCTTCCTCCGGAACCGGTCTCAGCGAGTGAGAAGGGGCGAGGTTGTCTCTGAGGGCATCCCACTTCCTTGTGGGGTGCCTCAGGGGGCAATTCTCTCCCCTTTGTTATTTAACATCTATGTCCAACCACTTGCTCGGTTGGCGTGCAGCTTCGGGCTGGAGTGTCACCAATATGCGGATGACACCCAGCTCATTCTGGGGACGGAAGGTCAACTTGACTCCATACCCGATAATTTCCATCGTTGCCTTGAAGCCATCACTGGATGGCTGCGAGCCAGTAGGTTGAAGGTGAATCTGGCTAAGATGGAGATCCTGTGGCTGGGTCGTCTGGGTACGGGAGAGATCCGGCTTCCAACCCTGGACGGGGCGACACTTCGCCCGTCTCCATCTGTAAAAAGCTTGGGAGTCCCGCTTGACTCCGAGCTGTCAATGGAGAAACATATCTCCATTGTCAGCGGAGTGGCCTTCTACCACCTCCGACAGGTGAGGAGGCTGGCTCCCTACCTGTCCCATCATGACCTAGCCACAGTGGTCCCAGCCACAGTCATCTCAAGACTGGACTACTGTAATGCCCTCTACATCGGCCTTCTCTTGTCGGTTAGCTGGTGCAGAACGCTGCAGCACGGCTGGTGGCAGGCCTTCCATTTCGCTGCCACATCACGCCTGTGCTGCACGAACTGCACTGGCTTCCAATAGAGCACTGGATCACCTTCAAGGTGCTGGTTCTGACCTTTAAGGCCTTGAATGGTCTGGGGCCAGTGTACTTAAGGGACCGCCTCTCCCAATACAGTCCTCTTCGACCACTGCGATCTGAACCCCAGAATCTCCTGGTGGTGCCTAGCCGCCAATCTATTCACCTGGGTTCAACACGGAGGAGGGCATTCAGTGCCGCTGCGCCGGACTTGTGGAATGCCCTCCCTTCCACAATTTGAGCCCATTCTGCAGGGCCTGCAAGACCCTCCTTTTTACCCAAGCGTTTGGTTCATAGATATGTGAACATGTAAACTGTTTTTGCATGCCTGGTTGCTGCAATTTTAATAGGTGGACTGCTTTTACTGTGTTTATGGGTTTATATGTATATGAATGTGAGTCACCCTGAGCCTATGGGAAAGGGCGACTAATAAATCGAACTAATAAATAAATAAATAAATAAATAAATAAATAAATAAAAGAATGAAATGAGATGCCCCGACCCCACCTGAAAATCTGCTCAACACAAATGCATCCAAACTTGTCTCTTTTCCTTGGAAAGAGAGTGTATGTGTAGTGGAGGGTGCAGGCAGGCAGACCCAGAGCTCAGCTCCAGGCATGCTCTGGACCTGCCTGCACCCTCTGCCACACATACACTCTCTTTCCAAGGAGAGTGCATATGTATTGGCGAGTGCAGGCATGCCCAGAAAGCACTCGCGCCTGCCTGTACCTACAACTGAGTGCCTCTTACTCTAGAGTAGAAACAGCAGGTGCCAGATAAGAAGAATGCAGACAGGGAATAGGAGTTAGTAGATGGGACCCCCCCCCCCCATAATGGTCCTATTTTTGAGCCCCAAAACAAAAGAACTGAAATTTCAGGAGGCTTACAAAAATGAATCAGGGCCGCCATCGAAAGCCGGGACATGAAATGGGACAAGGTTTCTCCTGAATGCACATGTCTATTATAAAATTGTCACATTTGTATTTGGATCTGTCATAGGCCACTCAGCCCACAACAATCTAGATTCCATAGGATGGAGCTATGGCAGTTAAAGTGGCGTCAAATTGCTGTCATTCTGCAACGTGGATGGTCTCTGTATGAATCAGTGGTCCAAGCTGGCCTATCTTCTGGTGTTGCCATACAAGTACAGGGCATTCACATTGCCTCGAAATAATGTTTGTATATATTTATGGTTTTATATCCTGGCACTGAATGTTTGCCGTATATATGTTTCTGCTCTGCCCTGAGTCTCCTGTAGGGTGAGAAGGGCGGAATATCAATGTTTTAATTAATTAATTAAATAAATAAATCAGGATGCCATATTTTTCTAGGCCATTCAAAATGGCCTAGAAAAAGTCGTCTAGGAACACTAGTAGAATCAGTATGTCCACCAACAAATCTCTGAAAGCCAATCATTTCCCTTGTAAAGAGATTTCTCTTTTATACAAAAGCTTCATGTGGAGAACAACATAATGACATTTTCGGATATAATTTATTCTTATACTTGTTCCACTGCTGCAATATTGACCTTCTGATGAAGAGACTGTGAAAGTTTGAATCTGCGTTTATTTTATCATACCAAAGATAGGCATCCATCCTAAATTTCAGGCCTTCTCCTTATAATTGTAATTTGTTATTTTATTTATTTTGGGGCATTTATATCCCGTCCTTCTCACCTCCAAAGAGGGACTCGGGACGGCTTACAATATGCAACCATCAGGTGCCGACACAATACATTAGAAATCACAGATACAATTAAACACGATTACAAACAATTATAAAGCATTCAGTTTAATAATCTTTTGTTTCTCAAAGTTCACCAATCCTTCAGTCATGTCAAACTGTAAGTTAGGGAGACCCATTCTTCCTCTCCAATTTGATGTTTCAAGCATTGAAAGTTTTAACTGGTGAAAAAGGAAGTCTCAAAGGGACAGAAGTATGGATTGCCATGGTACATAACAAGAAATATATTATTATTTATTTATTTCCAACATTTCTACCCCACTCTTCTCAACCCCCGAGGGGGGACTCAGAGCGGCCTAACAAAAGGCAACAATTCGATGCTGAACACAATATAAATACAATATAAAACCAAAAAACATTCAGCATTAAAATACATTAAAATACAGGTAACATTAACACATCATACACCTTCACTTAAGTTAAAAACAGGGTTCCGTCCATAACAGGAGCATTGAGCCATATCCATCAACTTGTCATTACCAATCCAATCCAAAGTGCTGCATTCTGCTAATGTGCAAACGCCTGGTCCCACAGCCAAGATTTCACTTTTTTCCTGAATGCCAGGAGGGATGGGGTTGATCGTATATCTCTTGGAAGCGCGTTCCACAGATGGGGAGCCACCACCGAGAAGGCCCTATCCCTCGTCCCCACCAACCGCATTTGAGAATTTGGCGGGAGCGAGAGCAGGGCCTCCCCGGATGATCTTAGATTACAAGGTGGGACGTAGAGGCTGATGCGTTCGGACAGGTAAGCTGGGCCAGAACCGTATAGAGCTTTAAAGGTCAAAACCAGCACTTTGAATTGAGCTCAGAAGTGGACAGGCAGCCAGTAGAGCTGACACAACAGGGGGTTAGTATGCTCCCTGTATGTTGCTCCGGTTAGTAATCTGGCTGCCGCTCGTTGGACTAGTTGCAATTTCCGAACTGTCTTCAAAGGCAGCCCCACATAGAGCGCGTTGCAGTAATCTATTCGGGATGTGACCAGAGCGTGGATGACCGTAGCCAGATCAGACTTCCCAAGATACGGGTGCAGCTGGCGCATGAGTCTTAACTGTGCAAAATCCCCTGGCCACCGCTGAGACCTGGGGTTCCAGGCTCAGCGATGAATCCAGGATCACTCCCAAGCTGCGAACCTGCATCTTCAGGGGGAGTGTAACCGCATCCAACACAGGCTGTAATCCTATGCCCTGTTCGTAGTTGGATAAAGCAAAATTTAGGAGCTGGGCAGAGCAGAGAACCTTTGTGCTTGATCGTCCTAATATCCATACAGATAGATCCTCTTTGAGGAATAATCACTGACATATTTCCAGGCTTTTCTATATATTCATGTGGATGACAAACTAGTGAAAGCAGCATTTCTCATACAAATGCAATAAGATAGGCATTACCTTGTCTCGAGGGGGATGTTACTGTTGAGTAACCAGTTGTCCTGAGCATGCGTAGACTCCTGCGTCCCGGCCTGCTGCTCTCCGGAAAGGGAGTGGTCGGTGGGCACAGGGCTAGGATTGCTGCGTGGGGTGAAGTTCCCTCGATTTAGGGAGTTGATGGAGGCCGCATGATGCTGGTTTGGGGTGTGAGTGTGGGAGAGCGGAGGTGGGGGAGTTCGGAGCCTGGAGTGATTCTGGAGACTTGCTGGATGATCTGTGGGGAAAACAAAACCAACCAGGTGTGAGTCTTGAGAATTAGTCTGCGTGGAAGGTTTTAGAGATACATCTATTTTTGGAAAATGTGAATCTCCATAACTACTTGGGAAATGGGATTCATAACCTTCTAACATTTCCCTTGTTAGAAGTCACAACCTATGAAAAGTGATGTTCACAAGCATTCATGCAAGGCTTCTAGGTCTCTCAGCTGTTAAACTGATGTAGTTACTAGGTATGTCTTTGAACTGCTAGGGACAAAGACATGTCAATGCACAAAGACATATATTCAGCAGAGTTTCAGAACTGCTCTTTGAAGTTGCCCCAAAACATCTACTCTTCCTTAAAATATAATTGCCTTTAAATTATGCACCCAAGAGAGAGAAAAACAGTCTTCTTTAAAAGTAACAGTTGGTTTACTCACAAAACTTCATGTATACAGCATACAGACACTTGCTTATGAATAATAATAATAATAATAATCTTTATTTATACCCCACCGCCATCTCCCTCACAGGGACTCGGGGTGGCTTACAAGAGGCCAAGCCCAAAGGGCAAATTACAGTAAAATAAAAACCAAAACACAAGCAATAGCACAGTAAAATACATAAAACATATGAATACAATAAGCAATATAAAAATGCAATATCCACAAAAATAATAACAATAAGAATAAGCGGGCCACATGTACACAATAAAATACTAAAACTCAGGGTGAGATAAAAGAGGAGCAAATTTGCAAGGGAGAACTCAAGAAAAGATGGGGTTATAAAAAACAAGCCTTCATACAGGGGGAGTGTACTCCAGGGACAATAGCATTGAGTGGAGAATAGTTTAAGGTTGTGTGACTACTAGGCATGGTTTCGAACCCAAAAATAGGGAATCGAAAATCTAATGGGGGATGTTTTTTTGATTAGTAATAGAAAGACTTACAAAAGAAATTCCAAAAATTTCTGAAATGTAACATAATTACTAATGAAATTTGTTAGTAGTTCTAAAGTAGGCAAAGCAGGGAAACAGGACTGATACTGTTTTAAGCACAGGCAAATCAAGGGGCAACATTTCCCTTGGTTTCCTTGCAGGGAGATATAATGCATTCATATATTATTATTAATATTATTAAATACCTCTGGTGTAGGCCTTGCTAATCTGTAAGAGTTCTCCTCACTCCAGCTTTTTCCCATTCAGTTTTACCATAGCAGTCTAGGACCTCCGTTTGAACTCTATGGCTTTTCTTGATTCTGAACTCTTCCTTCTCCTCTCTGTGCTCTTTTCACTCCTGCTGCCCTTCTCTCAGCAGTTCTTATGTCCTTCTACTCTGTCCTTCTATCTAAACCCCCTTCCTGGGTGTTTAAATCACTTTTTCGTCAGTCCTCCAGCCCCTCTAGGAGTCCCGATCTGGATCTCTCTATGGTTTCCGGCTCCTTTTTCACTTCCTGGAGGAGGCCTTTCACTCTAATTAGGCTCAAGCATGGAAAGGCCCCGATTTGACTGTGAGTTATGTCTGCAAAGCTATTTTGGAGGGGGAAATTTTCCTGTTGGGTGGGCATCCAAAATATTTAATAATCTAACGAAATTTTGGGCCCAGGGAGTGCGAAAAAGAAAGTCCACTTCCGGGATTGGCCTTGCGATCCGTATAAACTTGAAAGTCCCATACATACGAATCCCTTCCGATTTCTTTTCATTTTCATAACTTTTTTCTCATGCCTAGTGACTACCCTCCAAAGGCACAACAAAATAGCCAGATTTTAAAATTATTTTTAAAGTTTTCTAAGCTGGGGTCTTTCCTAATCTCTCTGGGCAATGAGTTCGGGAGTCTGGGCCACCGAGGAAACGGCGCTCTCCCTTGTACCCACAAGACGAGCTGTTGAAACTGTCGTGAAGGGGAGATCAAAGAGCTCGGGCTGGTCAGGAGATAGGTCACAAAGGTAGGCGGGTTCCAAACCGTTTAGGGCTTTGTAGGTGATAATCTGCACCTTGAATTGGGACCGGAAGATGAATGGGGATTGACCGCTCCCTGTAAGTTGCCCCGGTTATTAATCTGGCCATCTTCTAATTTCTGGGCTGTCTTCAAGGGTAGCTCCGCATAGAGTGCATTGCAGTAATCCAGTCTAGAGGTAACTAAGGTATGGACCACCATAATCAAGTCAGACTTCACAAGGTATAGTCGCAGTTGGCGCACAAGTTTTAATTGTGCGAAGGCCCTCCCGGCCACCGACAACACCTGCGCATCAAGCGTCAGCGCTGAGTCCAGGAGGACACCCAAACTGCGGACCTGTGACTTCAGGGAGAGTGCAACCCGGACAGTCTTCAAAGGCAACCCCATGTAGAGTGCGTTGAAGTAGTCTATACAGGATGTAATCAGAGCGTGGACTATTGTGGGCAAGTCAGGCTTCCCAAGGTATGGGCGCAGCTGGTGCACAAGTTTTAACTATGCAAATGGTCCTCTGGTCACCACCAACACTTGGGGTTCCAGGCTCAGCGATGAGTCCAGGATCAAACCCAAGCTGCGAACCTGTGTCTTCAGGGGGAGTGTAACCCCATCCAACACAGGTTGTAATCCGATGCCCTGTTCGGCCTTATGACTGATCAGGAGTACCTCTGTCTTGTCTGGGTTCAGTTTCAATTTGTTTGCCCTCATCCATATCATTACAGCGGCCAAGCGCCAGTTCAGGACCTGAACAGCCTCCTTAGGAGAAGAATGACTCCTATTGTTAGCCAAACCCATGTCAGACTTTGCTTACTTAAAAAAAAGTTTTGTGGATTTCGATTGCATTGTGGTTGCAGTTACAAATAATACTTTTTGAATCAAAGAAGAAAAAAATGTGCAATTTCTGCTCTCTGTTTACATATGCTCTCCGATTTCTCCGCTAAATGTAAGACAGCACATTTGTCCAACTCCTGCCAGTGTGACTTCGTGACTCCAACCGGGACCTTTAATACGCATTCCTTTCTGGATAGTCATTTACCCTTGCACTCTTCCTGCTTCAACCTGAGCCCTGGGCCCTTTAAACTGTATTCATATACACTTATGTCATGTTTCAGCATTGAAAATGTAATATTCCTTGACTAGGATCAAAACAGATTTCTGCCGCTTTCCTCCCCACCTTCCCGCTTTCAAAATTCTCAGACAGGGAGCCCTTAACAAAACAAGCAATGAAATCTGAGTAGTGGAGCACAGCAAGGCTTTTTGAGAATATATATAGATACCCACATCTTTATTTATTTGATTGATATCCTGCCTTTCTCCCAGAACTATGATCCAAGATCATAACAATTTTAAATGGAACAGATCAAAATAAGGCAGTAAGCTATATTGAGAACAGACAAGTTATAATGGTAGGACACAATCTAGTTTCAAAGTGTTTTGACAGCACCCCATTTAAAATATTCAAATTATAATTGAAAATTATACTGGGGAGATGACTTGCACAAGTTATAGACGCTTTTCCATCTATAATTTGTGCAAGTCTATAACTTTGTGCAAGTCATCTCCCCAGTAGGATGCCACTTACCAAAACAAAAAAAAGATATTATTATTATTATAACTTTATTCTTGTATCCCGCAACCATTTTCCCAAAGGGACTCGGGGCGGTTTACACATGGCACAAGGTGTCTAAAAAGAAAACATAAAATAAAACGTAATATAAAATAAAATAGAGTAAAACACATAGGCATATTAAACAACAACTAAAACCGAATAAAACTGTACTCATCAACCAATGGCAGTAAGCTGCTGTAAACGTGGTCAAGCTGTACACAAAGAACAAGGGAATGGGATAAGTGCAGAGCTGTAACAATGAAAAAAGGACATAGGATGAATTGCAAGGCTGTGTAACTATTTCACGGATCAGCTAGGGACTAGGCATTCACAAAAGCTTGTTTAAATAGCCAGGTCTTCAAGTCCCTATGGAAGGAGGATAGAGTGGGGGCCTGTCTGATCTCCCTGGAGAGGGCGTTCTGAAGCTGGGGGCCACCACCGAGAAGGCCCTCTTCCTTGTCCTCACCAACTACCCTTGTGATGGTGGCAGGACTGAGAGAGGGGCCTCCCCAGCAGATTTTAACAGACCATGTTGGTTCATAGCGAGGGATACTATCACTGCATTTGTCTATACAATGATATATATATACAGTGATACAGGGATGCTGGGAACGCTGAGAGATGAGGAGTGTGTCAGCTCCCCCTGGTGGCCAGAGTTTGCCTCTGTTCGTCTATATGTTGTGTATGTGGAAAACGGCAGGGATTGTCTGCTAAGTATGTGTACCTGTAATCCGCTCTGAGTGCCCTTCGGGGTGAGAAGAGCGGAATATAAATAAAATAAATAAAGTAAATAAATATACAGTGAAGGATAACCAAATCATTCCCAGATCAGACTACACATCTAGGATTGGTTAGAAAGAAACAGTACCAACATTATTTATTTATTTATTTATTTATTGGATTTCTTGGCCGCCACTCCCAGGTGGCTCAGGGCGGCTCACAAAATTTGGATATAGCAAAGTACAATAGTGTACAAAACAGTAAAACATTAAAACCACACAACAATAACAACAGGAATACTAAAACATTAAAAGATTACATTGAGCAAGTCTGTATAAAAGATTACATTGAGCAACAGTATTTGCTCAACTGGCATGAATCTAAACTGACTCAGTTACGAAAGCTTGCTAAAAACCTAATGCGGAATAGCAACATTGCAATGGCTTGGTGCTGTTGTCCAATCAGCAGTGCCCCACAAACACTGCGCCAGAACCATAGAATTATAGAATTAATGCAATTTACACACACAGTTTCCCCTCTCTATCCATGGATCCTACATCCAGGGATCCAACCATCCAAGGTATGAAAAAATTAAAAAATCCAGAAACTTTGTTTTTGCCATTTTATATATGGGGTGCCATTTTAATACACCATTGTATATGACGGGACTTGAAAATCCCTGGATTTTGGCATCCAAGGGGGATCCTAGTACCAAACTCCATGGGATACTGAGGGGCCATTGTATATATGTCCCTAACATTAGAAAGCAACCAAGATGACTATGAATAGCTCAAAGGAAAATCATCCACATAACTGTTCAACAGATTGGTGCTATACTTTTTATTTGCTTTGTATCATTGCAAATTGTTTCTCTTAACGCAATACTGCAATCTGCTCCATTGTATTGCAGAGTGCAACTTTTCCTTTGTTCTGTTCACCTCTGCTTGATTTTATCTGTGCCTTCCGTAATTGTGTTGTGGGCAACCAATAAACATAAAACAAAATTTGTAGAAAAAGCCAGCTGTTTCACATTATTTCCTCCCATCTTTCGGTATCCTGCTTCTGAGCCTGGATTCAACTACCCTGCTTACTTCGCAGCCATTGGTAGATCTCCCATTCCATAAACTGTGGAAAACCATCAGTTGTGTTAATTAAAACATCATCAATACGACTGATGTCCATTGCCACAGCTTCAAGAAACTGAACTTTAACTGGTTTTTTTTCTTGCAACGTTTTTGGAGGAAAAATATTGGCTTTTAGAGAGGCAGCCTTAAGAATCTAGGATTTAAGAATCCTGTTGGGAAACATATTTTGAAAACAAATTGTTCTTATTCTTTTATATGCACAGTACATCCCCAGATCTGTGAGAGATACATGCCTGGCTGGACTGCAGTTATTTGAAACTATGAATAACAACAACTCACTTCGAGCC
Source organism: Anolis apletophallus (assembly GCA_030556195.1). Classification (NCBI taxonomy): domain Eukaryota; kingdom Metazoa; phylum Chordata; class Lepidosauria; order Squamata; family Anolidae; genus Anolis; species Anolis apletophallus. Next base: position 162,596,059 of record JARBWK010000004.1, read on the forward strand.
CCACAGACTGGAAGCTAAATATGGGTCCCGTAGTTACGGTGCTCAAACTATCGAGGTGTAACACTGCTCTCCATTGCTGGAAAAATCCTTGCAAGGATACTCCTGAATAGATTAGTTCCTGCTATTGCAGAAGAACTTCTCCCGGAAAGCCAATGTGGCTTCAGAGCTAACAGGAACACCACAGATATGGTTTTTGCCCTTAGACAACTGCAAGAGAAATGTAGAGAGCAGAACAAAGGACTCTATGTAACATTTGTCGACCTCACCAAAGCCTTCGACACTGTGAGCAGAAAAGGTCTGTGAACGTCTAGGATGTCCCCCAAATTCTTCAAAATGATTATCCAGCGCGGTCAAGTCAGATACGGCGATGCTCTCTCGGAGCCCTTTCTCATAACTAATGGAGAGAAACAAGGTTGTGTTCTTGCACCAACCCTATTTACAATCTTCTTCAGCATGATGCTCCAAAGGGCTACTGCAGACCTCGAAGAATAAAAGCATATATATATATATATATATATATATATATATATATATGCTATCGTACTGATGGTAGCTTGTTCAACTTAAGCCGTCTGAGGGCTCGCACTAAGACTCTAAACTATCTAGTTCGTGAGCTGCTTTTTGTTATTTATTTTTTAATTTTAATTTCTTTATTTAATGCATTTTTAATTCATGAGGTAAAACATGGGAGAGGGAAGGACGGAGAAGGGGGTGTAATGGGGGGTAGGTGAGGGTAAGACACAAGGGAAATGAGGAAATGACACAATAACAGTTACTCCCATCCAGTCCACAGGGTCCAAAAATATTCTAGCTATATTGTGCCCTACAATAGGCTTCAGACATTTTTCCCGCATCCTTCCTTCCCAATTTAATAAAGTTCTTGTCCTAATTTTTACATACATCTCTGGGGTTCACTTCATTCAAATATAATCTGACTTTTTTCCAATCGGTTCTACTCTTGTAGCTTTGATAAGTAATTATACTCTTCAAAATGTCCAGGTCCATTATCTCCCTTATTCTTAATAACCAACTTCCCACAGACAGTGGATCCCGACTTTCCCAAGTTTTAGCAATTTCTATTCTGGCTGCTGCCGACAAGAAAAAAAAATCTTATCATCGTTCTGCTCGATTTCACAGTCCATAATGTGGAGTAAATAATAATCGGGTTTCAGTTCCAGCTTTCTTTTAAGGATTTTTTCCACATGAAGGTGTATGTTCTTCCAGAATTTTTTAAGTAGGTTACAGGTCCAGCTGCTTTTTGCTGACGATGCTGCCCTTGTCGCCCATTCAGAAGCAGCCCTGCAGCGCCTAACATCCTGCTTTGCAGCAGCTGCAGAGCTGTTTGGGCTGGAAGTCAGCCTGAAGAAAACGGAAGTCCTCTACCAGCCCGCACCACAGAAAGAACACCATCATCCCCACGTCAGCATAGGCACATCTGTGCTTAAGTCCATTCAGCAGTTCACCTGCCTGGGAAGCATCATCTCTTCAGATGCCAAGATTGACAAAGAGATTGACACAGATTAGCAAAGGCATATAGTGCATTCGGAAGGCTTCACAAAAGAGTCTGGAGCAACAAGCACCTGAGGCAAAGCACCAAAATCAGTGTATACAGAGCTATTGTACTATCTATTCTCCTCTATGGGTCTGAAACATGGGTCACCTATCGCCAACACCTATGACTCCTCGAACGCTTTCATCAGCGCTGTCTTAGCACAATCCTAAATATACACTGGACCGACTATGTGACTAATGTTGCTGTCCTTGATCAAGCAGGGATCACCAGCATTGATGCCATGCTATTGAGAACACAGCTGCGCTGGGCAGGGCATGTCTCTAGGATGGAGGACCACCGCCTCCCAAAGATACTACTCTATGGTGAACTCACCACAGGTCAGCGCAAGAGAGGCGCCCCCCAAAAGAGATATAAGGACTCCCTGAAACAACATCTCAGGCTCAGCCAGATTGATCACCAACAATGGTCCACCCTGGCCTCACATCGGGAGGCATGGGGATGCACTATCCACAATGCTGCGGCCTCTTTCGAGAAGACATGCCGAATGGGGCTCGAAGAGAAACGACAACACAGAAAGAACCGCAACTTAGAAACAACATCACCCAAAGAGACTTTCTGCTGTGCTTTCTGCAACCGAACTTGCCTTTCTCAGATTGGCCTTTTTAGTCATCAACGCGCTTGTAAAAAGCGTGGGATGAGTCCTTCCTAAGAATCTTCATTTGCAAAGTAATGCCGAGAGAGAGGGTTACGGTGGTCTTATGGAAAACAATGGCATTTCTTCCCACTGCTTTTAGCATTGGGCTTCATAGACCTTTTCATATTACCAATTATTTATTTAATGTACAGTATATCTTGCTTTTTGTACATGAGGCTCAAAACAGCTTTTGCTGAATGTTAAAACCATCTAGTTCAGTGGTTCCCAAACTTTTTTTGGCCAGGGATCACTTAGATTTTTTTGTCGTTAGCAGGGACCACAAAGTTCAAGAATAATAAACTGTGTTAATCTAAAAAATAAACTGTAATATTAAACTTAATAGTAACATGAATTAAGAGTACTATTATAATATAACTCATGTTACTATTAAGTAACATGAATTAAGAGTACTATTATAAGAGCCCCCAGTAGCACAATGGGTTAAACTGCTGAGCTACTGAATTTGCTGATCGAAAGGTTGCCGGTTCAAATCCGGGGAGCGGGAGTGAGCTCCTGTTGTCAGCCCCAGCTTCTGCCAACCAGCAGTTCAAAAACATGCACATGTGAGTAGATCAATAGGTATCGTTCTGGCAGGAATTAACAGTGCTCTATGCAGTCATGCTGGCCACATGACCTTGGAGGTGTCTACGGACAACACCGGCCCTTCAGCTTAGAAAGGGAGATGAGCACCACCACGCAGAGTAGGACTCAGACTTAATGTCAAGGGAAAACCTTTACCCTCATATAATATAAATTTTAATAGAAAATTAAATTTGATTTGCATCAATGTGATTTTTGAGCTTGCATCGTCTTTACAAGTTGGGTAATCCTGGGGCTAATATTATTGCTCAAAGCTACACACATATCAACACCTACTTTCAATCGATTCCTGGACTTGTTTTTAATTACCAGAAGAGTAGAAAACCCTTTTTCACATAAATAAGTTGTGGAGAAAAGCATAAGACAGTGCAAAGCGAATCCTCAAATTTTAGTATTAAAAATTTTTTTTTTACACCAAAACTCAAGAGAATCAAACACGTCCTTGCAGTTTCTATCATTTTGAAATTCAGTGAGCTCTTCCTGGATTTCGTCTGCAACCTCTCCATCATTAGTACCAATGTCTTTTGTAAATAACAATTGAAAATCATTTCAATCATGATTAAATAAGTTAAAAATTAATATTGAGGTCAGTAAAACAATTGGAGCCATCGAATCACTAAACAATAAAACAGAATCACTGGCACAATCAAGTAAAAGTATGCGTGCAACTGACTAACGCTGAGTGGCGTGAATACGTGACGTGGCATCAATCGCTTGCCTTTCCCACAGCCTCTCAGCCTCGCCCAATGTCCTACTCACTGGCACTGCCCGCGTAGCAACGGATTCATTAAAACGAATCAAGGTTTAAATTTTTTAATGTTTCACGGACCATACTTTAATTCTTGCAGACCACTGGTTGGGAACCACTAATCTAGCTAAAACAATCTCTCTCTCTCCCTCCCCCCCTCTGTGTGTGTGTATACAAATATCTTCACTTCACTTGTGGGTGGAAAGACAGCACAAAAGGGGCAAATTGAGCCTTTCTTGGAAGGGATTTCCACAGTCTGGTAGTACCCACACTAGACTGCACTATGACTCCACTCTAAATGCCATGACAACAACTTATGTAATATTGGGATTTATAGTTTGGGGAGGCACATGACAGACAGAGTGGGATCATAGGACCGGGCTGTGGCACACCTAGTTAGTAGCCAGCTGCATTTAATCACTACTGACTGAGAGGTCATGAGTTTGAAGCCAGCTCGGGTCAGAGTAAGCTCCCGACCATTAATAGTCTAGATTGCTGTTGACCTATGCAGCCCGAAAGACAGTTGCATCTGTCAAGTAGTAAATTTAAGTACCACTTGATGAGGGGAGGCTGACTTAACTAATTTACGACACCATAAAACCTTCCAGCAGCTTGTGTAAGAATGAAGAAGTACTCCATCAAGTGGATGGTGAAGCGGCAGCTCCCCCTGTGGCCAGAATTGAGCATACCCTCATGAAGCTGGAAAGTCGGAATGTTAAATTGCCTCTGTCTGTCTATACATGTTCTATGCATATGGCATTGAATGTTTTCCATGTATATGTGCATTGTAATCTGCCCCGAGTCCCCTGCGGGGTGAGAAAGGTGGAATAGAAATACCGTAAATAAATAAATAAAGTGCATCTACATTGTGGAATGAATGCAATTTCTTACCACTGCTCAATACTATGGAATCATGGGAATTGTAGTTTGGTGAGGCCCCAGCACCCTTTGACAGAGAAGGCAAAAAACTTTGTAAAACTACAGTTTGCCTTGTAAAACTACAACGCCAGGATCAAACTGTATTAATTCTACAGTGTAGATGTGCCCATAGTTCTGTAATTGTGCAGTGTGCAACAGTCCTACCTTCTTGTAACTTATCCTTGTTTTGGCCAAGCTTTTAAAAAGCAAATCCGTGATGCAGCTCACCCCAAACGAGAAAGCAGCCCATGAACTGATAGAAGAACATAATTATTTCTCGTCTCCCTCGCATGCTTTTTATCTTTTCCATCTTGAGCAATGATTAGGCTGTAATGCAACCCAGATCTGCCGCAATAAGAAAATAACATTTGTGCCGTATTAACTTTCCCGACGGTCCTCCTATGAAATGGCACTCCTCTGAGTTATATAGGAAATCAGATTAACAACCTACTTAGGCCTCCATTAAAGTAATGAATCAACACGGAGAGGTTACTTTTTTATGTCAGCCATCCGCTTCCCGTTCTTTATTTTTACAACTACAAATAATTACACGGAACAGCTAGCACAACCTTTAGGGCCTTTTCTGGAGAGGCCGGCTCTCCTGTAGATGTTTGACAGAGCTTTCAAATACAGGAAAGATCACTCTGGCAGCACAAGGGGAACAAAAATAGTGCATCCGATCCTTCCAGACAGACTCCCCCCACTCTGCTGCAAATGCGCTCTGTTATTCTGCTGTATGTTCCCCTCGGGACATACTATGGAAATTCGGAGCTAGGAAAATAAGAATTAAGTCTGTGCGTCAACAATGTAAGTAGAAAATGCCATGCGTTTGGAGAATGCTTTCTAGGAGTGCATCTACACTATGGAATTAATGCACTCTGACACCACTTCAACTCCCAGGGCTCAGTGTTATGGAGAATGGGAGAAGTCGGTTTGCAAGATCTTTAGACTTCTCTGCCAAAGACTATGGTACCTCACCAAAATACAATTCTCAGGATTTCATAGCATTGAGCTATGACAGTTAAAGTTGTGCCAAACTACATTAATTGTATGGTGTAGATCAGTGTTTCTCAACCAGTGTGCCGTGGCACACTAGTGTGCCGTGAGCGATCATCAGGTGTGCCATGGAAAATTGGAACCTCCAATACCCTTTCTTCTCCCTCCTACCCACAGTGCTCTCTGGGTGTAGGTGAACTACAACTTCAAACCAAGGTCAATTCCCAAGCAATTTCAGTACTTTCTGTTGGTAATGAGAGTTCAATATGCCAAGTTTGGTTCAATTCCATTGTTGCAAGAGTTCAGGATGCTCTTTGATTGTGTGTTAACTATAAATCCCAGAAACTGTAACTCCCAAATGTCGAGGTCTATTTTCCCCAAACTCCATCTGTGTTCACATTTGGGCATATTAAGTATTCATGCCAAATTTGGTCCTGATCCAACATTGTTTCAGTCCACAGTGCTCTCTGCATATAGCTGAACTACAACTCAGTCCACAGTGCTCTCTGGATATAGGTTATCCAGAGAGCACTGTGGATATATAACTACAACTCCAAAACCCAAGGTCAATGCCCACCAAACTCTTATAGTATTTTATCTTGGTTATGGTAGTTCTGTGTGGGAAGTTTGTGTCTTTCTGCCATTCCTGCCAGGATATCTATGTTGTGTTCATCGAAACAGGTCCAGGTTTCACACTGAGTGTATAAATACAGTTAAAATCATATTAACTATATGTATTACTGTGTTAGGGTGTCATTTTGTGTCATTTTGGTTGGTGGTGTGCCCCAGGAGTTTGTAAATGTAAATAATGTGCTGTGGCTCAAAAAAGGTTGAAAAACACTGGTTTAGAGTACAATTATTATTCATTAGATATGGTAAAGGTAACATTGCTTTTTTCAGATCCCTATAATTCCCTTTTTGCATTATTTTCAGCCACGTTCCACATTTGCCTCCAGCATGCATGCAAATAAACATATTTGGCTAGACCCCTTCCAGTCTGGTTTCTGTTCGGGGCACGGGACGGAGACGGTTTTGGTCTTCATCACAGATCAGCTGCGCTGCCACCTGGATCAAGGCGGATCGGCGCTGCTTGTGTTATTGGACCTCACAGCAGCGTTTGATACAGTCGATTACGATCTTTTGACCCACCGTCTTGCCGGGGCCAGAGTGAGGGGGCGGCTTTGAACTGGCTGTCCTCCTTCCTCTGGAACCGGACACAGTGAGTGAGAAGGGGCGAGGTGGTCTCCGAAGGTTCCCCACTAATTTGTGGGGTCCCCCAGGGGGCCATTCTTTCCCCTCTGTTATTTAACATCTATATGTGACCACTTGCCCAGATGGTGCACAGCTTTGGGCTTGAGTGTCACCAGTACCCTGACGACACCCAGCTCATTCTGAGGATGGAGATCCAAAAAAGGTGGCCTTTTGCAGTTGACAAATCGTGATTTTGTCAAAGTTTATTTTTTATGTATTTTTGAATGATGTGTGCAGATCCAAGTAAGGTGGCCTTTTGCAGTTGACAGATCGTGATTTTGTCAATGTTTATTGTTTCCAAATGCTGATTTATATTCCACCTTCTTTCTCCATACGGAGACTCAAAGTGGATCACAATTAAAAGTATTACAACACAATTTAAAATATACAATATACAAATAAAAACAATATTGAACATCATGAATATTAATATTGTTACAGTATATGACAATGTAGACTCACAGTATCCAGTTCAAAGTAGATAATCTGGATTTAGAAACTGGATTACATTGTGGTGTACAACTAGTCTTTAATTGTCATGGTTCAATACCATGGAATCATGAGATTTGTAGTGTGGTGAAGCACCATTGGTCTTTAGCAAAGAAGGCTAAAGACTTTGTAAAACTACAATTTCTGTAACTCCATAGCACTGAGCCAAAGCAGCTGAAGTGCTGTCAAAGTGTATTAACTTTACAGTGTAGGTTGTTGTAGGTTTTTCGGGCTATATGGCCATGTTCTAGAAGCATTCTCTCCTGATGTTTCACCTGCATCTGTGGCAGGCATCCTCAGAGGTTTTTGAGGTCTATGCCTGCCATAGATGCAGGTGAAACCTCAGGAGAGAATGCTTCTAGAACATGACCATATAGCCCAAAAAACCTACAACAACCCAGTGATGCTGGCCGTGAAAGCCTTCGACAATACATTTTTACAATGTAGATCAGTGGTTCTCAACCTTTTTTTGACCAGGACCACTTGACCAGAGATTACTCTCCAACGTTAGTACCAAAAGAGTTACGAATCAGTTTTTGGTCAACTTTAACTTCAGTTTGGTTATTTGGGGTGCTGATTCAGAAAATTGCATTGAATAGACCACACCAGCTCTAGTTTTTGATACAGAACATATGCCATCCAGTAGTCGCCATCTGCTCGTTCACAGAAAACTATATTTAATAATCTAGAGCAGGGGTGCCACTTTTTCAACACACAAGCTACTTATAATAAAACCAAGTCAGAAAGATCTACCTACCTCCTCAAAGCTGGAGAGGGGAGGGGCATGGGCGGGGCTTGGTGCGGCCTGGCTCCGCCCCCCTCTGACTTCAGCTCTACCAGCAGCTTCTCCAGCCTGGACAAGCTGCTGGTAGAGCAGAAGCTAGGGGGGGAGCCAGACCACGCCAATCCCCGCCCTCTCCCCTCTGGCTTTGGAGCTCCCAGCAGCTTCTCCAGGCTTGAGGATGGCAATGCCAAGCCAGTGGTGACATAGCTAGCACAAGGCTGGCTTGGCACTGCCATCCTCAAGCCTGGAGAAGCTGCTGGGAGTGCCGAAGCCGGGGTAGGGAACGGAGCTTGGCGCGGCCTGGCTCCGGCCCCTCTGAGAAGCTCCCCATCCGGCTGGGATCGACCTCCTTCAGTCCCGGGATCGACTGGTCTATCAAGATCGACTTCCTGGGCAGCAGTGATCTGGAGCCACGGACCTTATTTTAGGTCTTGCGGCCCACAAGTGCACCATGGCCCACATGTTGGGAACCACTGGTATAGCTGCTCCTATGGAGAAGCACAACCCCAGGAAATTGATAGATTATGCCACTCTTCTCTTTTACTGGTGAGTTCAAACTATGTTTAGCACTTTGAACTCATTCTGTAGCAAATGAATTAAGATGAGGACAACGGACAAAGGTGGGAGGACGAGAGAAAAACCAGGACATTTTAAAACAAGCTGACAACGGGAGGCAGCAGAGGATTAACTGGGATTTTTCCTGCCAAATCGGAACATTTGGAGCATAAGAATTGGGCAAAATCTCCCTACACTCAGCTTTAAATTGGCCTACTTGCTAGATCAAGCATTGGTTTCACACCACATATCATGCACAACTTTTCTCTACTTGTCTTGTTATGTTACTTTAGTACCTGCTACTGGCACCAAATGATACCAGAGTAGAAAGCCCCCAACAAATTGCTATAATTTCAGAGCATGGCATAAACATATATTCTCTGTAACTCAAGAAGCACATTTCAATTCCTTTCTCTTTTTATACTAAGAGCCAACTACCTTCGTGGAAGGGGAGGGAAGGCTGTTCCTTCATAAGAGCCTATAAATTAAGCAATAGAATGAATATCTTGACTGGAAGGTTTTATTAGGTCTAATGTAATACATGCAATTCAGTCAGCTGTAGGGGGGGAAACCCATTCACAATTTCATTTCGAAAGGGAAGTGTACAACAACGTAATAAAAATGAATTAAATTAATAAGGACCGGGATTCAGTACACCTTGGAAAGCTGGATTTCACATGCAGGATGAATTGCTGCCGACAAGGTCCAAATGAGTTTCACACTAGTTTTAACCTAGAGAGGTTCTAAATATCTCCAGAAAGTGTCAAACCAAATTGTTCTTGGAGTATCTTTGGGGTGCAATATAGATGCAGGGGATCCAAAAACATATACACCTCTGACTGTGAATCATCTAAATTTCTGGATCAGTTGAAATGGAATGCAGGTGAGATCATAAAATCATGGCGTTGGAAGAAATCACAAGAGCCTTCCAGTCCAAGCACATTCTGCCATGCAGGACTACACCAGGAAAGCACTCCTGAAAGAAGCCCATCCAATCTCTGTTTAAAGACCTCCAAAGATGGAGTGAAAAAAATCCTCCTAAAGTGTAGGAGGAATCTCAGTATAATTGAAATTTCTATGGGCTAGAGCAGTGTTTCCCAACCTTTTTTGAGCCGCAGCACACTTTTAACATTAAAAAAATCCGGGGTCACACCACCAACCAAAATGACACAAAATGACACTCTAACACAGTAAAGAATGGCTGGGGGATGGTGGCCTGCTGGGAGCAGCTGCTGGGAGTGCCGAAGCCGGGGGAGGAGCCAGGTCAGGCCATGCCCCACCCCCTCCCTCCGGCTTCAGCTCTCCCACAGCTTCTCCAGCCTTGAGAGGGCAGTGCCAAGCCAGCGGTGGCAGAGCGAGCACGATGCTGGCTTGGCACTGTCCCTCAAGGCTGGAGAAGCTGTGGGAGAGCTGAAGCCAGGGAGGGATGGAGCCAGGTCAGGCCATGCCCCGCCCCCTCCCTCCGGCTTCAGCTCTCCCACAGCTTCTCCAGCCTTGAGGGGGCAGTGCCAAGCCAGCGGTGGCAGAGCATTAATAGGAGTATAGTGTCCAAATCTAGGCTGCATCAGTAAGAGACTAGTGTCTAAATCAGTGGTTCTCGACTAGTCCCCAGGTGTTTTGGCCTACAACTCCCAGAAATCCCAGCCAGTTTACCAGCTGTTAGGATTTCTGGGAGTTGAAGGCCAAAACATCTGCTGGAGTCTTCCTTGCAGGATCTTGAGCATTACCTTACTAGCATGAGAAATAAGAGCCACTGTACGAAAGTTTGAGTATTCTTTAGCATTTCCCTTTTTTGGCATGGGGATATAAGTTGATTTTTTTCTGGTCTGATGGCCATTCTTGTATTTTCCATATTTGCTGGCATATGGCATGCATCACCTTGACAGCATCATCTTTCAAGATTTTGAACAGTTCAGCTGGGATCCCGTCATCTCCTGCTGCTTTGTCAGCAATGCTTCTTGAAGCTCATTCAACCTCACTCCTCAGGATGTCTGGATCTAATTCACTCACCACACTATCAAAACTATCCTCGATATTATTGTCCTTCCTAAACAGATCTATGAGATATTCATTGAAAAATTATAGCAAAATATGCTGCAGGATGTCCCTCACCCAAAAATGAGGTTTTTGCAGTTTAATAAACTTTTCCCATGTTATTATAGAACCAATTAGGAAATGACATTTGTAATCCAGGAAAAACAATCATGTTGCATAGTGTAATGTGCCTGAGTGAGGATTTGAACTTAAATGTTCCAAGATCTACAACTTCCATCATCCTTAATCAACACAGTTATGGTGAAGGATTATGGGAGCTGTGGGTCAAAGGCATATTGCAAGTGTACCTACTCAAAACAATACTATAAGTCTCCCATGTTTACATGGGAAGGTTGAAAACAGAGTCTTAATAGCTTCCAAGTTATGGGGAACGCTGATGGAAGAACAAATCCAGATATTGTTTCTGAATTGCTGGGTAGCAAGAGACCAGACTATATATTTCCATCTTTTGTGGAGTGACATTTTGAGAATACTCTGTTCCATAATAGCCACAGGAGGCCTGACCTTTCAGAAGAAGCATGGAATGTCCTTTGTTATCATCTGGTGGCTTCCAACTTACAGCATCAAGAGTTCTTTGTGAGTCACCGTAAAGAGGTAAGAAGGCTACGATGCAAACTTACCCTATGAATATTTACTCAATATAGTGGTAGGTGTTGTGAAAGTGAGCAGAAAAAGAGATCTCCCAAAACCACTTTAGCTAATTGGTTTGATTGCAGAACCACTCTTTAAATCTCAGAGTTGGAAGAACCCACCAGGGCCATTCTGTTCTGCTATAGCTCAACCTTTAGAAATTTGAGATTGATTGTGCGGAATGACACTACAACTCTCTAGTGGGGAGTTTTAAGTCCATCACAAAACGTGGAGTTGTACAGGAAGAAACTACAGCAGTCAAACTGGTATCAAAGTGCTATAATTGTATTGTGTGAAAGAGACGCCAAGTTTTGCTATTATGAAATGCCAGGATAGTGTTAGCAGCCCGCAGAATATCTCAGTCTCTTTTACTTTTAATGTGATTAAAAACTCAGAAAATACACACGAGTCTGTTGCATTAAGTAGAAAATAAAATATAGCTTAATTCACTGTACAAACAAAACAGAAGAGTTGTTCTCACCAATGTATAATGAACAATATCTCTGGTGAGTCTTCTTCTTAAACAACAACATGCAAACACATAGCAAATATTACAGTCTCACTACTTTGTTATCAGTAGAATGTCCTTATCTGGCCGTAAATAAGCAGTTTTCTTTGGCACTCCAAATGCCTTCAGTCTTCAGCTTCAGGACACTGTGTAACTGCTCCCAGCAACAGCCAACTGCTTCAGCTCTAACGAGCCATCAAGCTAAGCCCAAATTCAAAGCTCAAATCTCACAAACCTAGTGTCTTGTTATATGCCAAAGTGGGTAACACATCAAATTAACTTGTAGCAGAAATGGTTCTGTAACAGAAATGGTTCTGATCCTCCCTGTTACTTAGAAAAAGCCTACTGTAAACCTCGAGTAGCAACATGAAAAAGGGAGAGGACCAAACAGATCTTCCGTCTTCATCAAAGCTCTATTGTTCAAAGATGGAACATAAACAACTGAATGGGCATAAGAAACTGTTTGGACGCACCTAAAATCTTCCCCAAGCCATTTATGTTTTACTTCACCATACAACTACTTGTCTTTGCTTTCCCTTCCTTTTATCACATTTTACAAATCACATTAATGTATGCAGGAGAGCTGATGTGGTGTGGTGTAGTGTTTTGAAAATTGGACTAGTATTCTGGGAGACCAGGATCCAAATCTCCATGCACTCATGGAAAGCAATGGGTGGTCTTGGGCAAATTGCATTCTTTCAGTCCCAGAAGTAATGGCAAACCCATTTTCAGACCTTTGCCACAAATTGGGCCTGACTTTTTTTTCTACGTAAATAGCCACTTGAGAAACTGCAACTTGCTTCTAGTGTGAGAGAATTGGCCATCTGCAAGGACGTTGCCCAGGGGATGCTTTACCATTCTGTAGGAGGCTTCTTTCATGTCCCTGCATGGGAAGCTGGAGTCGACAAATGGGGAGTTCACCCCACTCTCCAGATTCGAACTTTCAGTCAGCAGTCCTGTCGGCACAAGGGCACCACCAGGGGCCAAAAACTATGACATACATACAAATGTATCTTGTAATCTGCCCCATAAGAGTTTGATAAAAAAAAAATTCAGGAGCTGAAACAGTTTAATCACAGTCAGTGGTCTCATCACCTTCATCTGGAATCAGTGAATACTCCTTCTCACTGAAGTTGCCAAAGTTGTCCAAAAGGAAGTTGAGTTGGGAGGAACTGATTATTTGGCATTTTAAACAACTGTAAAGAAACAGTTGAAAACTCACGCGCTGCATACATCTAGCTGTACTCAGCATTTTGAGGATATTAAATGACTCCAGAGCTGGAAACAATATCCACGAGGGATTACACCTCTGAGTACATATCGTAACGTTGGTGCATTTGTTTTCAAGTGCAAAGTAAACTTTACATTATTATATATTTCTTCTGGGTTTCCTGTGGAAAGTAATTTTAAAAATCCTGTTGCTTGCATGACTGTGCACGTTCAGATCTCTCTTTATAAATAAAATCACCTTCCTGAGGCAGTCTACCCCATTATGTGCCAGTTAAATTGGCTTCTTTTTCGTTGCTCAGCCCAATTAAAGGTGCCGCTATTAACTTTTAAAGCTTTAAATGGTCTAGGACTAAGGGAGCTGAAGGATTGCCTGCACTCATATGTACCTGCCCATCTCAGACCTTGCTCTGTGGACCACACGCAGGAGCTGAGTTCCAAAAATAGGACCTTGCCCTGTGGCCCCTTATTTATGGAATACCCTCGGCATGGAATTACATCTGGACTACTCCTTACTTAGCTTTAAGCAGGCTTTCAAGACTTTTACTTTCCCACTGACTTTTGAACAACTACACTGTTGTAACTATTTTATCTTCTGTTGTGTTATCTTTTGCCTTGTAATGACTTTTCCCTACTATTTAATCTGTTTAAAATATGTTTTATGAGTTGTGCTTTTTCTGTGCAGTTTCCCAGTACTCTCCAATAGCCTTGTTTTATCAGCAGCAGTCTTGATCAAGTTTCTGTTGTCCTGTTTCGTAAAATCATTGTATTGAGAGAGACCCCAAGGGCCATCTGGTCCAATCCCACACAGACTGCAGCCAGGAAAACAGTAGACGTTTCTAGGAGAGTAATGACCAATTTCGATAAAACAGTGAAGAGTAGAGACATCACACTGGCAACAAAGATCTGCATAGTCAAAGCAATGGTTTTCCCTGTAGTAACGTATGGGTGTGAGAGCTGGACCAGAAGGAAGGCTGAGCGAAGGATGATAGATGCTTTTGAACTGTGGTGTTGGAGGAAAGTTCTGACAGTGCCTTGGACCATGAGAAGATCCAACCAGTCCATATTTCAGGAAATAAAGCCCAACTGCTCATTGGAGGGAAGGATAGTAGAGGCAAAGATGAAGTCATTTGGTCACATCATGAGAAGAAAGGAAAGCTTACAGAAGACAATGATGCTGGGCAGGGCCGTAGCTAGGATTTTGTTTCGGAGGGGCTGAGTTTGGTCGGGGGGCTGAGACTGGGTGGAAGAGGGTCTACCCTAGCAAATCTTTTGTATTGTTATCCCAATAACCCCATTAATGTGGGATATAATGAGCATGGTGATCAGATCATGATATGAATAAACATAACAGTTTAAATAATGTAGCAGTAAGGCCTTTTTCGCGGACCACCCTGAGCGGGGGGCAGCCCCTTAGCCCCCTGGCTACATGCCTGATGCTGGGGAAAATTGAAGGGAAAAGGAAGAGGGGCCAACCAAGGGCAAGATGGATATATGCCAAGGTATCCTTGAAGTGACTGGCTTGACTCTGAAGGAGCTGGGGGTGGTGACGGCTGACAGAGAGCTCTGGCGTCGGCTGCTCCATGAGGTCACGAAGAGTCGGAAGCGACTGAACGAATGAACAACAACAACTTCATGCAGCTTGTATCCATTTGTCCATGTCACAGGGCTCATGTACACTGCTTATTTAGATCAGCATATACATAGATCAGCTCTGTGGCAACTAAACACCATATGATGCTGATCTAGCTTAAGCTGGGGCAAGTCTTCCTTAACACAGCTTAAGCTCAGTGGAAAAGTCTGAATCCTGATGCAAAATCTGGGCACTCGTCTGACTTAGAGATAGTGAAGTCAATGTGCTGACCACTTTCTGTCTGTGTTGAAGAGCCCCTAGTCTCTAAAGCAGGGCTGCTCAGACTTTTTCAGCCATGGAGCCCTTTTTGGAGCAAAAGTTTATTGTGAAGCCCAATAAATGTTATTATATTATATTATAATAGGTAATATATATTTATATATTTATTTTATTTATCGTGTCAGGAGCAAACCAAACAGTTGTATTGCATTAAACAAACAAACAAACAAACAAAACACAAAGTTTGCAAACTTGGCATTCAATTAAATGTCCTTTGACTAGTAACTGGCCACTTGGAGTGCCTCTGGTGTCGCTATAAGAAGGTCCTCCAGAAGCGACCAGAAGAATATATTTATATAGATATAATATTATATCAGGTATATCACCAACATAAACTTAACAGTATTTCAGTGGAAGACTCCAGGGGCCATCAAGTCCAACCCCCTTCTGCTATGCAGGAAAACAAAATCAAAACACCCCCTGAGGAGAAGAAAATAGGAATTGGGAAGCAAAGGAAGGCAAGGGGGAAAGGGTCTGGGGGGGGTTGAAAGAGGTGATGAAAAAAAGCTTTTGGCAGCAAGGGAGGCAGGCGAGGAGCAAGAAAGAGGATGAAAAGCTTGGACGGGGAGGAGAGAGGAGGAGGAGGAAACTGCGGTGCCCTTCAGCATGCTTTGCGGAGCCCCAAGGGCTCTGCACAGCACACTTTGAGAACCACTGCTCTAAAACATCAGAAAAAATGTTCCCCTCCTCAATGTGACATCCTTTTAAATATTTAAACATAATTATTTTATCCCATCTTAACCTTCTTGTCTCCAAGCTAAACATACCCAGCTGTAGCCTTTCCTGACTTGCATTTTCGTCCTAATTTATCACTTTTGCCATCTTCACCACTCTCTGATATTCCTTGTCTTCGGTTTTCCCAGTTTCATTTGTGAAATGCTGAAGTGTATGTCTTACTACGTTTACATCTTTTAACAGTGTTTATGGAGGATCATATTTTGTTGATACATTGTCTGCCTTGGGATTTATCCTGGAAAGTGGTTTTAAGTATCTATTAAACAGCCTCAGCTCTCTGAGAGAAATTCATGTTTTTCAGTAAAATGACTCATTCTGAAATAGGGATATCTGATATTTTATCTAGAGATAAAACCTGCCATGTTGAGTTCCCATTTTGCAAAATAGGTGGGATATAAATGGACAAATGAATGGCGGCAACAGCAGCAGCAACAAGAATCCATTGTTTAGGATTCAATGGTTTATTAGGGGTCAGGAAATCAAGACCTTATGAATATCTTAGTATTCCCATAGTATTTAATTATACTATTTCTGATTTCGATGTCTGGATGCACCTGAGATTAGGATAGCGGAGAAATCTTAGAGGAAGGCAATCAATGCATGGGAAGTATGGTGCTGGAGGACAGTTCTATAGATACTAGGGGTGGATATCTCCGGTCGTTATCCTTAGAAAACCGTTTTTATTTCGTATTAAAATCAATTTAGACCCTAATTCGACCCACGGCCAGCAACCCAGAAGTGATGTTTCTAAATCGAAACTGGGTCTGCCATTTCCGTAAAGGGCGCATTATTATGTCATTTTTATTTCCACCCTTTCTTATCTTTAACCCGCCTTGGTTGTCAGCTGGCTAGGGGAGAGTGGAGGGCAGTGCCTCTACTCTCCCCTTGCCAGCTGACAACCAACACAGGTTAAAGATATTGTGGGTTGATTCTGAGCTGGCGAAGGGGCTTGGAGGCGGGCATCCCCTGCACACTGAGCATGCGTGGCACAAATAACGAAATAATATCGTAATTAAATACCAATCCATTTCAACATTTCTCCGAAAATTTTCAGAACACTTTCTATTTTGAAACAACAGCGGCTCCTCCCCCTAGTTTAGAAACATTTTTTTATGGATCAACCAGCCCTAATAGATACCATGGACAAATGAATGGGTCCTAGAGAAAATTAAGTCTGATCCCTCTCTAGAAATGAAGATAGTTAAAATTATGCTCTTGTACTCTGGACACATCACAAAATGACATAACTTACTAGAAAAGACGACAATACAAAATGGAAGTAGGAAGAGAAGATGTATTACCAGTGGATAGAATTTACTATCTATTTTATACTCATTCCTAAGTCTAGACATTTTAGTTTTTTTTAAACTCCAAAAACCTGTGCCAAATTATCCATGGGCCAATGTGAGTACTATGCCTTAACCCCTATCAAAAGAGAAACTATCTACTTATTTGAGTAAAGTGCAAAGACAAGTGCTTAGTCTGTCCTGGGGAAACTTAAAAGAAGTACGTACTGACACCCACTACTCTTGCTGCAATGGCGGCAATTCAGGATTTTTAAAATCCCTGAATGGGAAGCATTGGCACATTTACTCTCCGTGAAATGACCCTCAATTAATACATGGGTCATATCAAAATCCCTAATGTTGCTACAAGTCCTGCTCTTGACTTATACATGAGATTAATTTACACAGGAATGTATACAGTACCAAGATTATGTGGTAATGTTTTAGACAGAGAGAACAAAACATCATTCATCCTGTAAATGAATTTGCTGGCCAACAAAGAATATCTTATGTTGAAGCTGGCTATTGCTTATTATCCTATGTTCCAGGTAGTAAGTGTCTCAGGAATCGGGTGGTTAGAATACAAGGAATTAAGACCCTTCTATAATGTTTGAACTGCATTATATGAGTCTACATTGCATTAGAGACTGCATTACATTGCAATGTAGACGGAGGCCTCATTCAATCTAGTCAAAGGGTATCCAGCAGAATGAAGGGAAAAGGAAGAGGGGGATAATTAGCCAGACCAGCAAGATCAGCAAGCCGGTCTGAGTCCCTCTATGGAGGTGAGAAGATCGGGATATAAAAGTTTTAAATAAATAAATAATAATAAATAAATAAAATAGTCCAGATAAACAAAGCCAGCAAAAAAGACAACACAGTCATAAACTATAGCCAGTCCAAGGCCAGGAAAACTTGAATGCTAACTGCTAGTTGTCCTGAAGATGGGTTGAAGCAGCAAAGCTGGCAGGAAGTGGCTGGGAGATTTATAGACAGCTGACTCCAAATAACAGGTGATTAATTTGATCAGCGCCTCCTACTTAATAACTACTGAGAGCAGCAGGATTCCATTTTGACTCTTCAATACTCAATTAATGTTGGTAATGGGTCTTTAGTGTCTACGGAGTAAGACTCTTCTCTGCCTCAACCCATTGACTCAGTGCAACCAGCTTCTCGAACTCAGAAATACAATTCTGATCTGCAGATTTCCTGAAGTCTGCCTCCGAAACATCAGACTCCAGAGGGAGAGCTATGACACTTATACCTTAAGAGGCTTAAACTAAAACACAGCAATGTCTGCATATGATAAATGTGTCAGAGTGAGAAATACAGAGGCTGAGACAGTTCCAGGGTGTGAAAATGGGGACCAGGTATGGATGGATGATTATGGAGAGGAACGGCAGGCAAACAACAAGAGAAGTGTGAAAAACAAGTCTAACAGTTGGATGGATGCAAAATGGAAAGAACAAAAGGAAGGAAGAGTTATTGTAAGGCAGATGGGAAGTAGGTCTTTGGCAAAAAGATGAATAACCCCCTATGGGACTCCTTGCCCATGGAAGGGAGATAATGCTCACTCAAAATAACAGCTGTTGAAACAATCTGGGAATATCACTGAGTAGACTCAAGGGACTCTGAAGGTAAGTCGTTGCCAAATCTTTTCATGGTGCTCTGCCAATATCGAATAATGGATATTCAATAGCGGTAATTAATTCATCTACTGCCTCTGTAAACCTTCCCCGACATGGCACTTCCCAAAGGTTTTGAACAGTTTCAATCACCCATGATCATAGCTAAAGCTGGATTGTAGAAAAATATGGATGGAGGGGATGACAGGGCCTATCTAGTCTACACACTGCCATGAAAGCATAAGCAACTAAATGGATTCTGAGAGATGGCCATTCAACCAAAAGGAAGAGGACTAATCTCCAAGGCAGTCCATCCCACTGTCAAACAGTTTTTACAATAACCCCCTTGCAATGTTTAATTGGGTTTTTAAAAATAATGTGAATTCATTGGTTTGTGTTTTGTTTTCTGGAGCAATAGAAAACAAGCTTGTTTCATCTTTGATATGCTATTTATTTATTTATTTCCAACATTTCTACCCTGCTCTTCTCTACCCCCGAGGGGGGACTCAGAGTGGCCTAACGAAAGGCACAATTCGATGCCAACATAATAAATACAATATAAAACCAAAAACATACAGCATTAAAACACATTAAAATACAATTAACATTAACACATCATACACATTCTCTTAATATATCCCCGTATATTCCCCCGAGATCACTGCGCTCGGAGGAGCAGAACTTGTTGGTTGTTCCATCACCCCGCTCCTGCCATTTATCCAGTACAAGACAGCGGGCCTTTTCAGTTGTGGCCCCCAAGACCTGGAACCTACTTCCTAGCCACGTCCGGGCGATTCGGGAACTCGGCCCTTTTCGAAGGGCCTGTAAGACTGCCCTCTTTAGGCTAGCATTTGGCTAGCCGCGATTGTAGTTGGCATATCATCACCTGAGCTAAGAACTATATGCTACTGGCACTCTGGTTGTGTACTGGTTTTTACCGAATTTTTATTGTATGTTTTTATTGTTGTTGTGATCCGCCCTGAGCCTGCAGGGAGGAGCGGAATATAAAACCGAATAATAAATAAATAAATAAATAAATAAAAATAAGTTAAAAACAGTATTTCATCCATAACAGGAGCTTTGAGCCATATCCATCAACTTGCCGTTACAAATCCAATTCAAAGTGCTGCAATGTGCTAATGTGCAAATGCCTGGTCCCACAGCCAAGATTTCACTTTTTTCCTGAATGCCAGGAGGGATGGTGTTGATCGTATGTCGCTTGGAAGCGCGTTCCACAGACGGGGAGCCACCACTGAGAAGGCCCTCTCCCTCATCCCCACCAACCACGTTTGAGAAGTTGGCGGGAGCAAGAGCAGGGCCTCCCCGGATGATCTTAAATTATGAGGTGGGACATAGAGGTTGATGCGTTCGGACAAGTAAGCTGGGCCAGAACCGTATAGAGCTTTAAAGGTCAAAACCAGCACTTTGAATTGAGCTCGGAAATGAACAGGCAGCCAGTGGAGCTGACACAACAGGGGGGTGGTATGCTCCCTGTATGTAGCTCCAGTTAGTAATCTGGCTGCCGCCTGTTGGACTAATTGTAATTTCCGAACTGTCTTCAAAGGCAGCCCCACATAGAGTGCGTTGCAGTAATCTATTCGGGATGTGACCAGAGCGTGGACAACCATAGCCAGATCAGACTTCCCAAGGTACGGGCGCAGCTGGCACACGAGTCTTAACTGTGCAAAAGCTCCCCTGGCCACTGCCGAGACCTGGGGTTCCAGGCTCAGCGATGAGTCCAGGATCACTCCCAAGCTGCGAACCTGCATCTTCAGGTTTACATATACCGCCTGATATATGTAAAGATGGGTTTAAAGATGCTTTGCTTGTGTTTTTCTTTTAAAGCCTAAACATAACTGGCTCCCCAAGTTGTTCCACTTCAGGCTCGGTTTCCAAACCTTTGACCCTCTTGGTCATCCGTCTCCGGACACATTCCAGCTTGTCAATATAATTCTTGAACTGTGATGGCCAAAACTGGAGACAATATTACAGGTGAGGCCTGATCAAAGCCAAGCAGAGTGGCATTACAGCTTCCCTTCAGTGGGACACAATACTTCCACAGATGTGGCTTTGAGTTGCATTCAGTTCTGCCGACTCAAGTTTAGCTTGTGATCTTTTCACATATACAGCTTTCCAGCCAAATGTCATGCATTCTATATTTGTTATTCCTCTGTACCTGTAGTACTTTGCATTTATCCCTGAGTGTGTCTACACTATGGAATTAATACAGTTTGACACTGTTTAAACTGCCATGTCTCAATGCTATGGAATCATGGGAGTTGTAGCTTTTCAAAGCCTTCTCTGCCAAAGAGTGTTGGTATCTCAACAAATTACAAAGTTTGCCCAACTGCATTGACAGTGTAGATCAGTGGTTCTCAATCTTCCAAATCTCGCGGCCCCTTAATAAACTTCCTCATGTTGTGTTATATTATTTATCATATCAGAAGTGACCCCCAATCATAAAATTATTTTTGTTGCTGTAATTCTGCTACTGTTATGAATCGTAATGAAAATATCTGATATGCAGGATGTATTCTCATTCCCTAAACCAAATTCGGCAGAAATACTCGCCAAAATTTGAATCCTGGTGGGGCGGGGGGATTGATTTTGTCATTTGGGAGTTGTAGTTGCTGGGATTTTTAGTTCACCTACAATCAAAGAGCAGTCTGAAATCCACCAACAATGGAATTGAGCCAAACTTGGCACACAGAACTCTCATGACTAACAGAAAATACTGGAAGAGTTTGGTGGCCATTGACTTTGAGTTTTGGAGTTGTAGTTCACGGGGGGGCTGAGACTGGGTGGAAGACATCTAGAGAGCACTGTGGACTCAAACAATAATGGATGGAGGCAGGCAGGACCAAACTTGGCATGAATATTCAATATGCCCAAATGTAAACACCAGTGGAGTTTGGGGGAAAAATACCTTGACATTTGGGAGTCGTAGTTGCAGAGATTTATAGTTCACTTTACAATCAAAGAGCATTCTGAACCCCACCAACGATAGAATTGGATTAAACTTCCCCCACAGAGCCCCCATGATGAACAGAAAATACTATGTTTTCTGATGGTCTTTGGCGACCCCTTTGACACTCCCTCACAACCCCCCAGGATCCCGACCCCCCCTTTGAGAAATGCTGGTGTAGATGCAACCCTGCTTAAATTAATTTGGCTAGTCATCATTTCGAGACAGAGGAAAAACACTAAGTTTTTTTTTTGCTACAACTAGTGGTGTGTGTTTGCCATTGGGAAAGGTAGCACACAAGCACTTTTTACTGTATTTAACCAGTGTATATATATCCATGAGACTTCCACTGAAGTCTTCTATTGTACTGTGCTGCCTTAATTCAATTGCATTGGAGTCTATTAGAATGCTTAGCAGATAAGGAAAAAAATCCATACCATCTATGGAGAAAGCTTAAACAATCTGATTATAAAAGCTGTAGGATGGTCAAAATAGATTAGGGCAAACAAACACAGTCCACTCCGGACTCCCTTCCCTTTTGCCCTCAAACATACTGTCTCTGTGGCATTGACTTCCTTGGAAAGGATATTGTTAATTACACGGACACGCATTGATTTCTTCCCTCCTGCCCCATGAGGATGGATTGCCGTGTCCTCCCAGACTCTTAATGATTTAGATTAGAATAAAACTGCCATCTGATAACAGCATAAGAGTCACCTTTGAGGAAGACATCAAACGTGGCATTGCCATGTCTCCTTTTTTTTTCCTTCTAAAGCGTACAGTCAGCCTTCTACATTTGCAGGTTTGACTTTGGCAGATTGGATTTTTCACAGATTTGATTAAAATGTTAATTTTGGGAATCTCTGGGACCTCAAGTACAACGTGATGGCCAACCTCTGATGAACGTTGACCATAAGAGTAATAGTTGAGGACCTAGAGATTTCGGTGCAATTCAACAGTCAAACTCCGGCAAGAGATGACCATACAATTATGCTGAAGAACCTCAAAATTACAAAACAGCATTTTTCAATCTTGGTTTTTCACTTTTTTAAGGGTCCTGAGTCCCTAACCCTAACAAATGTGGGATTAGATCAGGCACGGCTAAACTTTGGCCCTCCAGGTGTTTTGGACTTCAACTCCCACAATTCCTAACAGCCTACCGGCTGTTAGGAATTGTGGGAGTTGGAGTCCAAAACACCTGAAGGGCCAAAGTTTGCCCATACCTGGATTATTTATTATTTATTTATTATTTCAATTTGCTAAACCGCCCTTCCCGAGGCTCAGGCCGGTTTCCAAACATATAAAACACATCGAGATAAAACATTCTAAAAACACCCTAAAATACCATAACAATCATTTACAGACACATAAAATCGCATAAAAACATACTAATCAGAGCAAAGCTGATTCAAGTAAAACAGTGGCAGCACGGCTAGGCGAGGATTGGCAGTTCAAGCACCGGTCAGACCAAACGCTTGCCTGAACAGCCGGGTCTTGCACGACCTACGGAAGGCCATCAGGTCCCTCAGGGCCCGCGTCTTGGCCGGCAGCGAGTTCCACAGAACCGGGGCAGCCACCGAGAACGCCCTCTGCCATGTGCTGGAGAGCCTATAAGTTTTCAGTCCTGGGACCTCAAGCATGTTAAGACCCTCTGAGCGCAGTGATCTTCTGGGCACGTATGGGGTAAGTTGCTCCCTCAAGTACACTGGCCCCAAACCATGTAAGGCCTTGAAAGTCAGAACTAACACTTTGAAGGAGACGTGGAATTCAATTGGCAACCAGTGCAGTTCGCGCAGGAGAGGTGTTACATGGTATGTTCTAGTGGCTCCCAGCAGCAGGCGAGCCGCCGCGTTCTGCACCAGTTTGAGTTTCCGGATCGCCGACAAAGGTAGGCCAATGTACAGCGCGTTACAGTAATCGAAGCATAGGACATCCACAAAAGTGGAAAAATAGCAAATAACCCCCACCCTTTATTTAACTTAAGGGAGCACCTCTAAATACATTTCCAGCTCCTCCAGCATGCCTTTATGGTCATAGAATCACAATGGAGAACCTATAAATTCCTGCAATGCAACCCTATAGTGCAGTGTTTCTCAGCCTTCCTAATGCCGCGACCCCTTAATACATTTCCTCATGTTGTGGTGACCTCCAAGCATAAAATTATTTTTGTTGCTACTTCATAACTCTAAATTTTGCTACTGTTATGAACCGTAATGTAAATATTTATTATTATTATTATTTCCAACATTTCTACCCCGCTCTTCTCTACCCCCGAGGGGGGACTCAGACTCTAATCTACAGGATGTATTTTCATTCACTGGACCAAAGTGGGCACAAATACCCAACACGCCCAAATTTGAACACTGGTGGAATTAGGAGAAAATATACCTTGACATTTGGGAGTTGTAGTTGCTGGGATTTATAGTTCACCTACAATCAAAGAGCATTCTGAACTCCACCAATAATGGAATTGAACCAAATTTGGCACACAGAACTCTCTTGACTAACAGAAAATACTATAAGGGTTTGGTGGTCATTGACCTTGGGTTTTGGAGTTGTAGTTCACCTACATCCAAAGAAACAATAATGGATCTGGATCAAACTTGGCATGAAAACTCAATATACCCAAATGTGAACACTGCTGGAGTTTGGGGAAAATAGACCTTGACATTTGGGATTTGTAGTTGCTGGAATTTAGAGTTCACCTGCAATCAAAGAGCATTCTCAATCCCACCAATGATAGAATTGGGCTAAACTTCCCAGACAGAACCTCCATGACCAACAGAATAAATAAAAATTCTGTTTTCTGATGGACTTTGGTGACTCCGCTGACCCCCCCCCAAAGTTGACTGTAGAGTTAGGCTGAAATGCAGAATGTACAAGATTATAGAAACAATATTAAGCCAAAATCCCAAAATTCTAGGTAGGCAGGCAGGCAGATATGTGCACCATGAAGATAACTTATCATGTTTCCTTTATTATTACAGGAGTTTTTCAGCATCAACCAGCCAGACTTGCTAGGGAATTCTGGAAGATGCAGTCCAAATACTCAACTTTTATGTGAAAGCTTTGTTTCAAGCTTTAGCAGATCACCATGGGGGACAGCCATTGTGCCAGCAGGTCCCAGGACTCAAAGGCAACAATTACTTGGGCCAAGGGCAAGCGGCCAAGAGAATGCCCCCTGGAAGGCAAGTGCCCCCCCCCTCCCAACACAACTTGCTAAATTAGAAATAGGATCAATACAAAGAGCACATAGTGAGCTGAAAAGGACCCTAGCAGTTGACTGCACTGTTTCCATGAGATTTTTCACATAGTTAACTGTTTCAGATCCTTTGTGTTCTACAATTCCTGTGCTTTCCATGCTTTTATCTCATTTCTTGCCAGCATATTCAAAAATTGTATTGTACTGCAATCACTTCTCAGTTACAGGTAGAACTTATGCTATTGTGTGTGTATGTTTTAAAAGCTTATATTGCAGAGCAGAGTTACTGTTCGTTTTGACCAAGTAAAATGTTGGAAAGGTGCACAAGAGTATTATGAGATTCTCTACTGCTTGCTTCTTTATTTCTCAGATACAGTACTTGCGGGATCAGTATTTATGGTTTCATCTGCCCATATCTGACAAAATATATCACCTCTAGGAACCTTCTGGATCCTCTTGGAAATTCTATGGTAAGTTTCCATGGAGTCACCTTGGAGCACCTAGAGAATTCCCAGAGAGGATACATCTTTAGGAGTTTTCTAGGTGCTCCAGGATGACTTTATGGGAACTTCGAACAAATGACATTCATTTAAGTTTTGCTGTTATCTATGGTTTCTTGGTAAGTTCAGGAATGTATCCTATGCAGACAGGACCGGACGAAGGTAAAAAATAGTAGTAAGCGAACCTATTTTTGGCACCCCCGTGTCTTCAGCGTGGTGATGATGGCGCATGTGCACACACACACATGCGCACGCACCGGAGCACACATGCGCGCAAACAACTAGTTTCACACATGCGCTATTGGGACCGAGCGCTTCTGGTGGAGGGAGTAGCGAAACGCACTCCCAAGAGGATGAAAAGAACGGGGGAACATTTTGCAGCCGGGGCGGAGCCTCCCGCCTCCTGCTACAAAATGTTCCCTGGCTTGTCCTTTTCAGCCTCTTGGGAGTGCGTTGAGCAACTCCCTCAACCAAAAGCGCTCCAACCCGATGGGGCATGCGTGAAAGTTTTGCGCATGCGCTATTAAAACAATGCTTCTGATGGAGGGAGCCTTCCGCCAGTGCGCCAGCCGCCAGCAGCAATGGCGCAACATGATGTGCCGAACCTGGCGGCCGAATGCGCCCTTGGCCACGTGGCGCCCTGAGGCAACCGCTTACTTTGCCTCCACTAAGATCCACCCCTGTATGCAGAGATGGGATTGTACCTGTTCCGTCCTCCAGACGTTTTATATGCATAGCCCCATAGTTTGGTTTTTAAAAGGCAGCATTTTTTCCTTTTGCATTTTTTACTGGGACTGTTCCAGACACACTGGCACCTTGCCTGTTAATTATTAGCAAGGTTGCAGCCTGGTGCAGAATTTGCCACCTAAAGCTCTGCAAATGTATCTTTTTAGTTGGTGTCCGCCCTTTTTCTTCCTGGGGATTGGCCTCCATTTTAGAGTTTTAGTTCCTTTCAGAGAGGGAAGGAAGCCAGATGTGTTTTTGGCCAGCCAGGATTGGCTCCGAAAGGGTCACCGTAAGTACTGGGTGCTTACCTGGGTGCTTACCTGGGTGCTGACCTGCTGATTGCTATTTGCTGGGGGACTGCTGGAACCAGATGAGTTTATGGTACCTTGCAGAGACTGGCTTTGCATGCTGTATAGGATAGACATCTGGTTACCAGCCCAGCTTTAGGTCACCTTTGGACTGAGCTTAGGTTTAGAGGCAAAAGGAGCGTGGTTCCTTCAACCAAACACCTAGGACCAGGGTGGGAAATATCGGGTTTCCTGCCATCCAAAAAGAAGCAGTAGGAATCTTTTGAGCAACAACCCAAGGCATTTCCACTCTGTTTTTTTGCAACCATTAAGAAGCTGTGCCAAGTCCTGCAAAGACTTTGTTATTGAATAAACTGTTTGATTTTCAACTTTATTTTGGAGTGGTTTTTTTGGGTTACTAGACCACCTAGCTTTTCAGCAAGCGCTCTGCAGTCCACCAGGTAGAAAGGACAACACATCTGCCAGTTTTAATTTTAAACAGACCTGGTGTGACGGCATAGTACCATATATACTTTCTTCCAATTCTTAAACTTTCCATGTGGAGTGAGACACTTGGTTGTTGATGGGACCAGTTGTCACCACACTAGAGAAAAAAACCACTTAAATCTGGTTTCTGTCTCCTGCAGAATTCTGAGCTAGCTAGCTAGAAAATTAAGACCAAAAAAAGACAATTTAATGTAACACAGTTTTACTGTATAACAAAAACAGCTTTGTACATGCCGAATTATATCTTCAATCTTTTTGCCAGTTGCTTGAGAGTCCTGATTGCTTGGGTTCTGTTTACCAGAGAGCCTACTGTCCATAAACCTTCCCCACCACTTTGTTGTGGAAACCCCCAAAGCCAGATAGCAATTGGGACCACCCTGGGACAGTCCCCTGTTAGGCCAGCCATTCATCTTGGTTTCCAATTCGGCCTGTCACTCGGAATACCACCCGACAAAGAAGCAGCAATCAAGCGATTTCCATGGGAGGCAGGTAATTAGGGAATCTGTTAAATTATAGTGATCAAGCCTTTTGCTCTTGCGGAGGAGCACAAAGCACATTCCAAGGAACTTGGGAACAGGAGGAGGGGTGGGGGAAAGTTTTAATTAAAAGGGCTGTGTGCCTCTCTGGCAATTGATTTGATCCACTCCCAATCCACCATCTCTTCTCTCACTCTCTCTTTTTTTTTGTAAAGCAGGCAGGTTAAGGAGACAAAAGGCAGAGAAGGGAGCCTAAGTGGATCAAGGGGAGCCTTGGGAAATCCCCCGCACAATAGGTCTGACTAGGGCATTAAATGGTTCATTTGGTGGAAAGTGATTAAATTGGAGAGATTTTCCCTTTATTATGGAAATGGAGCCCTTTGTGCTGTTTGGACCTATGCTAATTGATCTGAAACAATCACAGGAGGGCAGCCTTCAAATGGTATAGAATACACTGCTCTGCTATAAGGGCTGGGAGAGGCGCCATTTGCATGAAAACAGTCATGCAAAATAATTCAAATATGAGTAGATTTAGGTAGGGATGGGTGGATTCGCTTGCTAGGCAGTGCGGAACCCATGTAAACATTCAGGATGGAGACATTTTGGAAGACCTGGAGGGTATATAACCCCATGCTGCTGATAGATTTTTCTTCTGTGAGTTTTTATTTTGTTGCTATGAGGCCTCAAGTCCCGACTAACTTTTGGCAATCTTTTCTGGGCAAGATATCTTCAGAGGAGGCTTGTTATTGTCTTCTTCTGAGGCTGAGAGAGTGTGACATGTTGTAATTCTATTCCAATGGTGTTACTGTGGTTTTTGAGATATCTGTCAATTGTATTTTACGAACTGTTGTGAGTCGCTCCGAGCCGTGTGGGGGGTGGGTGGCAGACAAATGCGAAATAATAAATGAATAAATAATAAGGTTGCATGGCTGAGTGGGAATTCAAACCTTGGTCTGTTGTAATTTTTCCGGCCATGTATAGCCATGTTCCAAAAGCATTCTCTCCTGACATTTTGCCTGCATCTATGGCAGGCATCCTCAGAGTATGTGCGGGCCCAGATTAACACCTTTTTGTGCCTTAGACCACACTTTCGAATTACGCTCCCTTTAAGCCAACCTCTATTGCCCCCACCACCACCACCACCACCACTCAGACCCACACTTGGCTGGCTTTCGCCATGGTGCCTCCGGAGCAGAAGAGAAAGGCGAGTAGGCACCATTCCGCTACCTCCAAGGTCCCCATTCCCACCGGCTGGAAAGGTCCGCTGTGCTCTGAAGGTCTCCTTGGGAGGCTTGGGGAGAGCGCAGTGGGAGCAAACTCACTCCAAAGGCGCGCACGGGAGAAAGAGAGAGAGCGAGAGAGAGAGATGTCCGCTTGGCGTGTGCTCCTACAGAGCGAGGGAGGATTCAGGTTGGGGTTTGTGCGGCTTTTGTCGGCTGCTCCCAAAGGCAGGAGAGCCAGACCCTGGCCTTGATCCTTCCCTCCCTCCTGCGGCTCCTTTTGGCCAAGCAACTCGCCCCGGTTTGGTCCGAGAGCGCAGGAGCGAGCCTAGGTTGGTGTGGTCTCGTGCTGGGGACCTAGAAGAGGTCCACCTAAGCAACGGCCTTTCTCTCCCCTCTTCCTTCCTTCCTTCCTTCCTTCCTTCCTTCCTTTCCTCCTAGTTACCTCCTTCTCCTCTTTCTCCCCTCCCTCCCAACGCCCTCTCCTGGACTCTGCCGCTCGGCTCTGGCTGCAGGGATTTACAGTCTGCCGCCGGGGGAGCCGGGCGAGTCGCCATAGAGACAGCTTTCCCGGGAGCCAGGAGGTCAGGCCAGCCAGAGACCCGCGGGCAAATCAATGGATCAATGCAAGGGCCTCGTGCAGCCCAGAGAGCGAGAGACGGAGGAGACGGAGCAGAGACTTTGCCGGGAGAAGGAGCGAGGAGAGGCATGAGAAAGGGGGAAAGAGGGGCGTGGACCAGGTTTTTTTGGTCCGTGATCTGTGCCCCCCCTCGGCTTGCGCCCCTAGGCCATAGCCTAGGCTGGCCTTATGGGTAATCCGGACATGAGGTTGTGAGGTCTGTTGGAAACTAGGAAAATTGGATTTATATAACAGGTAAGCCCTGGCCTTTATTTATTTATTTCGATTGGCTCTTTCAACCCCAAGGGGGACTCAGAGCGCTCTAACTCGATGCCCACATAATAACAATATAAACCCCAAAACACTTCAACAATTAAAATACATTAAAATACAGCTACATTAGCACCATACACATTCACTCTGGATTAAAACAATGTTCAGTCCATAAAAACATTGGCCATAATCACCCACTTTCATTAAAAACCAATCTTTGAGCGCTCTAACTGGAGGTCAGCTGTGACCAGCAGTGCTGCAGAATTTGAAGAGGCACGAATGGAGGGCAAAAGGGAAAAACATGCCAAGAGAAAGGTGTGTCAAGCCAACCCAGACCGGGACCATCTTCCACCTGGAAACCAATGTCCTCACTGCGGGAGAATATGGGGATCAAGAATATGGCCCCACAGCTACCTACAGACCCATCACCATGACACTACACTTGGAGGACCATCATCCTCGGACTACAAGGGCTGGCCTAAGAAGAATAAGAAGTTTTACAATTTCAAATGGCACTTTACTATAAACTTGTTAATGGTAATGTCTCTGTGTGTAAAGTAAATGCAATCCCGTTAGATTATAATGATCAAACCAACGCTAAATGCATTAATCCTTCTTCTACTCACTTTCCTCCCTCTTTAATAAAGCAAAACTGATCTAGATCAATGCAAAGTGGCCACCGCTTGCAAATCAAGTGGATCTTGTTCTCTTTGGAAACCGTCCAAAGCTCAATCCGCTTTCAGGAGTTATACAAAACCTTTCTATCTGGCTTTGGATCCGTGGGCTGTGCTGGAAAAGCAGCTGGTTATTTTAGCTTCTGTTATCTTGGAGCTTTTTAAATTGCATTTTAACTGGATAGACCTCCAGCACATTTCTGGGTTGAAGACAGAAACTCTGAGACAGAAGTTTTATAGCCCACACTTTTTCTCTCTCTTTGGTGGAGAAAGGAAACAATTTTAACTTTTCCACATGGGAACACCAATCACCATCTGCCTGGATATTTTTCTTTTTAAGTAGTGGCTTATTCCATTGCAGATAAAGATCCAACAGCTCCAGAGAGATCTTTTCCAGGCCTTGAAGAAAGCACACAAAAAAACAGAACACAGCCTAATGGTGAGCCTGCAACTGGAGATCCCGGAGATATGACTTTCTCTGGAGTTCTATCTAGTCAAGTACTTTCCCAACTGAGATGTTAAGGGTCAGTCTGATGAATAAACAGGCATTTCTAGGCAGCTCCTTCCATCAATCACAGTGTTTTAGCACTCCTGGAAAAAGGTCTACAGCAGGGGTGCCCACACTTTTTCAGCATGCAAGCTACTTATAATAAAACCAAGTCAAAAAGATCTACCTACCTCCTCTAGGCTGGAGAGGGGAGGGGCTTGTCACAGCCTGGCTCCGCCCCCTCAGGCTTCCACTCTACCAGCAGCTTCTCCAAGTTTGAGGATGGCAATGCCAAGCCAGTGGTGACATAGCTAGCACAAGGCTGGCTTGGCACTGCCATCCTCAAGCTTGGAGAAGCTGCTGGTAGAGTGAAAGCCAGAGGGGGTGAAGCCAGGCCGTACCAAGCCCCGCCCACTCCCCTCTGGCTTTGGAGCTCCCAGCAGCTTCTCCAGGCTTGAGGATGGCAATGCCAAGCCAGTGGTGACATAGCTAGCATACGGCTGGCTTGGCACTGCCATCCTCAAGCCTGGAGAGGCTGCTGGTAGAGCGGAAGCCAGAGGGGGGTGGAGCCAGGCCGCACCAAGCCCCTCCCCCTCCCCTCTGGCTTTGGAGCACCCAGCAGCTTCTCCAGGCTTGGGGATGGCAATGCCAAGCTAGTGGTGACATAGCTAGCACAAGGCTGGCTTGGCACTGCCATCCTCAAGCCTGGAGAAGCTGCTGGTAGAGCGGAAGCCAGAGGGGGTGGAGCCAGGCCGTACCAAGCCCCGCCCTCTCCCCTCTGGCTTTGGAGCTCCCAGCAGCTTCTCCAGGCTTGAGGATGGCAATGCCAGGCCAGTGGTGACATAGCTAGCACAAGGCTGGCTTGGCACTGCCATCCTCAAGCCTGGAGAAGCTGCTGGTAGAGCAGAAGCCATAGGGGGGTGGAGCCAGGCCGTGCCAAGCCACGCCCCTCCCCTCTGGCTTTGGAGCTCCCAGCAGCTTCTCCAGGCTTGGGGATGGCAATGCCAAGCCAGTGGTGACATAGCTAGCACAAGGCTGGCTTGGCACTGCCATCCTCAAGCCTGGAGAAGCTGCTGGTAGAGCGGAAGCCAGAGGGGTGGAGCAAGACAGTGCCAAGCCCCTGCCCCATGCCCCTCCCTCTGGCTTTGGAGCTCCCAGCAGCTTCTCCAGGCTTGGGGATGGCAATGCCAAGCCAGTGGTGGCATAGCTAGCACAAGGCTGGCTTGGCATTGCCATCCTCAAGCCTGGAGAAGCTGCTGGGAGTGCTGAAGCCAGGGAGGGGGTGTGGCTTGGTGCGGCCCCTCTGAGAAGCACCCCATCCGGCTGGGATCGACCTCCTTCGGTCCCAGGATCGACTGGTCGATCGCGATCGACTTCCTGGGCAGCCCTGGTCTACAGTGTTCCCTCGCTATTTCGCGGTTTGCTTTTTGCGTTCTCGCTGTAGTGTGGGTTTTCGCCTCTCATTTTATGAATGGCTGCTGTTGTCCA
Source organism: Anolis apletophallus (assembly GCA_030556195.1). NCBI lineage: Eukaryota > Metazoa > Chordata > Lepidosauria > Squamata > Anolidae > Anolis > Anolis apletophallus. Next base: position 162,628,009 of record JARBWK010000004.1, read on the forward strand.
GAGTGGCATTCTAATCCCATCTCCTGCCAGTGATGGAGTGTGGAAGGGAGATTCACCCTCCCCTTCGGGAGAGAGGCAGCCAATCAAGAGAGATTGCAAAGCAACGCAATCAAGGCTGGAGAAGCTGAGGGAGAGCTGAAGCCGGGGGGAGGGGGCGGGTCATGGTGTGGCCTGGCTCCTCCCCCAGCTTCGGCACTCCCAGAAGCTGCTCCCAGCAGGCCATCCCCCCCCCCCCCAGCCGTTCTTTACTGTGTTAGAGTGTCATTTTGTGTCATTTTGGTTGGTGGTGTGCCCCTGGATTTTTTTTTAATGTTAAAAGTGTGCGTGGCTCAAAAAAGTTTGGGAAACACCGCTCTAGAGACTAGGACAGGGGGAGTGGTTTCAAACTGCAGGATAAGAGATGCCACTTAAACATTAGAAAGAATAACCTGATAGTCAGAGCTGTTCAACAGTAAAATATGTTGCCTTGGATTCCTCTCCATTACTCTCATTTGCATGCCAAGAACCCCAAAGTTCAGTGTCACATCCTTCGCCCCAAAAATAATTGCCCCCTTTCATGACTGGGCTACATTAACAAAAAGAAGATTGTTAATTTTGGAAGGGAGTGATGTACGGCGAGGCTGGCATGCATACCTATGGTATGACAAAGCCAAGGTAGAAAAACAATTCACGAACCATTATATAAGAGCGGCCTTACTGAAAGTATGGTGTAAATATAAAAATCAATTCCACCAAGCGACGCCCCTTTGGATATCCCCACTCGAAGCGCAACACAAGAAAGAACTTCCCCTAACTAAATGGTATACATACAAAGATTTAATTGAGAGAGATGGGGGAACCTGGAAGTTAAAAACTCGAGAAAACCTAAGAGACGCAGGTATAAACCTGTCATGGTTCCACTACGCCCAACTTAAAGATTACTTTAGAGAAGATAAAAGAAACAACTTCATCCAGACTCAAACAACATGGGATCTGGTTATGTTAAAAGACAAAAAGCTGATAAGAATATTATACAACCAATTATTGGAGAGGGACACCGAAATGGAAGTCGTAAAAGACAACATGATTAAGTGGGCGCAAGACTTCGGCCACTCCATATTACTAAGAGAATGGGAAGAAATATGGAGGAAGAACATGAAATATGCTGGGGCAACAACAATTTCGGAAAACTGCATAAAATTGTTCTATCGTTGGCACCTAACCCCACAAAAGCTAGCCAAGCTTTATAAAAATCTAAATAATAAGTGCTGGAAATGCAAGGAGCAGATAGGGACCTTCATGCACTGCTGGTGGTTGTGCCCGTTAAACAAAAAATTCTGGAAGAAGATTCACATACATATTCAGAAGATTTTAGAGACTGAAATTGAATTCAAACCAGAATATTATCTATTAAATCTAACGGAGGGTAAATTAGAGATGGAAAAAGACAAAATATTTTTCTTTATGGCTGCGGCAGCAAGGGTGGTTGTGGCAAGGAACTGGAAGCAGGGAAGTTCCCCAGACCCAACCGAATGGGCTATAAAACTATCCGAATACATGGACATTGACTCTTTAAAAAGTCTAGTCAACAATCAGAACCCAAAGCTCAAGACAAATTGGCAACCCATAAAAGCCTATTTAAAAAGCGTAAAGATCTAAGAAGGCTCTGCAAGCATTAGAAGCACAAGAGAGGGTGGTTGAAAGTACACCTGGACTAGTTGAATGACAAGCAAAGACTGATCCCCTGTCATCCTGACTGGGAGACAAAGATATCTTTCCGGCTGACTAGTAGTCAGCAACTTTCTATCACTTTCCCCTTCGTGCTTTTTCACCCTTTCTCTTCTCTTTCTTTCTTCTCTTCTTTTTCTCTTCCCCCATCTTTTCTTCTCTCTTCCTCTCTACCTCCCCCCCTCGCTCTTTGCTCTCTGCTCACTCTTCATATATCCCTGCTCACCCTTTTTTCTTTCTCTTTTTCTCTCTCTCTCTTTCTCTCTCTTTCCCCTCTGCTATCTATATTTTTATCCACTGACTGTAAAACAAACTCAATAAAAATGATTTTAAAAAAAATTGCCCCCTTTCATTTGGAGGGGTGGAAATATCCTCCAATTTGAGCAAAACAGACCCAACATGACCCAAGCTTTCTTGTCGTTCAGAGAACCGTGCTTAAATATCTGAAAGGCGGTCATATTGAAGAGTGAGTGAGGGTTTTTTTTGTTTGGTTTTTTTTTTGCTGCTCTAAAGACTCAATGGGGCAACGGATGCAAACTGCAGGAAAAAAAAGATTTCATCTAAACATTAGGAAGAACTTCCTGACAGTAAGAGCTGTTCGACAGTAGAAAATGCTGCCACTTCAGTGTAGAGGAGTCTTCTCTTTTGGAAAGTTTTAAGCAAAGGCCGGATGACCATCTGTTAGGAGTGCTTTGGTTGTGTCTTCCTGCATGGAAATTTATAAATTATGCCAATTAATAAGGAACAGGCACCTGCTTGTTCAAAGTATAAGCAACGCTAATGCCGATTTGATATTGCATCTTTTCTCTTGCCTTCTCACCCCATGCCAAACCTTTCCGACAATGCCACACACATCTGGCTCGGAGGGTAGAGTTCCTTCAAGGACAGGTGGTTAAGCCTGAGTCGGAATTGTGCCAAAGTAGCTTGCCTTGCCATTTTGACACTTCCTTGTCCAAAAGCCCAACTCTGTTCCAGAAATGCAGCAACAATTTGGATATTACATCTTACGGGATAAAGAAGTGCCTACAACTGTGCAATGTTACCCTGTTCTTTGTTTCCAAAACCTTTATTACTTTTGTCACCATTTTAGTTCATGTGCATTCCAGTCTGCTGATATCATTCTCAAACTGTGATACCCAGAACTAAACACAGTATTCAAAATATTCCTTATCTATAATTCATTTTTTTTATAAACCCCCCCCCAACTCCAAAATATGAGTGACTATGAAAGTGACACCTTTCCTTTTTGTACATGAATTACACAAACCTGTAATTCATGTACAAAATTATTGAAAAATTGTGTATAAAGTTACTTTCACTATGTGTATAAAGCAGGCATGGGCGAACTTTCTAACTTGGGGGCTGTATGGCGGGCCGGAGCAGGATGGGCAGTCTGGAAGGAAGGGGGTTCTTCCCAAGCCCCTCTTTGCTCTTTCCTCCCCTTTCTCTCCTCTTTCTGAGGCAGAAAGTGATGGAAAGTCAGGAAACATTTGGATCCCAATAGGGTTAGCCTTGGTCAGGATGAGATGTTGAAAGTGAGAAAAAAATGTATCCATGAGACCAGGGGTGGGCAACCTACGGCCCGCGGGCCGGATGCGGGTCGGCAGCCGATTATGTCCGGCCCAGGGAGAAGGGCGTGAGGGGCGGGGCCAAGAGGAAGGGGTGCCGCTGCTGCCATCCCATCGCGGGCTCTGTGGGGCCTGTGTCAGCAGACAGGCCAGAGAAGCGGTGACTTTGGAGTGCCTGACATCCCTGGAGGCGATCCGGGCCTGCAGCAGGAGCACTCGGTGACCTGCGGGGGCTGATCGCCCTGGCGACCTGGAAGACTTGATCATCTTCCAGGTCGGCAGATCGAATAAGCCACCTCAGATCGCCAACTGCTCCCCCTGCAGGCCCGGATCGCCTCCAGGGATGGCAGGCACTCCATAGCAGGGCGATCAGCTGGGGAACGTCTGGGGGCGAGAGCGGGCAGAGGCCTGCAGCCTCCGATTGCCTGCTGCTCTGCTCTGCTCTGCTGCGGTGGCGGCTGGGTCCGCTTTGCCATCCTCTGGGCTGTGTCCATTGGGCCATTCCATCTTGGGATCCTTCCTCTCTTGAGGATGTCAGCCTTCATCTTGGTTCGCACCTTGTCTTCTTGAATTTAATTTAATTTTACTGGTTTTTTATTATTATTTTATAATAATTTTATTATAATAATATAATAAATAATAAATAATATAATATAATAATTTCAATATATTATGTCCATATATTTATACTATAATATAATAATTATATTAATACTAACAACATATGAATATTTCTTGATATATTAATATGTTAAAAATGATGTGTAATATATAGTAAATATAGTAAATAAATAAATAAATAAAGTAGACTAGAATGTAGTTCAGCCTTTAGGTGCGGCCCTCCATAATATTTTTTGGCTCTCGTGTGGCCCCTTGGAAAAAATAATTGCCCACCCCTGCATTAGACTTTGTATGGCCTACTCCTGTCTTAGAGCTGGAATGGACTTCCAAGGGCCATCCAGTCCAACCCCCTGCCATGAAAGAAGGCAGAATCAAAGCACTCCCGGTAGACAGCTTCTGCAGGTAAGCCTCCAGAGAATGAGATTCCAGCACACTCCCAGGCAGCCTAGGCCACTCTCCAGGAAGTTCTTCCTAATCTTTTCAGTCAAATATCTTTTCCTGCCATTTGAAACCATTGTGCCCTGGTCTCTAGAGCAGCAGAAAGCCACCCCCCCCCCCAAATGACACACCCTTTAAAACCTTGAAACATGGTTGTCATGTTCCCTCTCTACCTTCTCTTCTCCCAGGTAAACATCCCCCAGAAGAAAAGGAGGAAGGAAAAAAGGAAGGAAAAAGGGAAGCAAGGAAGGAGGGAGAGAAGGAAGGAAAGACAAAAGGGAGGGAGGGAGGGAAGGAGGGAGGAAAGAGGGAAGGATGAAAGGGTGGAAGAGAAGGAGGGAGGGAAGGAAGGAGAAAGGAAAGAGGGAAGGAAGGATAGGCTGGTGAGAGAGAAGAGTCCCATCTCCAAGAGATCCCACTGTGTATGTATCTGCAAATGCAGGTACAGTGTTCCCTTGCTACTTTGCGGTTTGCTTATTGCAGACTCACTGTTTCGCAGTTTTTTAAAAAATATTAATTTGAAATATATATCATGGTATTTTCAGTTTTGTGGGGTTTTGCCACCACCGCTCTCCAAGGCGCTTTCCCTCCTTAGTCCTCCCTCCCTCCAGCATTGACAGGCCTTTCTTTCGTTTCCTTTCCTTCACTTAATTTTATAAAGACTTAAAATATTGTATAACTAACTACTAAATAATGTATAAATATTAAAATAAATAGAGTAACCCTACATTGCAGTTTTTCACTTATTGCGGAAGTTCCTGGAACCTAATCCCAGCAATAAGTGAGGAAACGCTGTAATCTAAAATCAAATAAATCTATGTATATAATAAAAGTCAGTGTTTGCGGGCGGTGGTGCGGAGGGAGGAATATGTGCCAGTGTTTCGATTGGCTGCCACTGTGGGATTATTTGCATAAAGGGCTCTGATTGGCCAGCCTCAGAACTCCAACATTCTACGGCCCCAGACAGAGGGGATTGGTTGCCACTGAAATAGTATTTGCATAAAGGACTCCAATTGGCCAACCACATTCCAACATTCTAAAGTGACTCAGAGGGAAAAGGAAAGGCCTCAGGCAGTCAGTCACTGCGGCCAACAGCAATGACGGATCAGGACCAAACTTGGCAAACAGGGGACCAATGGCCCACTTCACAACCTGGGTGGTTTAGGGCAGGGATGGGCCACGAATGATGGGATTTGCAATAGCTTCACCTTAATCACTTCCCAAACAACACTGTAGTCCTTATAAATCACAGACCAGGTCCAAAATTGACAGCAAGGCTTCCTTAACTTGATTTTCCTGACTAGGCCTCAGCTCCTGGGATATTGTTAGGCTTCCTCAACTTGATTTTCCTGACTAGGTCCCCAACAATGACAGAACAAGACCAAACTTGGCACACAGACACCCCCCCCCCCCCAAGATGCACCCTACATCCTGGTGCAGTTTGAGGGAGGATGGACCATGGATGATGGGACTTGCAGTACTTTAATTCACTTCCTTAGAGCACTGTGGCCCACACCAATGACGAAACAGGACCAAACTTGGCACACAGAGGCCCAATGACCCACTTTACAAACCTGCTGCGGTTTACGGCAGGATGGCTCACAAATGATGGGATTTGCAGTACCTTCACCCAATTCATTTCCCACAGAACATTGCAGCCCCTACAAATCAGAGACCAGGCCCAAACTTGGCACACAGAGTACCCATGACCCACTCCACATCCTGGTGCAGTTTGGAGAATGGAGGACCATGGATGATGGGACTTCCAGTACCTTCCCTCACTTCCAGAGACTGCTGCAACCCTCATCCAGAGAATGATCAAGACCAAATGTGACACACACAGCCCCCATGACCCACTCTACATTCTGGTGCTGTTTGGAGGGCGATGGACCATGGCCAATGGGACTTGCAGTACCTTCACTAACTTACTGAGACCACTGCAAGCCACATAAACATCTAATAGGAACCAACCTTGGCACAAAATGCCTTTCTCAGATAACCCGGGCACCACCGGGTCCTCAGCTAGTAAATAAATAAATGACAATTCCAAAAGCCAAACATATTGGATAAGGGGTACTCGACCTAAATAAAGTGGTGTTATTACTTCCCTTAATAGTTCAGCTGATGGAGCACAAATTTCCATTAGCCCTTTTTGCCATTGCATCACAGTGCTGACTCTTTTCTGGTTGTATTCATTGCCTAAGAAAACCCAGCCAAACTGTGGGATCACCATAAATGTCTCTTTTCACTGAGCATGTTTAGAACACAACAAGCAGCATTCTAAGTATAACTGGAAATTATAATAGATCAATTAAACACTGGGCTCTTTCAGTCTGCTAAAATTGGCAGTTTAATAGTATTCCAGTGCTTTCATTTTAAAAGACATCTCATTAATGTCTGGGGGTGTGCATGCCATTCAATTGATGCAACTTAAAATATTCCAACAACATGCATTCCATGTGAAGCTATGAATGTCTCCGACTACAACATTTAACACACGCTAAGTGAGTTTGATTGATTTGTTGTTTTGTTTTGTCTAATCAAATCGGCTCTGGGCGACTGGGAAATCTTTTGAAGTATTTACACGTAAAATTAACGCGGAACCCTTTGGTTTACTAAATAGATGTCAAATACAACATGCCACATTTGACGTCGGTTGGTTTAAGGCAGATGAAAGAAAATTTCCCAGTTGAGTTGATTCCTTGAAAACCCATATCACTAAGCAACTTAGCAAATAAGAAATGTATTTGAAGGACCACCACGTCACTGACTACACCTGATCTTATCTGATTTCAAAAGCTAACCAAAGATGTACTTAGTTATTACTTGGATAGGGGAACTCCAGGTATAGCTAGAAAATGAATCCTACCTGAAAGATTAGAGGACCACTGATGTCTACGTGAGCTAAAATGCTTTCTTAACATTTAAACCTCATAGTGTTTAACCATTTTGTTTATCTATAATACAAGCAGCTCTGAATCCCATTTGGACAGAAAGGAATGATATCAAATAGACAAACTAAATTAGATACAGAATGAGGGATGCCTGACAGTTGGACATATGAAAAAAGATATTGGCGTCATCATGGACAACAAGTTAAACATGAGCCAACAATGTCATGCAACAGCTTAAAATGCCAATAGGATTTTGGCCTGCATAAATAGGAGTCTAGTGTCTAGATCCATGGAAATCATGCTAGTCCTCTATTCTGTCTTGGTCAGACCACACCTGGAATCACACTATGTCTAATTCTGGACATTGCAATTTAAGGGAGATGTTGAGAAGCGGGAATGTGTCCAGAGTGGGGTGACTAAAATGATCAAGGGTCTGGATACCAAGCCCTATGAGGAGTGGCTTAAAGAGCTGGGTATGTTTAGCTTGTAAAAGAGAAGGCTGAAAGGAAACATGATTTATTTTATTTATTTATTTATTTATTATTCACTTTTGTATATCGCTCTTCACTGCAGGCTCAGGAAGGTTTACATAAAAACAATAAAATACACAGTTTGGATATATAAAAACACAGGGTATGGACAGGATTATCAGGAGACGCCTAGATTGAAAGCCTGCCTAAAAAAGAATGTCTTGCAGGCCCTCCAGAAGGGGGCTAACTCTGTGATGGCACGGGTTCCGTCTGGTAACTCGTTCCATAAAGTCGGCGCCACCACAGAAAAGGCTCTTTGTCTTGTTGTTGAAAGGCGGCAGGAATGGATTGATGGGATCACCAGAAGATTTTGTTCTTCTGATCTCAACAATCTCGGAGGAACATATGGGGTGAGGCCGTCCCTCAGGCACACTGGCCCTAGACCAGGGCTGTCCAACTTCTATGAGCCCAAGGGCCGGAATTCCGGTCACTGATCACCTGGGGGTCTGCCCCCGCCCCTGACTCCGCCCCCTCCCCTGGCTCCGCCCCCTCCCCTCCCCCCAGCTCCACCCCCTCCCCAGCTCCGCTCCCTCCCCGACTCCAATTTACTTACAATTGACCTTGAGTTGTGGAGTTGTAGTTCACCTCCATCCAGAGAGCACTGTGGACTCAAATAATGATGGATCTGGACCAAACTTGGCATGAATACTCAATATACCCAAATGGGAACACTGGTGGATTTGGGGGAATGTTTCCTAATACCTTTGAGTTATTTGAGACCACACTCAAATTGGGACACACCAAAAAAAAACCCCAAACACCTCAATGCCGTCGCAGGGCTTGATGGGGCCTCCTTTCCCAGAGGCGGGTGGCCCAAAGAGCTCCCTCCCTTCCTGAAGGGAAAACAAGCCGCGGGGGCAGGCGCAAAGGAAGCCACGTTGCGCCCTGCACACGGGGGAAGGCAGCACAACAAGGGGGAGAGGGCGCGGAGGAGGGAAGGAAGCGTCACCAAGGAAACCGTCGCTGAGGGACCCCTCCCCCCCTCACCCAACGTCCCACTGTTTTTAGATTGATTGATTCGAGCCGGGCCCTTCCTTACCCATACTGCGGGAGCCCTGCCACAGGGCCGAAGCGCCAACGCCGCCACCGTCCCCGAAGAGCCCCGCTGGAGCCGAGGCCAAGCTCAGGCCGGGTGTGGCGGCTCTCCCATCCGTGGGGCCGGAAGCGAGGGCCCTCCACAGGAAGAGGACGGAACCAGGAGGGGCTTTCCTGCCTCACTCCCCTCCTCCCTCTCTCTGAGGGAATGGGGGCTGGCCTGGAAGCAGCCGCAAGGGAGGAGGAGGCGCGCTCCCAGGCTGGCCGCAAATCCCGTGGGACCCGAGATTTCGGCAGCTATCGCGAGACTACGCAGCCACAGATGGGATTCCGACCTCCCTCGAAATCCCGTCTGTGGCAGGCGTAGTCTCGCGATGCTTGCCTAAACCCGGAAGTAGGTTTATTTATTTATTTATTTTTTATTTGTATTTTATTAAAACAAGTTAGGGGGCCGGAGGGAAGGGGCTCGGGGGCTGTGTACGGCCCCAGGGCCGCCTGTTGGACAGCCCTGCCCTAGACCATACAAGGCCTTAAAGGTCAAAACCAGCACCTTGAAGACAATCCGGTACTCTACTCTCTCTTCCAACTCTATGATTCTATGATTACTGTGCTAATCCACATGCCAGCAAATGCATGGTGGACAAAAGCTGCACATGCCCTGGGAGCTCACATATCTAGTCCAAATATCTTCATTTTCTATCAAAATAGCATCAGAAAGAGATTATAGATCCATAGAGTTGGAAGAGATCACAGTGGCCGTACAGTGCATTCTCCAACACGTAGCAAATGCAATCAAGAGCATTTAGTCTCTGCTTAAAAACCTTCAGAGACAGAGACTCCACCACGTGCCAAGGCAACACATTCCACTGCCAGGATGTTCTTCCTGATGTTTAGGTGGAATCTTTCCCCCTGCAATTTGAATCAACTGCTCCATGTCCTACTCTCTAGAGGAGCAGAAAACAAGCTTTCCCCCTCCTCAATGTGACATCCTTTTAAATGTTACACATTGCTCTCATGCCCTTTCTTGACCTTCTCTTCTCCAGGCTAAACATACCCAGCTCCCTAAGGTACTCCTCAAAGCATTTGGCTTCAAAAACTTTGATCAATTCGGTTGCCTTTCTCTGGACCCTTTCCTGTTTATCAATATCTTGTTTTGTGGTGCCCAGACACAATCTACATCTTGAAAATGTTTTTTTTTCTCAGCAAACAGAATTAGAAGAGACCACCAAAGCCATCCTTGATTTTGCTATTTTATGTTTGGGATACCATTATACTATGCCACTGTATATAGTGGGACTTAATCATCCATGGATTTTAGCATCAATAATAGTGTTTCTCAACCTGGAAGACGCGGCCCCTGGGGGGTCGTGAGTGGCGTTTCAGAGAGGTCACCAAACACATCAGAAACACATATTTCTGATGGTCTTAGGAACTCCTTTGGTAGAAAAGGCTGACGATCTGTCTGCCTGTTCTTTTCCTTTTTGGAAACAGACAGTGAATACTCCCACCAAAAGCTCTCCTCTCTCTGAATGTAGGTGAACTACAACTCCAAAACTCAAGGTCAATGCCCACCAAAACCTTCCAGTATTTTCTGTTGGTCATGGGAGTTCTGTGTACCAAGTTTGGTTTAATTACATCATTGGTGGAGTTCAGAATGCTCTTTGATTGTAGGTGAACTATAAATCCCAGCAACTACACGGCAAAATCAATCCCTCACATCCCCACCAAGTATTTAAATGGGGGTATATCAGGTATTTGTGCCAGATTTGGTCCAGCAAATGAAAATACATGCTGCCTATCAGATATTTTTACATTACAAATCATAACAGTAGCAAAATTACAGTTATGAAGTAGCAACAAAAATAATGTTATGATAACTTTGTGGTAACCCCCATAATTTTATGGGGGTCACCACAACATGGTTGAGAACCACTGATCTATAGGGAGTCCTAAAACCTAAATTCCATTGGACACAAAAGGCCCACTTGAGTTTTAGAGGAAGGAACTGGCAAAGCCATCTCCGAGTATTTCGTGTCTTAGAAAATCCTATTAAATTCATTGGATCACCAGAGGCTGACACCAACTTGAAGGCAAAAATCAAGGTGAAGAGATTCACTGACCCAAGGCTTTCTGCTCAGGTCTTCCAATTTCCCCTTGCTTCCCCTCTCCTGCCACAATGCAGCAGTGGTTGGGGGCATCTGTGTTAATGGGACAGTGAATCCATTCTGGCTTTTAATTTATATTTTTACAGGAGCAGGGGCGGTCTGTCCATGTAAGCAACCTACGTGGCAGCGTGGGGCGCCATCTTGGATGGGCGCTGCCACGCGGCTGCGCCGCCGTAGCAAACCTCCCTGCTGCCTGCAGAAGCTTCTGAGCATGCGCTGAGATTTTTGCGCATGCCCAGAACCTCCGAAGCGCTCTCCCTTGCCCTGTGCAATGCCCCATGGGAGGGGCTGGCAGAGGGAACCAGGAAGCGTGAGGAGGGGACTTTGAAGGCCTCTCCTAGCGCTTCCTGGTGCCTGCTGCCAGCCCCACCCACAGGGCATTCCAGAGGGCAGGAGAGCGCTCTCCCTGCCCTGTGCAACGCCCCATGGGAGGGGCCGGCGGGCACCAGAAAGCGCTAGGAGAAGCCTTGAAGGCCCCTCCTAGCGCTTCCTGGTTCCCCTGCCAGCCCCACCCACGGGGCGTTGCAGAGGCGGGAGAGCTCTCCCTTGCCCTGTGCAACGCCCCGTGGGAGGGCCGGCAGCAGGCACCAGGAAGCGCTAGGAGAGGCCTTGAGGCCCCTCCTGGCGCTTCCTGGTGCCTGCCGCCCCCCTCCCACGGGCATTGCACAGGGCAGGGAGAGTGCTTTCCCCGCCTTCTGCAACGCCCGTGGGTGGGGCTGGCAGGGGAACCAGGAAGCGCGAGGAGAGGCCTTCAAAGGCCTTCAGTGCACAGGGAAAGAGAGGCGGCGCATGGGAGGAATGGAAGGAGCATGCGCAAGGTACCAAGACAAAAAAATTTGGGGAGGGGCGCAAAAATAATGTTTGGGGGGGGGGGCGCCAAAATAATTTTCGCCTACCATGCAAAATTACCTTAGACCGCCCCTGTACAGGAGACATCCAGGTTGTCAAACCATACCTCTGAAATGCACTCACCAGCTTGGATGACCCCTTTAAGCGTTCACACAAAGAGTGCAGAGTCAGCCCCGGAGATTACTTCCACATCCCTTTTGTGCCTGTTTGGCTCCATTGTTGTCCTTTCCTTGCAAAAGCCTCACTCCAGGAGGAGGGATGCAGAAACATGCTGTGCTCAATGTGCTGTGAAGTTATTAATTACGAGGCTAACGAGCCCTTTACTTTTGAGTAAACCGGGGTGAAGGGTTTCACCTGACGTACTTTTGTGTATGCAGCTAATTCTTCATCGGGGACCAATTCAGAGAGTTAAAGAGGTGGGCCGGCAGAAAGCCAGGTAAATGGGCCAAGGCAGGAAACAAACAACAAGACGGAGGCATTTGAAAGGGTGGGCATAACTTTAGGAAAAAGAACCAGAAAATGGGGGACTGTTCCACCTCCAGAAAGACATTAGCCGACAACATTCAGTTCCATGTTCGAGACCACTGCATTAGGGCAAGCCACGGATGGTTGAAATATTGTTCATCAAGATCTGTATACTCTGCCTCAGAGCTCTTGTGCAAAAAAAAAAGAGAGAAGAAGGCATAAACAGTGTTACTCAATACCTTGAAATTTTCTGGGCTTTCAGGGCCAATGTAACTCCACCTGCTGCCACTCAATTGCCATCCACTTGAAAGGTGAATTTGCACTGTATAATTAGAATAATAGAATCCTAGAGTTGGAAGAGACCTCGTGGGCCACCTAGTCAAACCCTATTCTGTCAAGAACCAGGAAAATCACATTCAAAGCACCCTTGACAGATGGCCATCCAGCCTCTGCTTAAAAGCCTCGAGAGTTCCACTGCTGCATAACTCCCACAGTCAGGAAGTTCTTCCTTATGTTCCGGTGGTATCTCCTTTCCTGTAGTTTGAAGTCATTGTTCTGCTTTCTAGTCTCCAGAATTAGTATAGTTTGACACCATTTCAACTTCCATGGCTGAGTGTTATGGAATCACGAGAGATGTAGTTTTACAAGGTCTTTAGACTTCTCTGCCAAAGAGTACTGGTAGGCAGAGATGCCAACACATAGGGTGCATCTCCACTGTCGAATTAATGCAGTTTGACATCACTTCAACTCCTAGGGCTCAACATTGTGGAATCATGGGAGTTGTCCTTTTACAAGGTCCTTAAGCCTTCTGTGCCAGAAAGTGCTGACACCTCACAAATAACATCTCCCAGGATTCCAGGGCTTTGAGCAGTGGCTGTGAAAGTAGTGTCAACACTTAGGGTGAATCTACACCAGTGTTTCCCAACCAGTGTGCCATGGCACACTAGTGTGCCGTGAGTGATCATCAGGTGTGCCATGGGAAATTGGAACCTCCAATACCCTTTCTTCCCCCTCCTGCCAAACATTTTTTGTTCTCCACTCGGGCTCCCTTCTTTCCAGCCTCGCTATGCTTGCTTTGCCTCGCTTTGCTCACGCTGCTGCTTCTGCAAGAGGGGGAAGGGAGGAAGACGTGACCCATGCGGGCGCTACTGCACAGACTCGCCCCACGTCTTCCTTCCTCCCCTCCACAGTGCTCTCTGGATATAGGTGAGCTACAACTCCAAAACTCAAGGTCAATGCCCACCAAACTCTTACAGTATTTTCTCTTGGTTATAGTAGTTCTGTGTGGGAAGTTTGATTCCATTCCATCATTGGTGGAGTTCAGAATGCTCTTTGATTGCGGGTGAACTATAACTCCCAGCTGTTGAGCAAGACCTTCGTGTGTGTCTTTCTGCCATTCCTGCCAGGATATCTATGTTGTGTTCATCGAAACAGGCCCAGGTTTCACACTGAGTGTATAAATACATTTAAAAACATATTAACTATATCAATCAATCAAAACCTTATTATGGTCACAGACCAGCACAAAGCGGGCACAATCGCCCTAAGAAGATGTGGTGTGCCCCAGGATTCTGTAAATGTAAAAAATGTGCCGCGGCTCAAAAAAGGTTGAAAAACACTGATCTACACTATAATTGCACTATAGTTGCACAAAACTATAGAAATTCTAGATTCTAGAAAATCATTCTCAACTGCATTACTATATCTAGCATTTGCTCCATATTACCTGGTGTTTCCACAAAACTCCGTTGAACATAATCACACCCCTGCAAGGCCTTGGACAGCACCCATGCTTTAAAGATAAGATGCAGTTGGCCACATTTGCTGGCTGAATGTTTGTGGGCTTTGTTATTCATGGATTTGATTAATATGGTATCTATAGGAATCTCTAGGTCCTTCAATGCAACTCTATGGTCAGCTTCCACCAGCGGGATCTAGAGATCCCTAAGAAAACACCTCTCTAGGAATCTCAAGGTGCTTCAGCACAATTCTAATGTCGCTTTCTAGCAGATGTTGAAATGCTAGAACACTGTTTTTCAACCTTTTTTGAGCTGCGGCACATTTTTTACATTTTCAAAATCCTGGGGCACACCACCAACCAAAATGACACAAAATGACACTCTAACACAGGAATACATATAGTTAATATGTTTAAAATGTATTTATACACTTTGTTTTTATTTATTTATTTATTTATTTATGGTATTTGTACCTCGTAGCTTCTCACCCCCGCAGGGGGACTCAGCACGGCTTACATTTTCAGCACTATAGGCCCAGTGTGAAACCTGGGCCTGTTTTGATGAACTTAACATAGATATCCTGGCAGGAGTGGCAGAAAGACACACACAAAGGTCTTGCTCAACAGCTGGGAGTTATAGTTCACACGCAATCAAAGAGCATTCTGAACTCCACCAATGATGGAATGGAATCAAACTTCCCACACAGAACCACCATAACCAAGAGAAAATACTATAAGAGTTTGGTGGGCATTGACCTTGAGTTTTGGAGTTGTAGTTCACTCACCTGGGGTGAGTCTGCGCAGTAGCGCCCACATGGGTCACGTCTTCCTCCCTCCCCCCTCCTGCAAAAGCGGCAGCATGAGCAAAGTGAGGCAAAGCAAGCAGAACGAGGCTGGGAAGAAGGGAGCTCTAGTGGAGAAGAAAAAGTTTTCGACAGGAGGGGGAAGAAAGGGTATTGGAGGTTCCAATTTCCCACGGCACGCCTGATGATCACTCATGGCACACTAGTGTGCCACGGCACACTGGTTGGGAAACACTGTGCCAGAAGACCTAGAGATTCCTAAATGTCTACTATCAGGTAGCAATTAATATATTTATGGTTCTCTCACTTTCATACGGTTCTTGTACCCCTACGTTTTGGAAATGTCGGGGGGGGGTCTACTGGACAACCTTTCCCCAAATCTTGGTGTCTTGATTTTTAGGCCTGATCCTGGGGTTATACTTGGGGCACTGATTCAGAAAATTGTATTAGATAAGCAAAATTAGCTCTAGGTTCTTAGATATGGTTATCATTGTTTTCTATGGACAAGCAACTGGTAGATGGCATCTTTATCTCAAAAACTATAGCTGATAGGGGGAAACTGGTGCCATTTTTTGGAATCAGCAGGTCAACTTTCCTAACGTGTGTGTTGGCGAGTGTAGATGGAACTTGTTCCAGATTTTTCATCATGAAATGGAATGGAGAGCCATCACTATACTGACAGATATCAGTGGGTTATGGGCTGGTAATATGAACCAAATCCAAAAAACCGGATCCCATTCCCAAATAGCTTGTCTGCAATTTTTGACACTTTATCACTGCAGGAAGCATACCAGCCCCACCCAAGCTCTAAAATATATTGGAGGCACAGCTGGTTCCTATCTACATAAACTGCCTCTGGTATATGAAACCATCACTTCTCCCCTTTCTTTCACTCTCACTCCTTCTTTTTCTTTCCCTTCTACCCCCAAACTGTAAGAGTAGTAGGCTTCACGTTCTTTGAAGGAGATCCAAAGCTACTTGGCATCGAAAAGCATATTCCACAGTGGCAGATCATTTTGCGCAAAACGGGTTTTATGCTTTCAAAACCCACAGGCCCTCATCTGCATTTCCCTCCGCTCTGGCTTTCCCACCATTGTTGGGCACATTGCGGAAATGAAAGGCATCTCCCTGACATGACACGAATCTGGGGCTTTTCTTTTTCTGCAGCTGCAAAACTCGGGGTGAAAATTCTTGTTTCCATTGAGAACAATGGGATCTTTGCTCTAGGACTGCCCACATAGGTTTTGCCTTTTGGGTGGTTTAACACAGAAGGCATGTCCATGCACACAATACAGAGTGTGCTGAAATTCAATCAAAGTGCCTGTTTGTTGCACGGATCAAAACCCCAGGAATAAAAGGGTGCATGTGTCTAAAGAGAGAGAGGGGCTCCCTCTAGGCCTTCATCGTTCCCTGAATAAGGCTTGAGGCTGAATTGAATTTTATTGGTGCAGAAGTTGGAAGGAGGGGTGAGAGGTTACATTTCCCTTGAAAAGAGTAGCAGATGTGAAGCAAAGAGAAAAAAAACAGCTTGAGAAATTGGGCGTCGGGTTTCAAAGCCCAGGTTATTATTTTTTTTCCTCTCTCTCTCTCATACACACACATACACAATATTTCTCTTCTCCTCGTGTTTCTTTTCGCTCCATTAAAATTCCACCTTGGAGCGCACGGTCAAAGCAAAGGAACAAACCTGCATTGTTTGGCCCTGCAAATCCACAGGAACCCATGTGGACACTGATAATGCAAGCTGGGAACTTGAGCTGGAGGGAAGAAAAGGAGAAAACCGCTCAGGCGATGGGTACGTCATGGAAATGCTAGGGGGACAGATTAAACCCATCGTCGCTAATCCAGGTGTTGTGTTCCTGCCGCACAGGTGTGTCCGGGGATTACCTTTCCAACAAGCACAACACCGGTGCCAGCCTCAAAACAAAAGGAAAAACCCACCCAAACTTGATCTCCTTTCTTTCCTCTTTCCGTTCTATCAGAAAGAAAGGCCCCGGGGCTATTTAGAAGCTAAACAGAGAAGGAAAGAACTCTTGACAGCAACACAACTCCCAGTGAAATTCAACAAGCGA
Organism: Anolis apletophallus; assembly: GCA_030556195.1. Lineage (NCBI taxonomy): Eukaryota > Metazoa > Chordata > Lepidosauria > Squamata > Anolidae > Anolis > Anolis apletophallus. Next base: position 162,644,894 of record JARBWK010000004.1, read on the forward strand.
TTGAAATCACTTCTGAAATACACTCTGGTAAGTGTGCAAAGAAAGGAGATAGTTTTGGTCTGGCAAGATTTCCCCCGTTGCCACTGCTCTTCATATCTTGCATGCTAAAGATCAAAATAAAAAAACCAAGGGAAACTTTCAAGTCAGATGAAACCATGCTCTGGTGCTGGATGATGCTTGAAACTGTTTGGAAGCATAAAGAAGGAAGATTTTCATCTGGCACTAAGATGACAAAGGACGGGGCAAAAAATAGTAGGGAAGCGACAGAAGCGCGGGGGAGCCAAGCAATCAATATTTTATTTCGTTATTAAAATATTCATGTCTTGCTCTATAATCACAAAGTCTTGGGGATGTAGGACCATCCTTTGCCCTGAAAAGATACAAACTAAGATTTTTTTACATGTCCCAATGCTGGCATAAGGAACTGGAAGGTTTGCCAAAAAAAAGAAACAATTCACTATGCTCAATATTTGTTCACCTACCCATATAGACTGAACCTACGTTGTATAGGGCTTTATAGGTGATAATCAATACTTCAACTTATGAAAGAAGGCAAGAACCTGACTTTCCGGGGGAAAAGTAAAGACCTGGCTCTTTGAACAAGCTTTTGGAAAATTTATGCAATAGATAAATATGGCACTATGAAAGAGTGAACATGGAACAGCTTAGACGATGGTAATGGAAAATGAGTTTAACTAGATGATTATTGTTTTTTGATGATGATATGTTTTTAATAGTTTTTATATGGATTTTTTATTATGTCATGTTAAATGTTTTAATGATATTTATGACTGTTGTGGCATCAAATTGCTGCCAAATTGTAAGCCGCCTGGAGTTGCTTTTGGGCTGAGAAAGGTGGGATAGAAATGCGGTAAATAAATAAACAAACTAGGTGCCCTTGGAAATTTATTCATTTATTTCCGGCATTTTACCCTGCTCTTCTCAACCCCCGAGGGGGGACTCAGAGCGGCTTCCAAAAAGGCACAATTCGATGCCAACACAGTAAAACACATAAAACACAGTATAACCCCCCCCCCAAACATTACACATTAAAATACAATTACATCAACATATCATACACATTCATTTACGTTTTAAAAAACCAACAACAACAAACAAACAAACAAACAAACAAAAACCACAGTGTTCCGTCCATAAAAGTATTGAGCCCTATTCATCAAACTTTCCATTAAAATCCAGTCTAAAATGCTGCCTTGTGCTAGTGTGCAAACGCCTGGTCCCATAGCCAGGCTTTTACTTTTTTCCTGAATGTCAGGAGGGATGGAATTGATCGTATGTCACTAGGAAGCGCATTCCACAGATGGGGAGCCACCACCGAGAAGGCTGTCTCCCTCGTCCCCACCAGCCGCATTTGAGAAGTCGGCGGGAGCGAGAGCAGGGCCTCCCCGGATGATCTTAAATTACGAGGTGGGATGTAGCGGCAGATGCGTTCGGACAAGTAAGATGGGCCAGAACCATATAGAGCTTTAAAGGTCAAGACCAGCACTTTGAATTGAGCTCGGAAGTGGATAGGCAGCCAGTGGAGCTGACACAACAGGGGGGTGGTAATGATATTTGGAAGGAATCCCAGACTGACCACTGCCATTACGGATTCTCAAATTAAGAACACTTACTCCTGTATTGACAAGCTGGAATGTGTACAGAAGAGGGTGACAAAAACAATCAAACTATGCCCTGTGAGGAGTGGCTTAAAGCGCTCAGTAAGTTCAGCCCACAGGAGAGAAGGTTGAGAGGAGACATGATTGCCATGTATAAATATTTGAAAGGATGCCATAAAGAAGATGGAGTACACTTATTTTCTGCTGCCCTGGAGACTAGGACTAGGTAAAAGGAGATTAGACCTGAACATTAGGAAGAACTTCTTGAACATAAGAGATGTTCAACAGTGGTTCTCTCTGTCTCGGAGTCCAGTAGAGGGTCCTTCTTTAGAGGCTTTTAAACAGAGACTGTGTGGACATCTGTTAGGGGTGCTTTTGTTTGTGTTTTTCCAACATGGCAGGGGTTGGACAGAATGGTTTATGTGATCTCTTTCAACTCTATGATTCTATGAACTGCTTGAAAGAACATCACCAAAGCAGCTTTAAATATTTTTTGTTAAACCCAGCATATGAAGTCATGAATGCCTTCTGTACACTATTCACATTCTAGCTCCCTGGAAAGTGTTGCTTTGGGGATGAAAAATATAGAATCATTAAGATGTCCACTCTCGGTCATTTCTGGGAAATTCCAGATAAAGGATGCTCAACCTGTACCAGAACAGTTGGAAGGCTTTCATGTGAGAAATGCAGAGATTCTGCTTTTGGCTCTATTACTGACTTCAAAGGCACTGTCCAAGGTGCTGAATTTCATAACCATATTATCCATTAGAGCAGTGGTTCTCAACCTTTCTAAAGCCGTGACCCCTAAATACAGTTCCTCAAGTTGTGGTGACCCTTTAATCATAAAATTAATTGCTACTTTAGAACTGCATTATTGCTACTATGAATGGCAATGTAAATATCTGATATGCAGGATGTATATAATTAAAGCATAGTGATTAATCACAAAAACAATATGTTTGAGAAGTATGGACAATGGATGATGGGATTTGCAGTACCTTCAATTGATTCAGCTCTGACTTCCACAGACCCACGGAGACCCCCATGGCTTACAGAACTGGACCAAACTTGGCCAGAGAACCCACATGACCAACAGAAAATATTGGAGGAGTTTGGGAGGAATTGGCAGTGAATTAGGGAGATGTAGTTCACCTACATCCGGAGAGAACTGGAGAACCCAAACAACTATGGATCTGGACCAAACTTGACACGGAATACTAATTATGCCTAATGAGGGGGCAAACCAAAGAGAACATTATACATTAAAAGTATGGAGTGATCTCATCAGATACACATGTTGCCAACACTTTTTAAAACAGTTCAATAAAATTGTTAATAGGAAAAATAGACTCATGACATTTGGGAGTTGCAGTTACTTGGAAGTTATAGTTCACCTGCAAATAGCATTCTGAACACCAACAACAATGGAATTGAACCAGATTTGGGATATAGAACTCCATGACCAACAGAAAATACTGGAGAGGTTTGGGAGGAATTGACAGTGATTTAGGAGAGATGTAGTTCACAAACAATCAGGAGCGCTGTGAAAATACCTGATATGTAGGCTGTGACAAAGGTGGAGGTAAAGCAAGTGTGGGGCACAGGCGCGCTGGTGCAAGAGACCAGAGAGGAGGAGGAAGAAGAGCACAGAGGAAAGGCCCCACACTGCTCCTGCCCTGTGGGTCTTTCCTCCTCCTACGCCTCAAAGAGTTTGGCACAAGTGCCCAAGTTGAGGCCTGCCCTCTTCCTCCTCCAGGAGGTTTGGAGTGCCCAGTTGAGAAGGGGAGGACAAGGGGCAGGCTTTGCTGCTGCTACTACACTCCTTTCCCCACTCTGAGCCTTCCAGGCAAAGCAGAGGCCTCAAATTGCAGAGAGAAGAGCATGGAGTGGGGCAGCAGCAGCAGCAAGATCTTCCCTCCTTCTCCTCCAGGGTCTTCCTCCTCCTCCATTATGTTTGGAGATCCCCAAAGGGAGAGGAGAAAGAGGAAGTAGAGCCCAGAGGAGGAGATGGACAAGCCTCGCTGCTGCCGCCGCCCCGCACTCCTCTCGCCACTCTGCAGGGCTTCATTGAGAAGCAGAAAGAACACGGCGCAGGGCAGCAGCAACGAGGCCTGCCCTCGTCCAGGCTCTTCTTCCTCCTCTTCTCCCTTCTCATCTGGCAGCGCCTCCAAATTGAGGTGCAGGCCTTGAGGCGGGGTGCGGCTGCTTCCTCCTCGCTGTCATCTCCTTCGGCCTCACCCCTCCACCTCCCAGGAATGGCTGTGGGGACCTTGAGGCCAAGGGAGGCATCGCGAGAGGCCCTCAGCTGGGTCCCGGCGTTGTTGGCTGGCGAGACCGCGTCCCAGCTGAGGGGGCATCGCAAGAGGCTCTCAGCTGGGTCCCGGCCTTGCCAGCTGGCGAGACCGCCCAAGCCGAGGGAGGCATTGCTGGAGGCCCTTAGCTGGGTTACAGCCTTGCCAGCTGGCGAAACCACATCCCACCCGAGGGAGGCTTCGTGGCCTTGGGGGCGGGGCCTAAGGAAGTGGCCTCGCGACCCCTCTGAAATGGCCATGCGACCCCCCTGGGGGTCGCGACCCCCAGGTTGAGAACCACTGCATTAGAAGTTTCATAGAATCATAGAGTTGGAAGAGACTTTGTGGGCCATCCAGTCCAACCCCCTGCCAAGTCATCTTTACTTTTATTTTTTTAATTTATTTATTATTATTATTATTATTTAAAAAGAACAGTTTTATTTGGTTTTCTTAATACAATAAGGAACAAAGGGAAAAAAGAAAAAGAAAAGAAAGGTTAGGGTGGGGTGGGGAGTGGGATGGAAGGGGAAGGGGAGGAGGGGGCAGGGAAGAGATTAAAAAGGGATATAGGAAAAACAGCATGAAAAAATACAAGTGTGTACAGAAAAATGGTTTTGGGAGTCTGATGACAAATCTGTTCATGTCCATTTCAAATAATACGACCTGTTCATACATATTCTGAACAGCTATTTCTTCCCATTAATTCACTCTTCTTTTGAGCGAATTACCTGTATATAATTTTAACAAAGGAAAGGAGAGAGAGAGACACAGTTTACTACACCATAGCAAGATGTTTCCCTCCCCTCTTGTTACATCATACTCAAGTCTATCTTCCATTCATTTTTGCAATAGTCCTGGAGGGGGGACCAGTCCCATTTGGTGTTTACCCCTTCTTTACTATTTTTTTCCTTTAACCTTTCAGTTAGATCTTCCATTTGACATGTGTCTATTACTTTATTTATCCATTCTTCCTTAGTAGGAGAGTCTTTGGATTTCCAATAACTGGCGAAAGCTAGCTTGGCAGCTGTGGTCAACAGTATAATTAATTTTCTTTCTTTTGGAGTATATTCTGGATCCACAATACCCAAAAGAAAGCTTTCTGGTTTTAATTTAATCCGTTTTTTGATAATTTTTTCCATCTCTTTCTGAATTATCAACCAGTAATTCTTGGCTCTTTGGCAAAGCCACCACAGGTGGAAAAACGTACCGTGTATCCCGTTACAGCACCAGCAATTTGGTTTAGTTTTTTAAACAAATCTTTGCTAGTTTAGCAGGTGTCAGATACCAGCGATACAGCATCTTTAATCAGTTCTCTTTATACTTATAACAATATGACACGTTTATATTATGTTTCCATATTTTTTCCAAATGTCTAGTTTAATTTTAAAACCTACGTTCCTAGACCATTCCTTCATGTAGCTTTTCATATGGTGATTTTCATTCTCCCTGCTTAGTAAAATCTTATAAATTTTGGATATCAATTTTTCATTCTTTCCCATGAAAGCCTCTTCAATTTCGCACATTTGTGATTTTATTTATTTATTATTTAATCTTGTATGCCGCCACTCCCGAGGGCTCGGAGCGGCTCACAATACAGTATAGAAACACAGAATGGAAACACCATAAAAACAACTTAACATTAATTAGTACCAGATTAAAATTCAAAGTTCGAATGCCAACCGAAACAGATGAGTCTTACAAGCCCTGTGAAAGGCCGATAGGTCTCACAGGGCATGAACTTCAGTTGGCAAGGTATTCCAGAGAGATGGTGCCACAATAGAGAAAGCTCTGCGCCTTGTTGATGTTAGGCGAATGGCTTTAAAGCTAGGCACTTACAGCAGGTTTAGATCTTCCGAACGAAGTGGTCTCTAGGGTTGGTAGGGGGTGAGATGGTCCTTCAGATACACCGGCCCTAGACCACGGAAGGCCTTGAAGGTTAGTACCATCACTTTGAAAGTTATCTGGTGCTCGATAGGCAGCCAATGAAGTTGCTGCAGAATAGGAGTAATATGACATCTCACTGGAGCCCCAGTGAGAAGTCGGGCAGCAGTGTTCTGGACGAGCTTAAGTTTCTGGGTCACAGACAGAGTTAGGCCAATGCAGAGGGCATTACAGTATTCTAATCTTGAGGTGACTGTGGCCTGGATCACCGTGGCTAAGTCGTCTCTAGACAGATAGGGGCAAGTTGCTGCATTTTGCTCTGGGACACATTCATTTGTCTTTCTGGTGGTTCACAGCATTCATAGAAAATTTTATCCAGCACCACAGTTCAAATAAGTTGATTTTCTTCTTCTCGGTGTACTTCACTGTATAGCTTTCACAGCTATACAAAGAAAATGGAAATAATATGGCCTGAATGATTCTGCCTTCATTATTTAATGTTAAGGATCACAGTTTTTTGTGGGGCAACTGCAACATTGCCCAGTTAGAATCATATTATCATAGCATCCTAGAGTTGGAAGACACATAGTGGGCCATCCTTTTTTTGCCAAGAAGCAGTCCAAACCCCTGCCAAGAAGCAGGACAATCGCGTTCAAAGCACCCCCGACAGATGGCCATCCAGCCTTTGTTTAAAAGCCTCCAAAGAAGGAGCCTCCACCACACTCCAGGGCAGAGAGTTCCACCGCTGAACAGTTCTCACAGTCTGTTCAGGAAGTTCTTTCTCTTGTTCAGGTGGAATCTCCTTTCCTGTAGTTTGAAGCCATTGTTCCATTGCGTCCTAATCTCCAGGGCATCAGAAAACAAGCTTGTTCCTCCCTCCCTATGACTTCCCCTGAGATCTTGATCCATGGCCCTCACCATGTCTTCTCTTAGCTTTGTCTTCTTCAGGCTAAACATGCCAAGCTCTTTAAGCCGCTCCTCATAGGGCTTGTTCTCTAGACCCTTTATCATTTGAGTCGCCCTCCTCTGGACACATTCCAGCTTGTCGACATCTCCCTTCAATTATGGTGCCCAGAATTGGACAGAGTGTGTTTCCAGGTGTGGTCTGATCAGGGCAGATTAGAGGAGTAGCATGACTTCCCTGGATCTAGACACTAAACTCCTATTGATGCAGGCAAAAATTCCATTGGCTTTTTTTGCTGCCACGTGACATTGTTGGCTCATGTTTAACTTGTTGTCTACGAGGACTCCAAGATATTTTTCACACGTACTGCTCTTGAGCCAGGCATCGTCCCCCGTTCTGTATCTTTGCATTTCATTTTTTCTGCATAAGCATCTTGTATTTGTCCCTTTTGAACTTCATTTTGTTAGTTTTGGCCCATCTCTTGAATTTGTTAAGCTCGTTTTGAATTTTCCCATTGCTCATTCACATATGCATGTACTTCTTTCCAAGGGTACACCCACATTGTACCTGCAAGACATTCCTCTTTAGACAGGCTTTTAATCTAGGTGCCTCCTGATAATCCTGTCCATACCCTTGTGTTTTTACATATCCAAACTGTTTTATGTGTATTTTATTGTTTTTTCCAGCCTGCAGGGAGGAGCAGTATATAAAAGTGAACAATAAATAAATAAATAAATAATAAAATGTAGGATTAATGCTTTTTGGTGTGACTTTAACTGTCCTGGCTCAATATAACTGAATCCTGGGAGTTGTAGTTTCACAAGATCTTTAACCTCCTCTGCCAAAGACTCTGGATGCCTCACTAAACTACAACTCCCTCGATTCTAAAGCATTGTGCCATTACATTGAAAGTGGTGTTCCACAGTATAGATGCTCCCTCGGTTTCCTCTGTGTTCATGCCTTCCTTTTTGCTGCCAGATGTTTCTGACTCAAGACCCTCACCGCATCCCAGAACATATACAGTAAATCCCAAGGTGACTTTCAGTAGAAACCTTTGCTGATAATCCCTCTGTTACAAATGTGCGTTTTCCCCCTTGGCTGAAAATGTGATACAGTTGCAGGATTTTCAACATTCGTTTCTTTCATGTTCAATATCATGTGGCTTTATTGCTTTTTCACCATGGTGAGTGATGCATTTGAAAGAAAAAGTAACCATGGATGAGAAAAATGGCAACATTCCCATATCTTTCAAACACTGGTTGGAATCCTGAATCATATAAATTTACATTATTAGCTACATAGCAGAGGCTCTAAAAATCCTATGGTGAATTGAGAGGAAGAGTGTCGAGACACCAGAAAAAATCTTGCAATATACATTGGGGACAGTCAGTGACCTGATGCACAATGGGAGGGATATACATTGGACATTTTCCTAGCTAGTCTACATAGTAATGTCAGAGCAGTTCTTTGTTGGCTGTGGAGGAAATACCCGATTTTAATTCTTGCAAATGTAATTCCACTTCTGAAGATGTAACTTCTTAACAGGATTAGAATAATAAAATCCTAGAGTTGGAAAAGAGCCTGGAGTTGAGCATCCCCTATCCAGATTCCTAAAATCCAAAATACCCCCAAATCTGGAATTATCCAAATGGGTGGCTGAGATAGTGGCAATTTGCTTACTGATGCTTCAGCGTACACAAATGTTGCTTCATTCACAAAATGATTCAAATATATGGTATAAAATTATCTTCCGGCTATGTGTAAAAGTGTGCATAAAATATAAATTAAATTCAAATTAAGACTTGAATCCCATCTCCAAGATACCTCATATTATTACCTTTAATATGATAAAGGTACCATATTAAGTGGGGAGGTAAATTTTGACTGAATTATGAGGACATTAAAGAACTCCAGGAACGCTGAGGAATGCGTAAGAAACAACAAGGGACACTGCGAATGCTGAGAGATGAGTATGTCAGCTCCCCCTGGTGGCCAGAGTTTGCCTCTGTTCGTCTATATGTGTGTAGGTGGAAACGGCAGGGATTGTCTGCTAAGTATGTGTACCTGTAATCTGCTCTGAGTCCCCTTCGGGGTGAGCAGAGCGGAATATAAATAAAGGGTATTATTATTATTATTATTTACAGGTATATGAAAATGCATGTATTCCAGAATCTTAAAAAATCCAAAACACCTCAGGTAAGGAATATTCAACCTGTACATACCATTTTATAATGATATGGTCACAGGTGTCTACCGTGTTTCCCCGAAAGTAAGACAGCGTCTTACTTTCTTTTCCCCCAAAAAGTCCCCTACGTCTTACTTTCGGGCACGTCTTATATAAACTAAGACGTACCCCATTGCCACGCCCACGCCGCCGCCGCCACGCCGCCACGGCACACCTCCGCGGCGCAGCTTTCTGGACAAAGGAAGGGAGGGGGAAGAAAGCCAGAAGCATGGCAAAGCGCCGCTGCGTCAGAGTGACGCGTCATCGCTCTGCCCGCCCCGGCTCCCTTCTCCCTCCCTTTCTTGGAAAAGGAAAGGAGGGGGAAGCGAGCCGGGTGGGGCAGCAACGACGTCAGAGTGACGCGTCATCGCTCTGCCCCGCCCCGGCTCCCCCTTCTCCCTCCTTTCGTGGAGAAAGGAAAGGAGGGGGAAGCGAGCCGGGGGCGGGGCAAAGCGACGACGCGTCAGAGTGACGCGTCATTGCTCTGCCCCGCCCCCGGCTCCCTTCTCCCTCCCTTTCTTGGAGAAAGGAAAGGAGGGGGAAGCGAGCCGGGGGTGGGGCAAAGCGTGCGCTGCATCAGAGTGACGCGTCATCGCTCTGCCCGCCCCTGGCTCTCTTGTCCCTCCCTTTCTTGGAGAAAGGAAAGGAGGGGGAAGAGAGCTAGGGCGGGCAAAGCGACGACGCGCCACTCTGACGCAGCGCACGCTTTGCCATGCTTCTGGCTCTCTTCCCCCTCCCTTGGAGGCCTGGCAGAAAGGAGGTGTGCCGCGGAGGTGTGCCGCGGCCGATGGGCTGGTCGCGGCGGCGGCGGCGTGGCGACGAAGTACGGCTTACATTCGGTGTACGGCTTACATTAGCCGACCCCCCTGACACCCCCGATACGTCTTACAATCGGGGGTGTCTTATTTTCGGGGAAACACGGTATTATATGTTCCCTGATTTTACAGGGTATTTTAACATCTATTCAAATATTTTTAACAGAAAAGACACTACTAGTTACTTATCTATTTATTGTATAGATTATTACACTTAGTGAAAGTGTGTGTATGTATATTTGCATCTATCTATGTATATTTGTATGCATTTTTCAAGATGGTTCCCACACCTAGAGAGCCCTGTGATTCACACCAACAATGGATCTGAACCACACTTGGCACACAGACCCAACATGACCAAATGAAATTACTGGAGGCGTGGGGAGGAGAGGTTGACCCATGATATTTGGAGATATAGTTCACCCCACATCCAGAGAGCCCTGTGACTCCCACCAATGATGGATATGGTCCAAACTTGGCATACATACCTACTAGGCTTGTTTGAGCCCAAAAAAAAAGGTTCAAAACTCATTTCGGATGTAGGGGGCGCTGGTGGTTCAGATCTAAAGTCAATTCTGATTTTCACAGAAAAAAAAGTTAAAAACTTTTCAAAACTTCAGAGACTTCCGAATCTTTTGTTAATAGTTTCAAAGTGTTATTTCCTGTTTCATTGGGTGGTCTTTACTTTGAAAGTAGTTGTTTTATTCTAGAAGAGGGGGGAAGCAAGGGGAAGAAATCCATCCACACTGGGTTAAACTGCTTCTCTCACCCAGGATTGACACGGGAGAGAAAAGAAACCGAAATAAATCCATCCAAACTGGGTTAAACAGCGGCTCTCACCCAGGCCTGACACGGGAGGGAAAGGAAATGAAGGGAATCCATCCACACTGGTTTGAAAAGCTGAATCATTTCCGATTCACTCACTGATTTGTAAGAGAAATGGCAGAAAAAGCTTCGAAATCGCAAGGATACTCCAGCTTCCCAAATCGCTTCGAAATTTTTTCAAAAAGGAAATTGATCTGAATTTATTCCAAATTATGAAGATTCCGACCGAACCTAACCATGCCTAATACCCACCATGACCAACTTTAAATACTGGTAGAGTTAAGGGCAATCTCACAGGATGACAGAAGATATACAGTTCAACTGTATGCAAAGAGTACTATGAATCCCACCACTGCTGGATCTGGACCACACATGGAACAGACTCAACATGACCAAATGAAACTAATGGATGTTTTGAAGAAGGGGTTGACTCATGATATTTGGAGTTATAGTTCACCCCACACCCAGAGAGCCCTGTGACTCCCGCCAATCATGAATATGGTCCAAACTTGGCATACATACTCACCATGAGCAACGTAAAATACTGGTAGAGTTGGGGGCAATCTCACAGGACAACAGGAGCTATAGTTCAGCCATATGCAAAGAGCACTGTGAACCCCACCAATGCTAGATCTGGACCAAACTTGGCACACTTATCCAACATGACCAAATTTAAATACTGGTAGAGTTGGGGGCAATCTCACAGGATGACAGGAGCTATAGTTCAGTCATATGCAAAGAGTACTGTGAACCTCACCAACGCTGGATCTGGACCAAACTTGGCACACATACCCAACATGACTAACTTTGAATACTGGTAGAGTTGGGGGCAATCTCATAGGATGACAGGAGCTATAGTTCAGCCATATGCAAAGAGCACCGTGAACCCCACCAGCGATGGATCTGGACCAAACTTGGCACACATAACCAACATAACTGACTTTAAATACTGGGGGGTTGGGAGGGAATTGGCCCAACATGATGAGAATTATTGTTCACCCATATCCTTATGCATTTTCTAATGGGTCCATTATTCATAACATCCAAAAGAAAACAATGATTATTTCTAATGTTTATCCTTATAGAATTCCTAAGCCAGACATTGTCAGGTACATAAGCTAATATATGAATAAATGCCAAAACAAATTTCAGTACTAAATTGCTTTCTAAAAGCAATCTCTTCGACCTATACATCCCTTCACTACCTTTACCCATTTTTCAGCTCTACTCCATATTGTATCAGCTCTGTCTAGCAGGTACTGTTTCCCTTAGCTACCAACCTCTTCAAAAGCATCGATTTTATGACAGAGACTGAGTTCTGCCCACGAACTACTCCAAGTCTCATGGCTCTTCATTTATTATTGCTTCTCTGGGCCACTCTCTCGGAGGGAGCGGCTGCACTAATGAGCCAAGGGTTTCCCACGTTGGCTTCTCTGAACTGCATCGCCGCTCTTGGTTCTCAGCTGGTTTGATATTGGCTTGAAATCCAGTTCTTGAGAACTGCTGTGGCACAAAGATTCAGTGCACGAGGCACAATGCCACAGGGAGCCAAGCAGAGACGTGGAAAGAAGGCACTTCAGTTATCAACAGCATACTAAAATTTAAGACATTGGGAAGGACTCATTGCTAAAATTCCTTGCACATTCCTTTGCATTCAAGGGAACAAAAGCAATGCAAAGAGGGATGCCTTTCTTAAAATCAGGGGGAAAGGACTTTGAAGCAGACATCCAGAAGGATACAGCCTGTGTTGGATGGGGTTACACTCCCCCTGAAGACGCAGGTTCACAGTTTGAGTGTGATCCTGGACTCATTGCTGAGCTTGGAACCCAAAGTTTCAGCGGTGACCAGGGGAGCATTTGCACAGTTAAAACTTGTGCGCCAGCTAGACCCATATCTTGGGAAGTCTGACTTGGCCATAGTCGTCCATGCTCTTGTTACATCCCAAATAGATTACTGCAACACGCTCTACGTGGGGTTGCCTTTGAAGACTGTTCAGAAGCTCCAAGTGGTCCAACGGGTAGCAGCCAGGTTACTAACAGGAGCGGCGCTCAGGGAGAACACTACTCCTCTGTTGTGTCAGCTCCACTGGCTGCCAATTTGCTACCGAGCACAATTCAAAGTGCTGGCTTTAGCCTATAAAGCCCTAAACAATTTTGGCCCAGCTTACCTGTCCAAACATATCTCTTCCTATGAACCATCGAGGAGCTTAAGATCGTCTGGGGAAGCCCTGCTCTTGATCTCGCCTGCCTCGCAAGCGCAATTGGCGGAGATGAAGGACAGGGCCTTCTCAGTAAGGGCCCCCAACAATGGAACTCTCTCCCCAGGGGTATTAGATCAGCCCCCTCCCTCCTGATTTTCTGGAAAAAAGTAAAGACCTGGCTCTTTGAGCAAGTTTTTGAGAATGCAGCAGAATAGATAACACGGAATTATGAATGATGAACATGGAATGGCCAGATTATGTTACTGGATAACGTTTTTAACAGGATGACACTGATGATTATATGTTTTAATGGTTTTAATATATGTTTTATATTGTCATGTTGATTGTTTTTAATTACACTTTTATGAATGGCTGGCATTGAATTATACCAATCTGTCACCTGCCTTGAGTTGCTGCATAGCTGAGAAAGGTGGGCTATAAATATCATAAATAATAAATAAATAAAATATTTTAATGGCTCAAGCCAGTAAAGGTGGTCCCTGTGGTGATTGGCACACTGGGTACAGTGCCTAAAGACAATACAACACAATATGCATGTGTTAAACAATAACCTATAAAAACAAATTTACAATAAGAAATAAATAAACATATTTAAAAATATTTGTCTAATACAATTATTGCAGGCAACTCAACAAGAACTGACACTTTTCGACACCACTTTATCATCCAAGACTCAACACTGTGGAATTCTGGGATTTCTTGCTTGCTGAGTTGCCAGCATTTTTTTTTTTGGCAGAGAAGGTTAAAGATCTTGCAAATCTACAACTTTGGGAATCCCATAGCATTTAGCAACCACAGTTAAAGTGCTCCCTGGGAGGAGAGATCAGGCAAAATCAGGATTTGGCTTTTTAGATGTTTAAACTATTTCCAAGCTTTGTGTGGCTGAATCCATGCAGAATCTGTGAATATGATAGATGCATATATCCAACCAAATACTCACAAGCTGATATCAGTTTAATTGGATACTGAACTAAATGTTTACATTATCCATTTATTATTTGGTAGCCAGGAAGAACAGAAGAGATTCTAAATTCCTCTTGAAAGAATTCAAGTTCTGTCTCAGATGGAAATGTGTTAGGACTAATGGTATCACTAAGAAGAAGCTATCTTTAGCCCCTGTCTGGTTCCTGATAACAGGATAGAGAAAACGATTTCTGAAGATGACCTTAAAACAAGAGCAAATTTGTACAGATATTACTTGCAGGATTGTCGAGAATGAGAGAGAGATGTTAATCCACCTGACATCTATTGTCAAAGAGAGCAGCGAAGCCAAAAATGAAAAATTTACAAAGAGAAAGAAGATAAACCAAGATAAAACAATGGAGACATATCCAAGAGACATTTTCTTCCATTGTATTTCCTGACAATTTTTTCTAGTGCTTTCTGCTAAACTCCAGGGTAGTTTTAAAAAAAATTCTCAGCTGTCCAAGCATAGTTTACATGTGGCGAGTACTAATCCTAAATGGGGTCCCGTCACAGTAGGGAGGCAAGGAACTTCTAGCAGATTCCTTACCCTCCAAAACAAAAGGTTTTAAACACACCAGGCATCCTATTGAAAATGCTGAGAACTTCCTATTGAGGAGTAAAATAGTCTGGTTTCTATGAAAATCTCCACAATAAAGCTCTACACAAAATTAGCGTATTTTCCTCTGTGTTCTGTTACACCAGTGTTTTTCAACCTTTTTTGAGCCGTGACACATTTTTTACATTTACAAAATCCTGGGGCACACAACCAACCCAAATGACACAAAATGACACTCTAACACAGTAATACATATAGTTAATATGTTTTTAAATGTATATATACACTCAGTGTGAAACCTGGGCCCGTTTCGATGAACACAACATAGATATCCTGGCAGGAATGGCAGAAAGACACACACGAAGGTCTTGCTCAACAGCTGTCAGTCTCTCTCTGTGTTTAGTTTTGGGGAAAATAGACCTTGACATTTGGGAGTTACAGTTTCTGGGATTTATAGTTAATACACAATCAAAGAGCATCCTGAACTCTTGCAACAATGGAATTGAACCAAACTTGGCATATTTAACTCTCATTACCAACAGAAAGTATTGAAAGGGTTTGCTTGGGAATTGACCTTGAGTTTGGAAGTTGTAGTTCACCTACATCCAGAGAGCACTGTGGACTCCCACCAATCCTAACAGCCTGAGGCTCCTTCCTGCTTAAGTGGCTGAGGGGGGAAAAGAAAAAGGGCCTGAGGCTGCTAGGAATCGTGGGAGTTGGAGTCCAAAAGACCTGGAAGGTCCAAGTTTGCCTATGCCAGCTTTTGACAGAGACCTCTTCCTCCCCCTTCCCCTTCGCGCTCTTTCTTCCCCCTCCTGCCGAACACTTCTTCTCCACTCGGGTTCCCTTCTTCCCAGCCTCACTCTGCTCGCTTTGCTCACGCTGCCATTTCTGCCACCATTTTGATCCGAGGGGGCAGCGTGAGCGTGTTCAGGAGGGGAGGGGGGAGGAAGGAAGATGTGGGGCGAGTCTGCGCAGTAGCGCCTGCACGGTAAAGCGAGCAGAGCGAAGCTGGGAAGAAGGGAGCCCGAGTGGAGAAGAAAAAGTGTTCGGCAGGAGGGGGAAGAAAGGGTATTGGAGGTTCCAATTTCCCACGGCACACCTGATGATCGCTCACAGCACACTAGTGTACCGCGTCACACTGGTTGGGAAACACTGTACTAGGTATCTAGTGCCACGTCAGAGGGGTAACAGTAGAAGACTCCATATTATCCAACATTTTTGTTTATCTGGCGTTCTGCCAGCTCGTTTATGTCGGATAAACAAGACTCTACTGTTTCTCCATACTTACACCTCAATTTTAGCATAAATTAGGTTCAATTAGATTAGATACATTGAGCAAATGGAGGCTTGCCAAGTCAACACTTGTGCTTCAATTCCAGCAAAGTAATTTTGTCCAAGGACAACTCCACCATCACTACCACCAAAATTAAAAAAGCCTGGATCCAGTACTACCACATTTTGAATAATATGGATTACTCCAGATTTCTAAAGATCCCAATGGCATGCTTTTTCTACACTTTCCATGATTAAATAAAGGTTTCCCTCTTGCCATGAGTCTGTGCACAGCTTCTCAAGTTCTACGGCAATCCAGGCGATCCTGGCGCTGGGAGGGAGATAATCGAATGGAAACGCTGACACAACCTTTTAATAGAGCAGCTCTGGTGAAAGACTCAAATGAGACTAAGAACAATTTACGGTGCCGATTGAATTTAATAACTTTCAGTGCCATTCATTTGATCCAGTTGCCTTTGCCCTGTTTGTTTGAATGAGAGTTTGTCCTTGCACGGTTTTCTTTTTCCAAAAATAACTGAATTCTCTCTCGCAAGGAAATTTCACACATTAATCCAGCACGTACTGACAACAAAAATGCAATTGGTGTCTTTAACCTCCACGAGTTTCTCTAATTCCTTGTTATAATTCATCTGGGTTGTCAGCCATCATTATATCACATGGCAATCTATTCCACAGTTGAACTATATGATAAATTATTTGAGTGAATTATTTGGCTGTTGTCTTATGGCAACTCCATTAATTTCATGGTTTCTTACACAAAGAATACTCAGAGGTTATTTGCTTAGAGCATATTCCTTGGTGGTACTTGTAATGTCCTCAGATGATAAACAGAAAGGAGAATAATCACAGAATAATAGAATCATAGAGTTGGAAGAGACTTTGTGGACCATCCAATCAGGGCCGTAGCCAGGATTTTGGTTCGGGGGGGGGGGCTGAGACTGGGTGGAAGAGGGTCTACTCTAGCAAACCTTTTGTATTGTTATCCCAATAACCCCATTAATGTGGAATATAATGAGCATGGTGATCAGATCATTATATGAATAAACATAACAGTTTAAATAATGTACCAGTAAGGCCTTTTCGCGGACCACCCTGAGAATTTCGGGGGGGAGGGGGCTGAAGCCCCCTTAGCCCCCCCCCCCTGGCTACATGCCTGCATCCAATCCAACCCCCTGCCAAGGAGGACAATTGCTTCCTCTCTGGAGTTTCCCAGTGTTGGGGTGTTGTTTTGCTGTTATAATTTTAGAGTTTTTTAAAAATATTGGTAGCCAGATTTTGTTCATTTTCATAGTTTCAGGAAACAATAAGGGACAGCGACTCACCTCTCAACAAAGGATTCCCCCAGGCACTAACAAGCCACACCAAAAAACTGCCAGGCCATCAAATGCTAATCAAGGTGGCCATTTGAAATATTCACACCTAGCTCCAACAGACAACAGCTCTTTCTCCCACCCTGGACATTCCTTAGATATATAAACCCAATTTTCCTAGTTACAACAGACCTCACTACCTCTGAGGATGCCTGCCATAGATGCAGGTGCAATGTCAGGAGAGAATGCCTCTAGAACAGGGGTGGGCAATTATTTTTTCCAAGGGGCCACACGAGAGCATATAATATAACATTATATTATTTATCTATATATATAATTTTGGTGAGTCCGTTTAAAGTCGTATATAGACAAAGAAACTATGGCTCGCAGAGGCACCAAACTTGGCAGCCTACTGGACCATTACACTCGCTACAGACAACAGCCAAAAAAACGGACTTACATCCTCCCAGCACCCCAAAAAACGATCCCCAAAACATTGCCACCAGCACTCCCACCTCGGCCACTGCTGCCAGCGAACGTTTAGAACGTTCGCACATGGCAGCCAGAGCGCCTCCTCCGCCTCCTCAGGAAGAGCGGCGGGGGACCTGGAAGGAGGAGGAGACACCCCTCCCCTCCTTCCCAGCCCCCCTCCCGCCTCCCTCCCGCCCCCTGCCGCCCCGGTAAGGGAGTGGGGCAGGGGGCGTGGCAAGAGGCGGGGACACCCCTCCGCTCCTTCCCAGCCCCTCCCGCCTCCTCCCGCCCCCCCCCGCCCCGGTAAGGAGAGTGGCAGGGGGCGTGGCAAGAGGCGGGACACCCCCCTCCGCTCCTTCCCAGCCCCTCCCGCCTCCTCCCGCCCCCTGCCGCCCCCCCGGTAAGGGAGAGTGGCAGGGGGGCGTGGCAAGAGGCGGGGACACCCCCCCTCCTTCCCAGCCCCTCCCGCCTCCTCCCGCCCCCCCTGCCGCCCCCCCGGTAAGGGAGAGTGGCAGGGGGGCGTGGCAAGAGGCGGGGACACCCCTCCGCTCCTTCCCAGCCCCTCCCGCCTCCTCCCGCCCCCCCTGCCGCCCCCCCGGTAAGGGAGAGTGGCAGGGGGGCGTGGCAAGAGGCGGGGACACCCCTCCGCTCCTTCCCAGCCTCCCCCTCCTCCCGCCCCTGCCGCCCCCCGGTAAGGGGAGAGTGGCAGGGGGCGTGGCAAGAGGCGGGGACACCCCTCCGCTCCTTCCCAGCCCCTCCCGCCTCCTCCCGCCCCCCCTGCCGCCCCCCCGGTAAGGGAGAGTGGCAGGGGGCGTGGCAAGAGGCGGGGACACCCCTCCCTCCTTCCCAGCCCCTCCCGCCTCCTCCCGCCCCCTGCCGCCCCCGGTAAGGGAGAGTGGCAGGGGCGTGGCAAGAGGCGGGACACCCCTCCTTCCCAGCCCCCCACCTCCTCCCGCGCCCCCTGCCGCTTTCCGGTAAGGAAGAGTGGCAGGGGGCGTGGCAAGAGGCGGGGACACCCCTCCGCTCCTTCCCAGCCCCTCCCGCCTCCTCCCGCCCCCCTGCCGCCCCCCCCGGTAAGGGAGAGTGGCAGGGGGGCGTGGCAAGAGGCGGGGACACCCCCCCTCCTTCCCAGCCCTCCCGCCTCCTCCCGCCCCCCTGCCGCCCGGTAAGGGGGAGAGTGGCAGGGGCGTGGCAAGAGGCGGGACACCCCTCCCTCCTTCCCAGCCCCTCCCGCCGCCGCCCCCCCTGCTGCCCCGGTAAGGGAGAGTGGCAGGGGGGCGTGGCAAGAGGCGGGGACACCCCTCCCCTCCTTCCCAGCCCCTCCCGCCTCCTCCCGCCCCCCCCTGCTGCTTTCCGGTAAGGGAGAGTGGCAGGGGGCGTGGCAAGAGGCGGGACACACCCTCCCCTCCTTCCCAGCCCTCCCGCCTCCTCCCGCCCCTGCCGCCCCGGTAAGGGAGAGTGGCAGGGGCGTGGCAAGAGGCGGGGACACCCTCCCTCCTTCCCAGCCCCTCCCGCCTCCTCCCGCCCCCCCTGCCGCCCCCCCAGTAAGGGAGAGTGGCAGGGGGCGTGGCAAGAGGCGGGGAAACCCCCTCCTTCCCAGCCCCTCCCGCCTCCTCCCGCCCCCTGCCGCCCCGGTAAGTGGGAGAGTGGCAGGGGCGTGGCAAGAGGCGGGGACACCCTCCCCTCCTTCCCAGCCCCTCCCGCCTCCTCCCGCCCCCCTGCCGCCCCCGGTAAGGGAGAGTGGCAGGGGCGTGGCAAGAGGCGGGGACAGCCCCTCCCTCCCCAGCCCCTCCCGCCTCCTCCCGCCCCCTGCCGCCCCCGGTAAGGGAGAGTGGCAGGGGGGTGTGGCAAGGGCGGGGACACCCCTCCCCTCCTTCCCAGCCCCTCCCCTCCTCCCGCCCCTGCCGCCCCCGGTAAAGTGGGAGAGTGGCAGGGGCGTGGCAAGAGGCGGGGACCACCCTCCCCTCCTTCCCAGCCCCTCCCGCCTCCTCCCGCCCCCCCCCCCCATTCCGCCCCCCCCCGGTAAGGGAGAGTGGCAGGGGGCGTGGCAAGAGGCGGGGACACCCCTCCCCTCCTTCCCAGCCCCTCCCGCCTCCTCCCGCCCCCCCTGCTGCCCCCCCGGTAAGGGAGAGTGGCAGGGGGGCGTGGCAAGAGGCGGGGACACCCCTCCCCTCCTTCCCAGCCCCTCCCGCCTCCTCCCGCCCCCCCTGCCGCCCCCCCGGTAAGGGAGAGTGGCAGGGGGCGTGGCAAGAGGCGGGACACCCCCCCTCCTTCCCAGCCCCTCCCGCCTCCTCCGCCCCCCTGCCGCCCCCCGGTAAGGAGAGTGGCAGGGGGCGTGGCAAGAGGCGGGACACCCCTCCCCTCCTTCCCAGCCCCTCCCGCCTCCCTCCCGCCCCTGCCGCCCCGGTAACGGAGAGTGGCAGGGGGCGTGGCAAGAGGCGGGACACCCCTCCCTCCTTCCCAGCCCCTCCCGCCTCCTCCCGTGCCCTAAAACACACATTCACCCTAAAAACACCCACACAACATTAAACCAAGAAGACGCACAGAAATGTACTCACAAACAACCCCAGTACCATGCATTCACACACAACACAAACACCCACAAACTTTCCTTACCTTCTTTACAGCAAACATCCGTGGAACAGCTGAGCCGATGGCATGTTTCCTCTAACAAAACCAAACTACATTTCCCTGCATCCTTTGCAACAGGACACGCCCACACCTGGGAGGGAAAGGAAGAGGCCGGAGGGGAGCCTTTGCTGGCTCCTCCCCCTCCGGGCTTTTCCTTTCCCTCCCAGCGGTGGGCGTGTCCCATTGCAAAGGATGCAGGGAAATGTAGTTTTTTTTGTTAGAGGAAACATGCCATCGGCTCAGCGTTGCACGGATGTTCCTGTAGAAGGTAAAGAAAGTTTCTGGGGAAGGAAAGTATACAAGGAATGAAGGAACAGAGAAGAAAGGAACACATACACACAAAAGGGGTTAGCCACAGACACACATATATACATACACATGAATACATATATACACATCCACACACATATATACATCCACACACACATATATATACACATATATATACATCCACACACATATATACATACAAACATATATACATACATACATATTTATATATACACATGTACATATATATATACTCATACACACATATATACATACACACTTATACATATATACACATGCACACGCATATATACATACACACTTATACATATATACACATCCACACGCATATATACATATACATATATACATATATACACATATACACACATATACATATATACACATCCACATATATACTGTATACACATATATACACATGCACACATACATATATATACACATCGACACACATATATATACATATATATATATACACATCGGCAGACATATATATATACACATCGGCAGACATATATACAAACACACATATACATATATACACATCCACACATATATATATACACACATATATATATATATACATTATACACATATATACATCCACACATACATATATACACATCACACATATATATACATACACATATATACATACATACATCCACACATATACACATCCACACATCCACTAATATACATATATACTCATCCTCATATATACTGTATACATATATATACATGCACACATATACATATATACACATCCACACACATATATACATACACATATACACACATGCACACATACATATATACACATCGACACACATATATACATACACACATATACATATATACACATTCACACACAAATATACATATATACACATCCACACATATATACATATGTACACATCCACACACATATATACATACACATATACACACATGCACACACATATATACATATACATCAATAGACATCCACACACATATATAGCACAGCAACGCGTGCACGGGTCAGCTAGTTATATTATATTATTATTAGGGCCTGGATCTCCTCAGGGATGGCAGGCACTCCAAAGCCGCCGCCTCCTCCGGCCTGTCTGCTGGGATGGCAGCAGCGGCACCCTTCCTCTTGACCCCGCCCCGACACCCTTCTCCCGGGCCAGACAGAATTGGCTGTCGGGCCACATCCGGCCCGCGGGCCGTAGGTTGACCACCCCTACTCTAGAACATGGCCATATAGCCCGAAAAAACCTACAACAACGCCGTGATTCCAGCCATGAAAGCCTTCGACAATACAAAGTTAGTGCTAAACAATTTTGTCCGACTCACGGAGTGTGGAAGTATATGAACACATATCCTTTTAAAGATATACTAGTCTCTTCTTAAGCAGGGTGGCCTTGAACTCAAGTCCCGATGAACAAAAATACTCTTGAGTCAATTGTGCTTTTTGAATTATAACAGTTCATTTACTAAGAATAACAAAGTCACCAAACAGTTCACAGTAGTTCTCCTAACCACAGGAACAAACTAAACATTTTCTTCTTGCATAGATTTCTTCTTCATATGGCAAGCAACGGAGGCAAGAAACAATACGACTTCTAGCTTCTTCAAAAAGTCAGGATACCCTTGACTGGTAATACAGTGAGATAAACACCCATTCTCACCATTGTTACCAGTGGCCTCTGCTAGCTCTGTTTTTACACAGTATGCTTGATACCACACCCAACTAACACATTGCGGCTGTTGTATTACAGTAACTGACTGGCTCTGATTCTTATTATCACTAAGAAAAAGCTCATAGTAAATCATGAGTAGCAACAGGAGGACCTCTCCCTAGCCAGTGGGACCAAGGCATGATAGAGCTGTATTTCTAGACTCATAGGCTCGTTGAGTTGGAAGAGACCTCATAGGCCATCCAATCTAGCACCCTGCAAAGAAGCAGGAAAATCATACTCAAAGCACCCCTGACAGATGGCCATTCAGCCTCTGCTTAAAAGCCTCCAAGAAGCAGATTCCATCACACTCTGGGGCAGACAGTTCCACTGTTGAACAGCTCTCACTGTTAGGAAGTTCTTCCTCATATTCAGGTGGAATCTCCTTTTGTGTAGTTTGATGCCATTGTTCCCCTTCCTAGTCTCCAGGGCAGCAGAAAACAAGTTTGTTCCCTCCTCCCTTCGGTTGTGACCTGTCTGGCATGGGAAGCCCTACCGGTGACTATTATGCCACAGCCAGCATAGCTCACAACTTCATTAGGATACGCAGGCCTCTCCCATATGACAAGGGGGCACCAATGGAGAGGATATACTGAATAACGGCATGGATACCCAATGGTGTAGTTGGGCTTGAACAATGCATCATGTTGGCTGTAACGGTACACACACTCTAAACTCTCTCTCTCTCTCTCTCTCTCTCTCTCTCTCTCTCTCTCTCTCTCTCTCTCTCTCTCTCTCTCTCTCTCTCTCTCTCTCTCTGCTCTTCTCTCTGAGCACCTGCATAGATCAAGCCTGAAAAACGTAACAGTATTCAAAAGTTCCAGGCTCAGCCTGCTCCCAAGGCATAGCCTGACCAATTAGCTTCATGCATTTATTTATTTATTATTTAAAACTTTTATATACCGATCTTCTCCACCTCCGTAGAGGGACTCTGACTGGCTCACAGCAAGGATTCGATGCAATAATACAATCTAAAAACATCATACAATAACAAAAAAAAATACATATAGAATATCAATCAAAACTTTATTACGGTCACAGACCAGCACAAAGCGGGCACAAGCGCCCTCATATAGAATAAAATTACAAGTAAGCCAAATCGCCAAGATTAAATCATGTCCAACTCAGTCCGCATGTGTGGTCGATAACTTTGTTCTGTGGCCGTCCTCAGCCATTATTCCGAGAATGCTTCATTCCATAGCCAGGTTTTCACTAGCCTCCTGAAGGACAGGAGGGAGGGGGCAGATCTGATCTCAATCGGGAGAGTGTTCCATAACCGAGGGGCCGCCACAGAAAAGGCCCTGTCTCTTGTTCCTGCCAGACGCATCTTATTTAACAGTTGACACATACATTAGCTGATTTCTTGCATGCTCCAACACCCTTTGAGACATGAGCTTTCCTATTCCTGGATTGAGAATGCCTTTCTGTTGGATAATAATTTGACTCTCTTTTAAAAAGAGTTGTAAACTATCACTACTTGCTCTGGATTGAATAGTTTGCCTTGAGACTCAGCCAAATGCAAGAAGGGGAAACAGAGACTGTTTGAAATAGGTAGTTTGCCGAGTGTAAAAAGTGGTAATGTATTTGTGTTGTCTGGGGAAGGTCCCACATCAAACAAGGATGTCCATACGCTAGCCTGATCATCAGCACCCCTCCCACATCCCTTTCCCTGCAGTGGCTGGTGTATTTTTACAGTAAAAGCCAACGTTTATTTAATACACACTTTTAATGAGAAACTGTTACTTGAATGTGTTTTCTTTCACTGAAAGGCGATATATGCTTTCAAGTATGTTATGGGCACATATAAACATTCCTGTGGAAAGCAGGCTAAAATTTAAAACACAGCCTATGAAAGTTTCCACCACTATGCCGCGAGAGCCAAAACCAGTCAAACACTCATTTACATTTTTGAGGGTGGTGGGAAAGAATATCCCAGAATTGTAACCTGTTTTTTTACCCCTTTTAATGGTTGTATATGGGTGTTTGCGTGTGGGTCTGTGGTTGTACTAACTCTGCCTTCTACTGAAAGGAAATAACACCGCTAGTTCTTTCCAAGAGAAGGACTTGAAAGTATTTGAAGGGAAGCCTTCCGTGACAAGGGCCAGGATTCGATTGCATCTCATACAATCCCTTGAAGGCTAGCCATGGCTTAACGTTTTATTTCAGACAAGACGGGCTGGAAATTGAAGTCACACCTCTCTGAGCAATGAACTGTCTCCACATACTGGAAGCTAGGTCTGCTGTGAGACTGATTTCCCCAATGTGCACGAACCACATAGTCTGCCAGGGTTCCATCCTGTAGCATCCTGGGATTTGTAGTTTGGTGGGGGTATAGTACGACTCCCATATCTGTGGTGGAAATATTACTAGACTTCACATGTATGTGTGAAACTGCAAACACTAGCAAACATAATTGAAACAAAGAAAATGCCTAGAGAGGGCATATTTAGTTGGGTACAAGTAAATGAAACTGCAGATACAGGGGTCATACTGTACGCAGACTTCTCTTATAGAGAAATATAGTGAAACCTTTTGAAGTACAGAGCTCTCTCTAGCACAGTGATTTTCAACCTTTTTTGAGTCGCGGCACATTTTTTTACATTTACAAAATGCTGGGGCACACCACCAACCAAAATGACACAAAATGACACTCTAACACAGTAATACATATAGTTAATATGTTTTTACATGTATTTATACCCTCAGTGTGAAACCTGAGGGTATAAATGAACACAAAATAGATATCCTGGCAGGAAGGGTAGAAAGACACACGAAGCTCTTGCTCAACTGCTGTCAGTCTCTCTCTGTTTTTAGTTTTTATCACAGTCAAGCTTAAGAAGCTAATCTCACACAGATATGTGGTTGAAAGCGGGAGCAGTGTCAAAATTGACTTGAGCTCATCGTCTTTTCTTTTTTCTTTTGTCCACCACTCATATTAGGGTCTTCATCTGTGTCATATTTTTGTCCAGGGCCCTGTTCGGCATTTGCATTTTCCCTTCTCAAAAACTTCTCCATCACTGTCACTCGCTTGTCTTGCTGTGATCCCAAATTGCCACTGTCCCTTGACGGGCAGCTGCAGCACTAACTCTAACTTTGTTTACTTAGCCGCGTCTGAGCGAATCCAAGATGGCGTGACCATAGCACTCTCGCGTCACTTCTTAGGTGACGTGAGAGTGCTATGATTCCATTTCTTAAAGGGACAGATGCGCCTTATAGTTTATATATGAATGAAGCTCATTCCTACGGCACATCTGATGATCTCTCATGGCACACTAGTGTTCCGTGGCACACTGGTTGAAAATCACTGCTCTAGCAGAACAATATAAGCATATCAACTACAAATCACCTATTCTAAGTACTCCTCAAGCTGTAAATCCTCACCCCCCACCCCCAAAAAAGCCCTATGTTCCAACTACATATTTGCTGGATAATACTGAAACAGGTGGAGGGATACCAATTTCTTACTATCGTATTTTTCGCACCATAAGACGCACCTGCTGATAAGACGCACCTAGATTTTAGAGGAGGAAACTAGGGAAAAAAATATTTTCGCTCCCCCTCTAAAATCTAGGTAAGTCTTATCAGCAGGTGCGACTTCTCAGAGGCTTTCGCTGGTTCGCTCGCCCTCTGACTCCTTTTCCTTCCCCCCACCCTTTCCTTGAGGGAAGAAAAGGTGGGGGGAAGGAAAAGGAGGCAGAGGGCGAGCGAACCAGCGTCCCTCCGCCGCCGCAACGGACCAGAGAAGAGGAGAGGCGGCGACAGGGTGAGTATATCGCCGCCCTCCCTCTGCTCCAGCGCCTCCCCCGCCTGCATATTCGCACCATAAGACGCGGCTGATTTTTCATCCCACTTTGGGAGGAAAAAAACTGCGTCTTATGGTGCGAAAAATACGGTAATTGGTTGACGGTAACTCTTCTTTCCTAACTACATTTTAGGTAGTTAATAGCTTCCTAAGGTCTACAGAGATACTCAAAGGAACACCTCAGCAAGCGAGAGTCCAAAAGCGGCAGGTGAAAACCCGGAACCTCAATCAGTAGCTGAGACTGGATGAGATACTCTTTCCTGGGCACACAGAAGATTGGGCAAGTTGGAAGGCTCTGAACAGGCTGTGCTCTGGCATGAGATGCAAAATCAACCTTAAGAAATGGGGCTACAAAATGGAGTTATGACATGCGAGTGTGGAGAAGAGCAAACCACAGACCAGCTACTACAATGCAACCTGAGCCCTGCCACATACACAATGGAGGACCTCCTGACAACGACACCATTGGCACTCCCAAGTGGCTAGTTTCTTGTCAAAGGACATTTAGTATAATGCCATGTTTTTAACTTTGTGTTTTAAAATACATTATAACTGTATCCTCAATTCGCTTCTGACACAATAAATAAATAAATTTGGCAGATGATACCAAAAGGCGGATGTTTAGATGTCTATTTTTATTTGGAGGTTAGCTGTTGCAACTTTAATCAATTGAGCATTTCCACTAAATCAAAATTCCGCACAAGTCTAAGTATTATTTACTGAGAAGGAAATGCCACTGTGTTGCTTTATGCAGACTACCAGGTAATAGCACTGCAGCCTAGAACAAACAATTGTGGATTAACTATCCAAATTATTAGGGATTTGTTCTTTATTTCCAAATCTACATAATTATTAAAGATATAGAAACCTCACACACTCCTATTCCACTGGGACACATCCCTTTCAGACCCTGGGGAACTGAAAACCAAACACAAATACAAATACAAATACTACTATTACTACCACCACTACTACTAATAATAATAGTAATAATAATTATTATTATTGATGGAAGTCGGTAGTAAAAAACTGCTTAAATTGCAAAAGACAAAGAATGAATACCGTAAAAATATAATTCAGAGTAAAATAGAAAACTGGCAAAACAAGGCTCTTCATGGACAGTTCCTGGGAAAAATTGAGAGCAAAACTGACAAGGAAAAAACATGGAACTTTGAAAAAGGAGACAGAGGGCCTGTTTTTTGCAGCCCAAAAACAAGCCATTAGAACCAATGCCATCCCACCCTATCTATTTTACTATATGTAACGAAAACCCTCAATAAAGATTTTTTTTTAAAAAAACACCAATTCCATCCAAGCCAGAATTGAAAAATCGACGACAGATTCCAAGTGTAGGCTGTGCAAGGAAAACAATGGATCACATACTCAGCTGCTGCAAGAAGATCGCGCAGACAGACTACAAACAGAGGCATAACAGTGTTGCTCAGATGATTCAATGGAACTTGTGCCATGAATACCAATTGCCTGTGACAAAAAAACTAGTGGAATCACAAGCCTGAAAAAGTTACAGAAAATGAACACGTCAAACTACTCTGGGACTTCAGAATTCAGACTGACAGAGTTATGGAGCACAAGACTCCTGACCTCATCATCATGGGGGGCAAAGTATGGATCATTGATGTTGCAATCCTAGGTGACTGCAGAATTGATGAGAAGCAACTGGAAAAGCTGACACAATACGAGGATTTAAAGATCTAACTGCAAAGACTCTGGAACAAGCCAGCCAAGGTGGTTTCAGTGGTGATCGACACACTGGATATAGTGCCTAAAGACTTTGGGCTGCACTTAAAAACAATTGGCACTGACAAAATTACCATCTGTCAGCTGCAAAAGGCCACCCTATTCGGATATGCATTTGCCCATACATCACATAGTTCTAGACACTTGGGAAGTGTCCGATGTGTGAACAAATACAAAAACCCAACATATTAATCTTGTTTGCTGTGTACTCGTCTTCTTATGTATCAAATAATAATAATAATAATTCAACTTGTGATTTTGTAATATGAAATCCAGCAAATATATCTCGTTCGCTGTGACATACTGTGTTTTTGTGTCATTATTATTATTATTGTTATTTTATTCCCACTTCCTCCCATGGATCAAGTTTAAAGGGATTACTCCTATTTTTATTATTTACACCCTCTTCCAATGGATTATTTCAGGAATGCATAATACAATTCAAAGGGATGATTATAATCATCATTAACATCATCACCATCCCACCTTTTCACCTGGATCAAGGCACAATACAAGTTCAAAGGGATAAATGTTTTATGGTGTATTGGGCATCGAATCGTTGCCTCTGTAAACCGCTCTGAGTTGCCTGAGGGCTGAGAAGGGTGGTATACAAATACAGTAAATAAATAAATAAAATAAATAAATCACCGTTCCCCTCCCCCTTCTCTTCCTTTGTGTCAAAGCAGAGAACTAAAACAATGTAAAACACATAATAAAAGCTGCAGTGGCATATAAAACCAGTAAAACCAAACAATCCAAATATACTTCAAAAGAGATTTAAAGATGGATTTAAAGCCAACCTTAAAAACTGTGGCATAGACACCGATAACTGGGAAGCCCTGGCTTTGAGTCCTCTAACTGGAGGTCAGCTGTGACCAGCAGTGCTGCAGAATCCGAAGAAGCACGAATGGAGGGCGAAAGAGAGAAATGTGTCAAGAGGAAGGCACATCAAGTCAACCTTGACCAGGACCGACTTCTGTTTGGAAACAGATGCCCTTACTGCGGGATAACATGCGGATCAAGAATAGCGCTCCACAGCCACCTACGGACCCACCGCCAAGACACTACACTTGGAGGACCATCATCCCCAAGCAACGAAGG
The DNA here is from genome assembly GCA_030556195.1 of Anolis apletophallus. NCBI lineage: Eukaryota > Metazoa > Chordata > Lepidosauria > Squamata > Anolidae > Anolis > Anolis apletophallus. The sequence goes on from JARBWK010000004.1 coordinate 162,673,580, forward strand.
ATTGCCTAAGTATGTACTTCAAAATTTGCTTATTTAAAAACCACCTAAGCAGCTCTGCAGTTTTCAATTCGGAAACGGCATCCAGAAACGGCATCTCCTCTGGTAGTCTATCCGACCAATAAATTAAAATTAAACAAATATAAAGATATTTTCTCACACAGGAAACAATGCTCCTTATAAGAAAACCCCCGAGCTGTAAAAGAAGCATGCCTTCCCTCTTTATGCTTTGGATTGCCTCACAAGCAAATATATACAGATTTAACCCATTATAGCCTAGAGGATTAAATCAACTATGGTCTCTTTAAATTGGGTGACAGGTCTCATAACAGAGTGCCTAATCCCCCCTAATGGCTCAAAGACAGCCAGGAGGACGGTGTCCCCCATTGCCTTGGCCATCTGCCCCCGAACTAAAAAGAAACTTTCTCGATTCTCGCCCTGTGACCCCTGAATGCCAAGAGCCTCGCCTTAAAGGGTTAATCCCTAGCCAAGACCTTGTTTTATCCAGATTATTGTGTAGCGGACACTAAGACGTGCCCTAATACTCCCAGGCTAGCCGGGCTATGCTCATTTGGGAGGTAACATGACCTAAGAGCAGCGACCCTGTGAATAATAAATCCAGAAGTGGCTCCTCTTAAGCATGCATTGAGTCCTGCCTCCCTTCTTCTAGCCCTTTCTTGGAAAACAAATGCCGCTTCACACTTGGAACGCAGTCTGTCGTTTAGGCTTCTGCGCCCATTAATGTGCAGCAGGGTTTAAGAGCTCAGGTTTTTGGGGTCCAGAAGGATCATGCGGATGAGAGTAACAAGATCTGCTTTGCAGAGAGGAAAACTGGGGTGAAAAGATCATCATTCTTTGCCATCCTTACTTAAAACCAAAAACATGTCTTGATGTTGCTGTGTTTCTTCAAGTCATTTCTGACTTATGTTGACCTTAAGGAGAATCTTGCTGTTGCTGCTGTTGTGTGTATTCCAGTTGCTTCCAACGTATAATGATGTAAGCAATTCTGGATTGTTGTGAGTTTTCTGGGCTGTATAGCCATGATCCAGAAGCATTCTCTCCGGACGTTACTCCCACATCTATGGCAGGCATCCTCAGAGGTTGTGAGGTCTGTTGGAAACTAGGAAAATTGGACTTATATATCCCATGGAATGTCCAGGGTAGGAGAAAGAACTCTTGTCTGTTGGAGGCAGGTGTGAATGTTGAAATTGGCCACCTTCTTTTGCACTGAATGGCATTTCAGCTTCAAAGCCTGGCTGATTCCTGCCCTGGGGAATCCTTTTTGGGAGGTGATTAGCACTGGGAATGTGGCACAGCTGGCTGGGTGTCAGCTGCAAAAGATCTCTACTGACCAGAAGGCCGTAAGTTCGAGGGCTGCCTGGGTCGAGGTGGGCTCTTGACCTACTGTGTAGCCTTTTGTCGACCTTTGCAACCCAAAAGACAGTTGCATCTGTCAAGTACAACTTGCCATCCAGCCGCGTCGCTGCCACTACTGTCACTAGTGCTATGTGCTCGATTCATTGTGGTTTTATTGTGGGGGGGGGGGATTTCTTAACTGTTTTAACTGTTTTATGATGTCACATTTCTATGTGTTTTAATTGGTTTTAATTGGTTATGTTTTGTGTGCTGCAAACCGCCCTGAGCTTCGGATAGGGCGGTCTATCAAGCTGAAATAATAAATAATAAATGAATAAGTAGGAAATTAAGGTACCACTTAGTGGGGAGGCTTAATTTAACTGATTTACGAGGCCATAAAACGATATCCAGGAAACACGCTGAGGAATGAAGGAGTGCGACAGCTCCCCCTGGTGGCCACATGTTAAATTGCCTCTGTCTGTCTTGTGTATTTGTGTGTGTAATTGTAACGTGTACATTGTAATCTGCCCTGAGTCCCCTGCGGGGTGAGAAGGGCGGAATAGAAATGAAGTAAATAAATAATAAATAAATAAATAAATTAGTTGGCCATGATTGTTTCATGTTAGGAATTCCCTTGTTTTTTAATTAATGTTTCTCTTTATTTACTGTCCTGATTTTAGAGTTTTTAAAATAATAAAAAATAAATAATACTTTATTTATATTCCACCCTATCTCCCCGAGGGGACTCAGAGTGGATTACAGCACATATACAAACAAACATAGACAAACATTCAATGACAAACAATGAGACAAAAATTAACAGGCAAAGGCTTTGTTCATTTTGTTCATTTGCATGGTTCCTCCTTTTTGTTGAAATTGTCCACATGCTTGTGGATTTCAATGGCTTCTCTGTGTCGTCTGACATGGCAGTTGCTAGAGTGATCCAGCATTTCTGTGTTCTCAAATAATATGTGGTGTACAGGTTGGTTCATCAGGTGCTCTGCTATGGCCAACTTCTCTGATTGACTTAGTCTGCAGTGCCTTTCATGTACCTTGATTCATGTCTGGGCAATGCTGTGTTTGGTGGTCCCTATGTAGACTTTTCCACAGCTGCACGGTATATGGTAGACAGACACCTGCAGAGGTGAGAGGAACCCTCTTGTCCTTTGACGAATGTAGCATTTGTTGGATTTTCTCTGTTAATAGTTTGGAGGTTGTGTTTTTTTTCATCAGCTTCCCTATGAGATCAGTGGTTCCTGTGATGTCTGGTAAGAAGCAATTCTGGTTGCTGTGTGCCTTCAACTCATTCCCAATATATGGTGGCTGGCTTTTGGCGATGCCAGCAAGTTGCTTCTGGTGGGGCAGTCGGTTAAACCAGGATTTTGTCGAGGGGGCCGGGGGGACTGAAAACCCTGACAGGTCATATTGTTCCGAATCTGTGGGGGAGAGCATGGATGAGCTCCCTTTGTCAGCGCGAGCTGGAAGATATATGCACATTAGCATATTTATTTACCTGTGCATGAGGCTTGTTTATTCTTGGGAACAACGAAGGGATACTAACCAGCCATTGAGGCTATATACGGAGTACAATTTGCCCTTAAGGATTACCGCGATCATCCTCTTTCCGGACACGTGGTTTGCCCAAGCCACACGAGAGCGCCCTCTACTCCCGCGAGACTCTGTGCGTAATTAGAGACGCTTCTGGACTGTGGCGCATGGATTTTTGGGACTTCCAATGCACTTAATTGAATTAAGCGTGCAATAGACTGGTTATTGATACATGTATTTTGAGGAAATTGTGGTTATTCGTAAATTGACATCGTATGTCTTTCAGTGTGTTTGTATGATGCATACAGCCTACCAGGCTGTTGAGGAACAACTCACATGTCCTGATACATAATACAGAAATATTTTTGCAATTGTTCTTTCTGATTTATATGAGATTATAGACGCATGTCTCTTGGTTTGTTTTGGTTTCGCTGTTAAGCAGCACTTCCCTTTGTTTATCATTACATGAGAGAAGACCCCTACAATCAGGGCCGTAGCCAGGATTTTGGTTTGGGGGGGGGGCTGAGTTTGGTTCGGGGGGGGGCTGAGACTGGGTGGAAGAGGGTCTACCCAAGCAAACCTTTTGTATTGTTATCCCAATAACCCCATTAATGTGGGATATAATGAGCATGGTGATCCGATCATGATATGAATAAACATAATAGTTTAAATAATGTACCAGTAAGGCCTTTTCGCGGACCAACCTGAGAATTTCGGGGGGGGCTGAAGCCCCCTTAGCCCCCCCTGGCTACATGCCTGCCTACAATGCTGGTAAAACATCCCAAAACACTCAGGCGTCCCCTGGGCAACGTCCTTGCAGACGGCCAATTCTCTCACACCAAAAACCACTTGCAGTTTCTCAAGTTGCTCCTGACACGGAAAAAAAGAAGCCAATAATGTAGAAACAGAAAAAATACAAAAAAGTCATAGTGGAAAAGGTATTTTTAAAAGTGTTTTTATTCTCTCACATCCTTTTAGAACGGGTTTTTGGAACACGGACATGCTAATGCAGGCACTGCCGGCTGGCTTCAGAGAGACTACAAGTTGATCTTGTTTAAAAGAATGCTCTATTGTATCTCCAGCGAAGGGGGCTCTGCCCACAATTCCACGTGGATTACATTTGCAATTTACACGGAGCTTTGCAATGGCGGCCCTTCTCCCTGGGTGTTACTTACTTTGGACGGGCTCTTGGCTCTAGGCAGAGTTTACACAGCTGTGGAAGGAAAACCTAGCTGGGATCAATTAAAAAAGAAAAAGTGCAACACAAATCTCATGCAAAAGAGGAGGACTGTGTAAGTGTGTGGCAGAGAGAAAATTCTCAGCCAGAGAGAGAGAGAGAGAGAGAGAGAATGAGCTCATGCAACTGTATTAAGCGCAGCTCCAACCCAAATAAGCTTTAGCTCATTTTCACCATTTAGAGAGCATAAAGGCTCCCCTTTGTCATCCACCGTCTAAGCTGCCTTAAAGCCTTTACAGAAACAGAACTTTAAGGAAGGAATACAATTAAATCCGTTTGGAGAGGTCAAGAAAGCCTTTGGGCTTTCTACCTAGTAGCCAAAATGGATCAGATTTACGGACCACTTTGAGCCATCCAAAGTAACGGTGAAAAAGGTCGCTTTTGCACTCATACGAAACCTGGATTTAAGTAACATTTTCCCTTATCGAACTTCGGAAGACATCGGATGAAGACTCACGCCAGCCCTTGGGCGCAACATCTCAGTGCAGGATGGATTTATTAGCGACCTGCAGAATTTTCTTTTTCATGTAAAGAATGCTTAGGGGGATGTTAAATGTCGGGAAAGGCTTAAGAAGAGACAAGGATGGATATGATGAAGAGCCCAAAGCCTCAGCAGGCCATCAATAATACAATAATGCCATCCGCCCACTGGTGCGCCTTCACAATGCTATCCCTAGCCCTTGCTTAATTAGGAAACGGAGAGATTAAAGCCTTTAATCTCTTTGTTACTTTCTCACTCTTTTTTAAAAAAAAAAAAAAGAAGCAAAAAATTAAACCCAAACAAACAAATCTCAAAATTGGAGCCCGTGGATAACCTTCCAACAGTAACAGGAGGGAGTATAAGGTAAATATCAAATTAATCCTTCGACATTTGTCAGAGTCACTGTTTTAGGCGGTATCTCAGCTGCTCATTTTTCTGTCTTTCTTCAATGCTAAGACTCACTTTTTATTTATTTTTTATTTATTTGGATTTATTTATTTATTTATGTGCAGTATTTACCCCGCAGGGGACTCAGGGAGGATTACAGTGTACATATACATGGCAAACATTCAATGCCATAGACCAGGGCTGCCCAGGAAGTCGATCGCGATCGACCAGTCGATCCCGGGACCGAAGGAGGTCGATCCCAGCCGGATGGGGCGCTTCTCAGAGGGGGCGGAGCCAGGCTGGCCAAGTCCCGCCCCCTCCCCTGGCTTTGGCACTCCCAGCAGCTTCTCCAGGCTTGAGGATGGCAATGCCCAGCCAGTGGTGGCATAGCTAGCACATTGCCATCCTCAAGCCCATAGAAGCTGCTGGGAGCTCCAAAGCCAGAGGGGAGGGGCTTGGCGCAGCCTGGCTCCGCCCACCTCTGGCTTCTGCTCTACCAGCAGCTTCTCCAGGTTTGAGGATGCCAATGCCAAGCCAGCCTTGTGCTAGCTATGTCACCACTGGCTTGGCATTGCCATCCTCAAGCCTGGAGAAGCTGCTGGGAGCTCCAAAGCCAGAGGGGAGAGGGCGGGGCTTGGTGTGGCCTGGCTCCGCCCCCTCTGGCTTCTGCTCTACCAGCAGCTTCTCCAGGCTTGAGGATGCCAATGCCAAGCCAGTGGTGGCATAGCTAGCACAAGGCTGGCTTGGCACTGCCATCCTCAAGCCTGGAGAAGCTGCTGGTAGTGCTGAAGCCAGAGGGGGGCGCGAGCCAGGCCGCACCAAGCCCGGCCCCCTCCCCTCCCCAGCCTTGAGGAGGTAGGTAGATCTTTCTGACTTGGCTTTATTATAAGTAGCTCGCATGCTGAAAAAGTGTGGGCACCCCTGCCATAGAGACAACATATATAGACAGACACACAGAGGCTATTTAACATTCCAGTTTCATGAGGGCATTCTGGTCACCAGGGGAGCTGTCGCTTCATCGTCTACATGTGACACCAATGGAGTACTTCCTCATTCTTTTGCATGCTTGGCAATATAAATCATGCCATCCATAATTATAATCCAAAGACTTCCGTAATCATTACACATATTCCAAATCTGTTATTGCACTGCACTATTCTACAAAAGCCTGATCCCAAAGCCAAGTTTTTACTTTCCTTCTGAAGGCTAGAAGGGAAGGGGCTGATCTAAGGTTGCTGGTGAGAGAGTTCCACAGCCAAGGGCCACCACTGAGAAGGCCCCGTCCCTTGTCCCCCCCAGTTGCACTTGCAAGGAAGGCAGGACCGAGAGCAGGGCCTCCCCAGATGATCTCAATCTCTGAGGTGGTTCATAGAGGGAGATATGTTTGGGCAGGTAAGCTGGGCTGGAACCATTTAGGGCTTTATAGGCCTTGAATTGTTCTCACTAGCAGACTGGCAGCCAGTGGAGCTGGTGCAACAGGAGGGATGTCCTCCCTCTATATGCCGCCCCAGTGAGCAACCTGGCTGTTGCCCGTTGGACCAATAGAAGCTTCCAAACAGTCTCCAAGGGCTGAGTAAACATTTGAATCCTAATCTCCAGTCTTAGTCCAGACCTACCACACCACAACATTTCAAAACAAGTGGGTTTTTTTGCATTTTATACTAGAGCAATGGTTCCCAACCTGTGGTTCATGGATCACCAGTGGTTCACAAGAACTAAAATATGGTCCCTGGCCTCACAGTTACTACACCGTTGCAACAAGAGCAGCTAGTCTCACAAAAACCTTTTATAGTGCCGAGGCAACTGGGATGTTGGGAGTGGAGAGGCTGACTAGCCATGAAAGGCACAACCACAAGCCTCCTGACTGCTGCTTCTCTTCCTCCTCTCTTCCCCTGAGCGAAGCCGTTCCATGTGGCACCTTAGTGTCTTCGTTTTTAGACCTACTTCTGGGGTTATTTGGGTGCTGATTCAGAAAATTGCACTGGATAGACCACATCAGCTCTAGATTATTAAATATTGTTTTCTATGGGAAGGCAGATGGCTACTACTGGATGGCATATGTTCTGTATCAGAAACTAGAGCTGATGTGGTCTATCCCAGTCTTTCTCAACCAGTGTGCCGTGGCACACTAGTGTGCCGTGACGGACCTCCTGCTGTGCCGCGAAAAAAGCTCTCTGCCCCCCTTCCTCCCCCCTCCTGCCGAACTCCTGCTGCTTGGGGGAGGAGGAAGGGCCGGGCAGTGGCGAAGAAAAAGAAGAAGGGACCGGGGCGGCGCCTCCTTTGGCCGTTTCCCCAGCCAGCCTCCAATCCGCCATGACTCCCACCATGACTCTCGCCCCTCGCTCGCTGAAGCCGCGTGGAGGAGGAGCCCCGCCCACTGAAGCCCGTCCACCACTCATGCTCCTCCTCTGTAGGAGAGCTGAAGCTGGGGGGAGGGGGCGGGGCATGGCGCGGCCTGGCTCTGCCTCCTCCCTCGGCTTTGGCACTCCCAGCAGCTGCTCCAGCCTTGAGGGGACAGTGCCAAGCCAGCATTGTGCTGGCTCTGGCACCGCTGGCTTGGCACTGTCCCCTCAAGGCTGGAGCAGCTGCTGGGAGAGGTGAAGCTGGGGGTAGGAGGCGGGGCATGGCGCAGCCTGGCTCCGCCCCCTCCCTGGCTTCGGCACACTCAGCAGCTGCTTCCAGCAGGCCACCAACCCCCAGCCGTTCTTTACTGTGTTAGAGTGTCATTTTGTGTCATTTTGGTTGGTGGTGTGCCCCCAGATTTTTTTAATGTTAAAAGTGTGCCGCGGCTCAAAAAAGGTTGGGAAACACTGGTCTATCCAATGCAATTTTCTGAATCAGCACCCCAAATAACCAAACCAAATCTAAAGTTGACCAAAAACTGATTCATAACCCCTTTGGTACTAATGTTTGAGAGTGGTCCTTGGTCAAAGTGGTCCTTGGTCAAAAAAAGGTTGGGAACCACTGCACTAGAGGGGAAATTCCCATTATGTGATTAGGGTTAGGTTCACCAGAGAGAATGACAACCCGGAAATACAGGTTTATTTTCAAGATCTAAGGTGCACAAAGCATTAAAACCATGCCAATGGCCTTTCTCTCACCAATATCTGTGACTAACATGGATCATGATACTCATGGAGTGGGAACATTAAATCACACAGTATGAATTTGGACACACTAAAGCTGGAGAAAGGAGGTGAGATATTACTGCCTCAGGAAATATGAGATATAAATGTCAGTTCGCCATCGCCATCATAATTTTTAGAAGCCAAACTGCGGTTTTATGAGAGGGTTTGTCTTGTCTGAAGAAACCAGATGCAAAAACACTTAAGACTTGTTCTCGGGAAATCTTGGAACCTCAGGCAATGGCTGCCTCTGAACATGTGCAGAGTAATCCTATTGCAGAACCAGAATCTCTTCTTCCTTACAAGTTGTCACAACATTGCATAAGTTCCAAAAAATATTTTGGGTGTATGTTTTGGGTTAATGGGTTAATTCAATTTCAATGTTGACTTTCTTATGTTTTAACTACACTGTCAGAAGGGACAGAGAGCTTCATCTGTGCAATCGTGCCAACACCGTTGAAGCAGGGAGCTTTGAAATGGTTGAACAGAAGCTCTACAAAGCTCTAGATGCTCATACTGCCTACTATAGGGAAAACCAGGTGACTCCTAATCCATCTAAAACACAGACGTGTGCTTTTCATCTAAAGAACAGACACGCATCTCGAGCTCTGAGGGTTACCTGGGAAGGAATCCCACTGGAGCATTGCAGCACACCCAAATACCTGGGAGTCATTCTAGACTGTGCTCTGAATTATAAGAAGCACTGCTTGAATATCAAGCAAAAAGTGGGTGATAGAAATAACATCATACGAAAGCCGACTGGCATGACCTGGGATCACACCCAGGTACAGTGAAGACAGCTGCCCTTGCGCTTTGCTACTCTGCCGCCGAGTACACATTCCCAGTGTGGACTACATCTCACTATGTTAAACAGTTTCTGGTCCCAATACAAAGTGCAGGTGATCACCTACAAAGCCCCAAACAGTTCGGGACCTGCCTATCTTCGTGATCACATCTTCCCCTTTGAACCAGCACGTACTCTAAGATCTTCTGGGGAGGCTCTTCTCTCGCTCTCACCACCATCTCAAGCGCGGTTGGTGGGGACGAGGGAGAGAGCCTTCTCCGTGGTGGCCCCTCAGCTCTGGAACTCTCTTCCTAGGGAGATCAGACAGGCCCTCGCTCTCTCAATTTTCCGCAAGGAATTAAAAACTTGGTTGTTTCATTGTGCCTTTGACTAGATGGTTTACTTGAGAATTATCCCGAACTTATCTAAGCTCCGGCACTTTAGTTGTCCCCTTCCCTGTACTTATGACACTTTACTGGCCAAGGGCACTACCCTGGCAACCCAGCCCTCTGACTATTGCATTTCCCTCAGCTCTCCCAAGGAATCATTGCACTTACTTTGAGCCCGAAGCCAGTTTTAAATTGGCCAGCCAGGGTATTGCTTTTATATTGATTTTAATGTTTTTATTATTTGTTGTTATTGTTTTACTGTGTCTGTTTTATTTGTAATCCTTGGGCTTGTTCCTTTGTAAGCCATCCCAAGTCCCTTTGTTGTATTATTATTATTATTATTATTATTAGAAAAGGCTTGGAGAGGGCATATTTTGTTGGATGTGGAGGAATGACATTGTGGGCACCAGTCCTGTGAATACAGGCAATTGTACTGTTATAACAAAATATTTTTAAAGTTTTGAAAGACATAGTATCTTCTCTTTCTGATAAATCCAGGACTTTTCAGTAAGAACAAACTGTCCCTCTTTTTTGAAGCTGTTTGAAGGGAGAAGGAAATAATGGAAAAGTTGGACCACACCATCTTCTCTATTTTTTGTACTACCATGCCGAAGAAACTGATGAGAAAGGGAAGATTCTGGTCAATGGGCAACACACAGAAAAGTTATAGTACAGAAAAATGTAGTCTGACGTCTACCCAGGAGTGCTCAATATACTTTTACCATGCCAGTGACTCCAAGCTGAAGGGGCACAAATGTCTAGGCTGCATTAGAGCAGTGTTTCCCAACCGGTGTGCCGTGAGCGATCATCAGGTGTGCCGTGGGAAATTGGAACCTCCAATACCAAATCTGGGCATTTTGTGGCCCACCGGCCGATCCTGACCGGCCCGCTTAAGGGCCCCGGCAGGCAGGTAGGCAGGCAAGCAGAGCGACCAATGGAGGGGAAGGGAGGGGGGAGAAGAGGAGGCGGCCAGGAGCAAGCGCCACCGCAGAGCATGCCTTCACTCTCATCCTCCTCCTTTCCCTTCCGCTTCGCGTGCTCCTCCCCTCTCTATTGCTTGTGTGTGTGAGAGGGGGGAGGGCTGGAGATGGTCAGGGGGCCTTTGTTCCTGCTCGGGGACATGTGCCTTTCTGCCATTCTTGCTAGGATATCTATGTTGTGTTCATCGAAACAGGCCCAGGTTTCACACTGATTGTATAAATACATTTAAAAACATATTAACTATATGTATTACTGTGTTAGAGTGTCATTTTGTGTCATTTTGGTTGGTGGTGTGCTCCAGGATTTTGTCAATGTAAAAAATGTGTCGCGGCTTTAAAAAGGTTGAAAAACACTGCATTAGAGGATATGACGTGCAATCCACACAAAATATCACGCAGAGTTATAGAGTTGGAAAGGGCCACAGGTCAAGTGCAAACTCTTGTTCAGTTCAGGATCTCCTGCTAAAATATACACAGCAGGGAGCTTCCAGCCTCTTCTTGGAGACATCCAGAGAAGGAGACCTCACCACCTCCCAGGCAATTGGTCCACTGCTGAATTGCTCTCACTGCCAAGAAGTTCCTTCTAATGTTCAATGAAATCTAACCCTGGTAGCTTAAAACCACTCGCTACAATAACAACTGACAATGAGAGGTGTGTTGGGCCAGAATTGTGGGCTTGGAGGAGCTGGAAGAAATACTGGTTAGAGCCATAGTTGAAGTCAGTGGAAATGCACTGACTCCAATTCCAATTCCAATGTAAAGAACTTACAAAATGACACAGTTTGTTTGTTGTAATAAGAATTCAAAGAAGGCTTCTTGTTCAGCATTTTAAAATGAAATAAACATACTGTAATGTTCTGTCAATCCTATTTATTTATTTATTTGCAGTATTTATATTCCGCCCTTCTCACCCCACAGGGGACTCAGGGAGGATTACAGTGTATTGTACTCAATGCTATCCCTTACAAATTCAAAAGGGTCCGACTGAGGGAGAAATCAATCAAATAACATCATGTCATAAAAATATTTCTTTAGTGTAGACAATTTCCAATGTGCTCAATAGCTATAACAATATCACAGTGGTGCAATGTCATGCAATTTACACACAATATAACACATAATATAGACAGATGCAGCCCTTACAATCTACTGGGCCAGAGCAATGCTCACACTCAGTTGGATTGGTATGGAAGTAACTCAATCCAGCCCAGGAGATCATTGATTCCAGCCCAGGAGATCATTGATCAGACCGATTGGTATTACGTCGCAAAACATGCGAAATCTCCTGTTTCACCCCTGAGTCAAACATTGAGTTACTTCCATACCGGGGAGGAGCGGCTAGAAGTTCCAAGCGCCCTGAGGAAGCGGTTCACGAAACGGCCATCTTGGCGTCAGCTTACCTCCCGCCGTAGGCGCCTGCTCACATAGCAGCAAGCCAGCTCTCCTATACTTCAAGGCTCCCCCAGTGACTTTGACCACAGTATGAGAGTTGACTGACTCCTACTGACTACCAAGGGTGAATCCAACTGAGTGTGAGCATTGCTCTGGCCCAGTAGATTGTAAGGGCTGCATCTGTCTATATTATGTGTTATATTGTGTGTAAATTGCATGACATTGCACCACTGTGATATTGTTATAGCTATTGAGCACATTGGAAATTGTCTACACTAAAGAAATATTTTTATGACATGTTATTTGATTGATTTCTCCCTCAGTCGGACCCTTTTGAATTTGTAAGGGATAGCATTGAGTACAATACAGTTGCCTTAGTAGCATATTTTGTTTAGAGTATAGGATTACAGTGTACACATACATGGCAAACATTCAATGCCATAGACACACAACACATTTCCATCGTTGCCTTGAAGCCGTTACTGGATGGCTGCGAGCCAGTAGGATGAAGGTGAATCCGGCTAAGACGGAGATCCTGTGGTTGGGTCGTCCGGGCACTGGTGGGGTTCAGCTTCCAACCCTGGACGGCGTGACATTATGTCCGTCGTCAGCTGTTAAAAGTCTTGGTGTTACCCTTGACTCTCAACTGAGGATGGAGACACACATCTCCACCGTCGGTAGAACAGCGTTCTTCCATCTTCGCCAGGTAAGGAAGCTGGCCCCCTACCTGTCCCGCCACGACCTAGCTACAATGGTCCAAGCCATGGTCATCTCGAGACTGGATTACTGTAACGCTCTCTACATTGGCCTTCCTCTGTCGGTGATCAGGAAACTTAAGCTGGTGCAGAACGCTGCAGCCCGGCTGTTGGCAGGCGTGCCAACATGCTCCTATATCACTCCCATCTTGCGCGAACTGCACTGGCTTCCTGTGGAATTCCAGAACACTTTCAAAGTGCTGCCGTTGACCTTTAAGGCCTTGAATGGTCTGGGGCCAGTGTACCTAAGATACCGCCTCTCCCCATATTGCCCCTCCAGACCACTGCGCTCAGTCTCATCACCTTCTAGAAATCCCAGGTTGCAAGAGATTCCATCTGACTTCAACAAGGAGGAGAGCTTTCCGCATCATTGCTCCAACACTATGGAACTCCCTCCCTCCAGTAGTCCGTGCCCTCCCTAGTCTACTGGCCTTCTGTAAAGCCTGTAAGACTCAGCAGGCATTTGGCCATTAATTTGCAGGCACCCCACTACGGATAAAGAATGCCGTATAATCCTGCCTCTTGTGTATAAGGTTGATATGTTGTTTTGATTTTATTCTGTCATATGTGCTGTTTTTAACTCTGATTTTAATGTTGTGAGTCGCCCCGAGCCGGACGGGAGTGGCGACAGATAAGTCCAAATAAATAAATAAATAAATAAAAATAAAATAAAATATAGACAGACAGTCAGAGACTATTTAACATTCCAACTTCTGGCCACCAGGGAGCTGTCACTTCACTGTCCATCTGCAACACTGTACTTTCCGCATTCCCCACATGCTCTTGCTGGAGATATTTTATGGCCTCATAAATTTTGTTAAATTAGTCTCCCCACACATAGGTGGTACCTAAATTTCCTACTTGACAGATGCAACTGTCTTTCGGGTTGCAAACATCGACAACAAGCTACACAATTGGCCGGAAGCTCACTTTGACCCGGGCTGGCTTCGAACTCATGACCTTTTGGTCAGTAGTGATCTTTAATGCAGCTGACACCCAACCAGCTGTGCCACTGTCCCGGTAGCTTGACAGTTCACTTGGATGGTGTCATGTGCTACCATTTTAATACAATACATGTATTATTATGCATTAGCATACATATGCCATTTATGAAGACGTAATGTGTCAGGCACTGATTTAAGAGACCCGTGCAGACTGTAAAATTAATGTAGTTTGATGCCACTTCAACTGTCATGGCTCGATGCTATGGAATCAACGTGAGCTGTAGTTTTACAAGGTATTTAGCCTTCTTTACCAGAGAGCAATGGCGCATCACCAAACGAAAACTCTTGTGCTTCCATAGCATTGAGCCATAACAGTTAAAGTGATATCAAACTACAACACTTTTACTCTTAGATGCACTGCCAGATTCAAATCTTCCCTTAATCCCAGGCTATATTTTCTCAGCCTAGTTTGCCATATTATTATTACTGCCACTGTTTCCCTTATTTGATACCCAAAGTGGCTTTCTAAATCGGGACCACCTCAGGTTGTTGTGATGGTAAAGAATTACACAGAGTTACTTGAAAACTGCCAGAAACATATTATATAACAGGCCTGGGCAAACTTCAGCTCTCCAGGTGTTTTGGACTTCAACTCCCACAATTCCTAACAGCCTGCCGGCTGTTAGGAATTGTGGGAGTTGAAGTCCAAAACACCTGGAGGGCCGAAGTTTGCCCAGGTCTGCTATATAAATATATCTAAGCAGAACTGGAGGCCATGCTTCAACAAGGAACACTGTACAACTAGAACTAGTACATGGGGGAGAAAACATGTGTTGAATAATCATCATTTCAATGAGCGGTTTTTGTTTTGTTTTGTTTTTATGAATTATTGATTTTATGCTCATTTTCCTTGTTAGCCTTTTCAGTGGATTATGTTGCTATTTGTTTTAATTATGTAAACATCTACTTTCTATCTATTTTATCACACTAGAGCAGGGGTGCTCAGGACGGTGATCGCGATCGACCGGGTGATCTTTGGGCCTCATCCGGGTGGATGACGCGATGGCATCCAGGCCGGCCCCTCTTTTGCCCTTCTGCATTCCTCCTCCCTCCGTCCTTCTCCGGCCACTGACAGACGTCCCAGGCCAAAGGAGGGGGCGGGGTGGATGATGAGGTACTCAGCTGGCCCGCGTGCATGTGCAGAAGAGCCCATTCTCCCTCGTGGACGGCTCAGACACACTTAGCGAAGAGCAGCAAACGACGGAGGAGAAACAAGGACGCTTTGGGAGCCATTTCCTCACTAAATTGAAGCACCAAGGTCGGTCTTTTTACTTCCTAAAAGTAGCTGAAATGTCTCTCTGTTTACTGCCTGATACTATCTGTGGGGATATGCCAGGGAGGGAGAAATGGGGTGCTTGGGTGTATTTTTGCATGTCCCATGTAAACTTCTGAGACACAAATGGCTTTGCAGCTCCCAGGTCTCTCTGTTTACTTTCTGCCTGATTATATCTGTGGGAAATATGCCAGGGAGGGAGAAATGGGGTGCTTGGGTGTATTTTTGCATGTCCCATGTAAACTTCTGAGACACAAATGGCTTTGCAGCTCCCGGGACTCTCTGTTTACTGTCTGCCTGATTATAACTGTGGGAGATATGCCAGGGAGGAGAAATGGGGTGCTTGGGTGTATTTTTTGCATGTCCCATGTAAACTTCTGAGACACAAATGGCTTTGCAGCTCCCAGGTCTCTCTGTTTACTTTCTGCCTGATTATATCTGTGGGACATATGCCAGGGAGGGAGAAATGGGGTGCTTGGGTGTATTTTTGCATGTCCCATGTAAACTTCTGAGACACAAATGGCTTTGCAGCTCCCAGGTCTCTCTGTTTACTTTCTGCCTGATACTATCTGTGGGGATATGCCAGGGAGGGAGAAATGGGGTGCTTGGGTGTATTTTTGCATGTCCCATGTAAACATATGCTAAACAAATGGCTTTGCAGCTCCCAGGTCTCTCTGTTTACTTTCTGCCTGATTATATCTGTGGGACATATGCCAGGGAGGGAGAAATGGGATGCTTGGGTGTATTTTTGCATGTCCCACGTAAACTTCTGAGACACAAATGGCTTTGCAGCTCCCAGGTCTCTCTGTTTACTTTCTGCCTGATTATATCTGTGGGAAATATGCCAGGGAGGGAGAAATGGGGTGCTTGGGTGTATTTTTGCATGTCCCATGTAAACTTCTGAGACACAAATGGCTTTGCAGCTCCCAGGTCTCTCTGTTTACTTTCTGCCTGATTATATCTGTGGGACATATGCCAGGGAGGGAGAAATGGGGTGCTTGGGTGTATTTTTGCATGTCCCATGTAAACTTCTGAGACACAAATGGCTTTGCAGCTCCCAGGTCTCTCTGTTTACTTTCTGCCTGATTATATCTGTGGGAAATATGCCAGGGAGGGAGAAATGGGGTGCTTGGGTGTATTTTTGCATGTCCCATTGTTTGAGACACAAATGATTTCTGTCTCTCTGACTTTCTGCCTGATTATAAGGAAATATGCCAGGGAGGGAGAAATGGGGTGCTTGGGAATTTTTGCAGCCCCATTGTTTACATTTCTGAGAAAGAGCACCCCTGCAAGGTAGATCATGAACGCACACTTTTTAAACTTGGTTCTTCATATGGTAGCTCCCATGCTGAAAAAGTGTGAGCACCTCCTGCAGAATTCTCAGGTTTGTAGTTTTAAGGGGGGCTGTTAAAGGCTCCTCCATAAACTACAAACTCCAGAATTCTGCAGGAGCCAGAAACCAGATTTAAAGTAGTTTCATTCTCTTGTGTTGAGGCTGTAGATTTATTTTATTCGTATTGTAAGCACCATGAAATGTTTAATAAAAAAGTTGGCAATGAACTAGGATAAAAAGTACCCTTGCTTCTAACCTACTAGTTCAGTGTTTCCCAACCTTTTTTGAGCCACGGCACACTTGTAACATTAAAAAAATCCGGGGGCACACCACTAACCAAAATGACACAAAAGTACACTCTAACACAGTAAAGAACGGCTGGGGGATGGTGGCCTGCTGGGAGCAGCTGCTGGGAGTGCCGAAGCCAGGGGAGGAGCCAGGCCATGCCATGCCCCATCCCCTCCCCCCAGCTTCAGCAATCCCACAGCTTTTCCAGCCTTGAGGGGGCAGTACCAAGCCAGGGCAGAGCCAGCACAATGCTGGCTTCGCACTGTCCCCTCAAGGCTGGAGAAGTTGTGGGAGGGCTGAAGCTGGGGGAGAGGCGGAGCCAGGCTGCACCATGCCCCGCCCCTCCCCGGCTTCAGCTCTCCCACAGCTTCTCCAGCCTTGAGGGGGCAGTGCCAAGCCAGTGGTGGCAGAGCCAGCACAATGCTGGCTTCGCACTGTCCCCTCAAGGCTGGAGAAGCTGTGGGAGAGCTGAAGCCGGGGGAGGGGGCAGAGCCAGGCCATGCCATGCCCCGCCCCTCCCCCGGCTTCAGCTCTCCCACAGCTTCTCCAGCCTTGAGGGGGCAGTGCGAATGAGGGGCGGGAGTCATGACCTCCAGCGCCACTCTCCACCATGACTCCCGCCCTCACTCGCTGAAGCCGTGCGGCGGAGGAGGAGCATGAGCGGTGGACAGGCTTCAGTGGGCAGGGCTCCTCCTCCATGCAGCTTTAGCGAGCGAGGGGCAAGAGTCATGGCGGATTGGAGGCTGGCTGGGGAAACGGCCGAAGTGGCGCCCCGGCCCCTTCATCTTTTTCTTCGCCGCGGCCTGGCCCTCCCCCCCCCCCCCCAAGCAGCAGGAGTTTGGCAGGAGGAGGGGGGAAGGAAGGGGGGACAGAGAGCTTTTCCCGCAGCACAGCAGGAGGTCCACCACAGCGGTTGGGAAACACTGTACTAGTTGAATACAGTGGGCCCTTTGTATACACTGGGGTTTGGTTCCAGGATTCCCAGGGATATCAAAGTCCATGGATTATGGCGCGTGTATGTACACTGGAATTGAAGCAGTTTGATACCACTTTTACTGCCATGGCTCAGGGCTTTGGAAGCCTGAGTATTGTAGGTTTGCGAGGTTTTCTGCCTTCTTTAATGAAGAGTGCTGGTGACTCAACAAATTATGAATCGAGCACTGTTCTAGGTAACATGCTGAGGCTGCAAAGGCTGAAATCTGGAAAACATGGAAATAGCATTTGATGCCGTGTAAACCGCTGTACTCCTCTATGTTACAGACATCCCTCCACATTTGCAGTTGTGTCTTTTCTGGGTTTGATTATTAGGCAGATTGTATTAAAATCTTCTCTGTAGGAATTTCTAGTTCCTCTGATGTTATTCTATGGTTCATGACCTAGAATTTCTAGACAGAACACTTCTCTAGGAATCTCTAGATCAGGCATGGGTAAAAAAATTCGTGGGAGTTGAAGTCCAAAACACCTGGAAGGCCTGATCTAGACCCTCCAGTTTCATGATCAAATTCCAATGGAATTCAACCACACAATCTATTCAGCTGAACAGTACAAAATTGGTGAAGCAAACCTTCTTTGGCTATCTGAGCCAAACACTCCTATCCTAAGATACACATTAATGCATAGAAGTTTAATCACAACTTTTCAACAGGAGCACCTCAGTGAAGGGCAAGGCAGCTACTAAGGCCAAGGCTACTAACTAGCTGTGCCACAGGTAGTAAGTAGCCAGCTGCATTAAATCACTACTGACCGAGAGGTCGTGTTCGAAGCCAGTCCGGGCCAGAGTAAGCTCCTGACCATTAATAGTCTAGCTTGCTGTTGACCTATGCAGCATCTGTCAAGAAGGAAATTTAGGTACTACTTTATGTACCGAGGCTAATTTAACTAATTTACGACACCATAAAACCTTCCAGCAGCGTGCATATGAATGAGGAAGTACTCTATCAAGGACTTGGTGTCACAAGTGGACGGTGAAGCAGCAGCTCCCCCTATGGCTGGAATCGAACATACTCTCATGAAGCCGGAATGCTGGAATGTTAAATTGTCTCTGTCCGTCTATGTACCGTATTTTTCGCACCATAAGACGCAGTTTTTTTCCTCCCAAATTAGGAAGAAAAATCAGCCGCGTCTTATGGAGCGAAGATGCAGGCAGGGGGGAGGCGCTGGAGCAGAGGGAGGGCGGCGATATACTCACCAAAAGTGTCTGGAGACCGCCGCCTCTGTCGCCTCTCCTCTTCTCTGGTCCATTGCTGGTCCGTCCTTTCCTTCCCCGCCCTTTCTTCCCTCGAGCAAAGGGCGGGGGAAAGGAGCAGGAGGAGGAGGAGCAGCGTCGCGTCAGACGCTCTGACGCGACGCTGCCGCTCCTCCTCCTGCTCCTTTTCCTTCCCCCACCCTTTCTTCCCTCGAGCAAAGGGCGGGGGAAAGGGTATGTTGTATGTCTAAATGGCATTTAATGTTTGCCAAGTATATGTGCATTGTAATCGGCCCTGAGTCAGATTACAATGCACTGCCTAAGTCTTCTGCAGGGTGAGAAGGGTGGAATATAAATACTATAAATTCCTATATGTATTTTAATTTTGTATTGTTGTACAATGTTTTTAAATTGCATTGTAACATTGAATCTTTGCTGTAAGCCAGTCTGAGTCCCTCTACGGAGGTGAGAAGATCAGGATACAAAAGTTTTAAATAATAATTAAATAATAAATAAAGAAATAAAATAAAAAAGATGTGCATGCATATGTAAATGAATAAATCAGTTAATTTGTATATTAATGTGGAAACCTTCAGGGTCAATTTAATGGGCAAAGAAGTTGATTGATTTGGATGTAAAAGGTAGGATGGAGACAATTAGACACACTTTTGACTTCTGTTGGCTTCAAGGTTATTCTAACAATACAAACAGGTCTATTAATGCAAACATTTGGAACTGGAGTACACATAAATCTGAGGGGATTCCAGCATTGAATGTGGGTTTCTGCCTTTGGCGTCTGGCAAGTATCCTTCACACCTCCAGCATACATTCACCTTCCTCTCTTAGATGACAGGAACTGCAGCCAGCCACTTTCAATACTTGTTATCTGAGCCGTGTCAGATAGCACTAACCCTTGAGGAATTTGCCGCCTCTTTGTCAATGCCCATCTCCCCACTTAGGGCTCATTGACTTGAGGATGTGAATCTACCGAAGTGAACCCTTTCCTTTTGCAACACTGAAGGCTGTGAATTTTCAAGCCACTTAGTCAATGATTCTGGGGGCTTGAAGGGACAGAGTGGATGACCTACCCTGAAGTGCTGAAGATCCCAAGTTTATTGCATTGGGGGTTTTGTTTCATACCTGGCATGTTTAGTTCTCACCTTGTCAACGTGGTCAGGATCTCTGGAGTCAGCTTCTCAGGGCAAGAGCCATTAAAGGAAGGAATGGATGAATGTCAAAGGCATTTGCTACCCTGGAATGGATTGTGGAGACGGCAGCTAATACAAAAATGCCTCCATGTCCAAGGGCAAGATCCTATACATATTTACGATATGTCTGAGTAACTGAACACTATGAGATTTAGGTAAAGGTAGGGAGATTTATGTCTGAGTAAATATGCATAAAGACAACATGGTTTAGGGCTCTGAGCATCAAGACTACAATTCTGGAGACCAGGGTTTGATTCACAGCATGACCATGGAAACCCACAAGGTGACCTTGAGCAAGTTGCACACACTCAACTTCACAAAAAAAAACCCCATGATAGTCTTGTCCATAGACACCTCCACATGACCTTGGACGTGTCTATGGACAACACTGGCTCTTCGGCTAAGAAATTGAGATGAGCACCAACCTTCAGAGTCGGACATGACTGGACTTAATGTCAGGGGAAGACCTTTACGCTTACTTTATGTTCACTAGACGTTGCAAATGACTCAGAGACACATAACAGCATCACAGCATAGAAGGGCCATTGCATTATGATGGGTTGAGTGTTGAATTAGCATTCTGCAGGATGAGTGTTTGGATCCCCATCTTGGTGACCTCATGCAAAGCACACTCTCTCAGCCTCAGAGAAAGGTAAACACCTTCTGAGAAAAGCCTGTGATAGGTTCAATTTAGGATTTCCAGATGTTGGAAATGTCTTGAAGACACGCAACAACAATGCTGAAAGCTCTATCTCTGCACGATAAGCTATCCTCTCTTTGACATGTCATATTTTTACATTCATAAAGTTTTTGATAGTTGGCATAGGAAGGGTTGTTGCTATTTGCCTTCAAGTCAACTTCAACTTATGATGACCTTATGAAGGAGTGACCTCCAAGTCCCTCTTATCCTCAACTCAGGTCTTGCAGCCCAGAGCAGTCATGGCTTCCTTGACTTACTCTATCCATCTGGGAGGTTGCCTTCCTTTTTCCTACTGCCCTCCACTTCTGGTTTCCAATTGGCAATGGAGTCAGATAAGGCTGCATTTAATAATAATAATAATAATAATAATAACTTTATTATTTCATGAGTCACCCTCTACCAGAGTGCTCCAGACGACTTACATAGACAGGATAAATCAGACTTTTACAACAATTCCATTAATAGTTAATATTAGAGTGATTACAAACCAAATGCTCTACTAAAGAGCCATGTCTTAAGGGCTTGCTTGAAAGAACCCAAGTCAGGCGAGGCTCTTGCATATGGTGGCAGGGAGTTCCAAAGAAATTGGGCCAGAGACTGAGAATGCCTTATGCCTTGTGGACTCCAGGCGTACCTCCCAAGGCCTGGAACATAAAGAAGATTTTCCTGGGTTGGGCTAGGGGGCCGAAAATGATGGAAAGAATGAGCGCGATCCCTCACATATAATGGGCCTTGACCATGGAGGGCCTTAAAGGTCAGAATCAAAATCTTGTAGGAAACCCGATATTCAGTTGAGAGCCAGTACAAATGCTGCAGGGTCGGAATTATATGATGTTTCATAGGTGTTCTCGCAAGTAGTCTGGCAGCCGGGTTCTGAACAATCTGGATCTTCCTGATCACGGAGATCATTTGGTCTCCCTATTTGTTTTACTTCTGTGCCAAACGTTTCATACATAAGATTAGATTTGGAGGAGGTTAAGGTAAAGATTTTGCCCTGACACTCAGTCCAGTCGTGTCCGACTCTGGGGGCTGGTGCTCATTTCCATTTCTAAGCCAAAGGGCCAGCGTTGTCCGTAGACACGTCCAAGGCCAGCATGACTGCTTCCTGCCGGTGCGGTACCTATTGATCTACTCACATTTGCACGTTTTCAAACTGCTAGGTTGAGAGAAGCTGGGACTGACAGCGGGAGCTCAAGCCGCTCCCCGGATTGGAACCTGCGACCCTTTGGTCAGCAAGTTCAGCAGGTCAGCAGTTTAACCCACTGCACCACCGCAGGCTCCAGATTTGAAGGAAAAGGGCATGAAAATTGGAGGAACATCAACAATCGAAGACATGCAGATGACACCATGCTACAAACAGAACCAATATTGTAGAAAGTCAAGGCAGAAAGTGCAAAGGAAGGTCTACAGCTGGACGTGAAGAAAACAAAAATAATGGCCACAGATGGGTTACATAAGTTTAAAGGAGACAATAAAGACATTGCAGCAGTGTAAGATTTTCCTTGCTCAGTCATTAGTCAGAATGGAAACTATAGTGAAGAAATCAAAAGAAAACCTAGAAAGGCAACTATGAAAGAACTAGATTAGAACCTGAAGAATAAAAGTATATCACTTAATACTGAGGTTAAGAAGGTCAGTGGTTGATATTTTGTGGTTTGGGCATGGCCCCATGTAAGCCGCTCCGAGTCCCCTTTGGGGAGAGGGAAGCGGCTTATAAATAAAGTTTATTATTATTATTATTATTATTATTATTCCTTGAACCACAAGTTTTGATCATGATGTTTCAAGGCAGCATGTCTATTTTTTTTTGTCAAGCCATTCATCCAGGGAGTTCAAACAACATATATAGCTTTCTTCACCCATACTTTATATTTACAAAAACTTGGAAGAGTAGTATCTTTTGCCCACTGAAGAAGCCAGTGGATCTTCGAAAGCTTGCATGATGTGTTTTGTGCATTTTGGCTGGCCAACAAGCAATTCCATTAAGCAGACCCATTTGCCTATGCCATTGTATATAGTGGGACTTGCGCATTCAGAGATTTTGGTATCTCGGGGGTGTCCTGGAAGCAAACCCTAGCAGATACCAAGCGCCCATTGTGTGTTCCTTTTATTCTATCTACATGGCACCTGACTCCTGAAAATCTTTAAAAAGAAGCCTTTATTGCACCATCTCCTATTTCCAATGAGCGGAAAATGATGGTGAATCCGAGTTGATTCATTACTCTGTGTTTGCAATGAATTGGCTCAGCCCAACTGGTAGGGCTTCTGCTGGCAGTCAAGCAGAGTTGGCTTGTTTGCTCCCTTCTCAGCTCAGCCAGAGCCATGCCAGTAGACATCACAGGGCTGGTGCCAGCTTGCTTCTGAGTCAGCTGCTTACCTATTGACTTATTAGGGTCTCCATGACATGAGGAAGGATGGGCAACAGCCGGTACTGGCACAAAGGGCAGTTCTGTGCCCAAAACCAACAAGAAGCAGACAGCAGGACTGAAGAATAAAGCCAGTATCTTTCATGTGCATGGGTGTTACAGAAAACATGTGTATGTTGCATATTTCCTGTCCATGTGGATGCATGCAAGCAACACTAAGAAAAAACCAGTGCAGGGTAGGCAACCCCACATAGGTACATCATAGGTCAGATACGTCTTGAAGGCATACAACAACTACAAGAACAGTATGTTGGCATCTTTCATATCTGCAAGGTACTGTTCCATCATGTCTTGGTGGTAATTTAAGACTGCATGTCAGAAAATGGCTAAGAAAAGAATTTGTTACCTAATCATAGAATATAAGCATTTGGTTTGCTCAGTTGAACCTAATGTGGCTCACTTCTTTAAGTCTTCTAGTTTGTAGCATTGGGCTAGACTCAATGCACATTTCTGATACCCAAATGGATGAAATAGGACTTGGTCGAAGGGACATGTATGCACGTGGAATAACTAGACAACTTCTTGGCATGGGCTTGGAGGGATGGCCCACGAGGTCTCTTCCTACTCTATGAGCCTATGATTCTATGAAGCAAAGACCACGAGCACTGAAGCGATACTCCTCCGCCATCAACTCCGTTGGACTGGCCACGTTGTCCGAATGCCTGATCACTGCCTCCCAAAACAGCTACTCTACTCCAAACTCAAGAACTGGAAATGGAATGTTGGTGGACAGGAAAAGATATTTAAAGATGGGCTTAAACCAACCTTAAAAACTATGGCATAGACACTGAGATCTGGGAAGCCCTGGCTCTTGAGTGCTGTAACTGGAGGGCAGCTGTGACCAGCAGTGTTGCGGAATTTGAAGAGACACGAATGCAGGCCGAAAGAGAGAAATGTGTCAAGAGGAAGGCGCATCAAGCCAACCCTGACCGGGCCTGCCTTCCACCTGGAAACTGATGTCCTCACTGTGGGAGAAGATGCGGATCAAGAATAGTGCTCCACAGCCACCTATGGGACCTACCGCCAAAACACCACACTTGGAGCACCATCATCCTTGAGCTACGAGGGATCGCCTAAGTAAGTAAGCAAGCAAGTCTATGAGGGGGTGCTGTTAATTGTGACAAGACTACTGCTATTTAATCATTTGTTTTTAACTACAGGTTAATTCACTAATCAACAACTGATGCAATGGGTTTGCTTTAACTGTAACTAATAGTATTGCAGTGTTTCCCTTGCTTCTGTGCAGTGAATTATTATTATTATTATTATTAGCAATAATATTGTAACAATAATATTGCTGTAGACAGGTTGAGCATCCTTATTCAAAATTCTGAAATCTGAAATACTCCAAAGTCCAAAATTATCCACATGGATGGCTAAAATAGAAATACTTTTGCATTCTGATGTTTCAGTGTACACAAGCTTCATTTCATGCACATAATTTCATTAAACTATGGTGTATAAAAGGTGCATATAAAAGATAACTCTTGCCATTAGATCTCACTATGTGCATATATGCAACATATGAGTTATACGAAACATAACTGGATTTCATGTTTAGACTTTGTCCCCATCTCCAATACATCTGATAATGTTGTTGTTATTCATTCATTCAGTCATTTCCGACTCTTCGTGACCTCATGGACCATCCCATGCCAGAGCGCCCTGTCAGCCGTCACCTCCCCCAGCTCCTTCAGAGTCAAGTCATCACTTCAAGGATACCATCCATCCACCTTGCCCTTGGTCGGCCCCTCTTCCTTTTTCCTTCCATTTTCCCAAGCATCATTGTCTTCTGTAAGCTTTTCTTTCTTCTCATGATGTGGCCAAAGTACTTCATCTTTGCCTCTACTATCCTTCCCTCCAATGAGCAGTTGGGCTTTATTTCCAAGAGTATGGACTGTTTGGATCCTCTCACAGTCCAAGGCACTCTCAGAACTTTCCTCCAACGCACAGTGCAAAAGCATCTATCTTCCTTCGCTCAGCCTTCTCAAAGGTCCAGCTTTCACATCCATAGGTTACTACGGGGAATACCATTGCTTTGACTATGCAGATCTTTGTTGCCAGTGTGATGTCTCTACTCTTCACTATTTTGTCGAGATTGGACATTGCTCTCCTCCCAAGAAGTGTCTTCTGATTTCCTGGCCACACTCTGCTGTAATGTTTGCACCTAGAAACAACGTTGTTCCGGCAGGCGTTTAACATCAATGGTCCTACTTGACTTGATAAGTTGTTAGTAGCTTATAGTGTTTTAATGTATAGTATTAAAGTTGTTTTATTGTTATTGCCTGTTTTATCTATGTAAACCGCCCCGAGCCTAAAGGAATGGAGCGGTATATAAATACAAATAATAATAAATAAATAATACAAAGTCTGTCACTGCCGCCACATTTTCTCCCTTTATTTGCCAGTTATCAATCAATCTGGTTGCCATAATCTTGGTTTTTTTGATGTTTCACTGCAACCCAGCCTTTGCACTTTTTTCTTTCACCTTGGTTAGGAGGCTCCTTCCTCGCTTTTGGCCATCAAAGTGGTATCATCTGCATATCTAAGGATGTTAAATGTTTCTACCAGCAATTTTAACCCCAGCCTTGCATTCATCAAGCCCTGCACATCGCATGATGTGTTCTGCATACAAGTTGAATAGGCTGGGTGAGAGTATACAACCCTGCCGTATGCCTTTCTTGAACTAGTCTGATGTTCCATGGTCAGTTCTTACTGTTGCTACTTGATCCTTATACAGATTCTTCAGGAGAGAAACAAGGTGATTTGGTATCACCATACCGCCAAGAACTTGGCACAATTTATTATGATCCATACAGTCAAAGGCTTTAGAATAGTCAATAAAGCAGAAATAGATGTTTTTATGAAACTCCCTGCCTTTCTCTATTATTCAGCGGATATAAGCCATTTGGTCTTTTATTTCTCTGCCTTTTCTAAACCTAGCTCGTACATCTGGCAACCCTCACTCCATGTATCGTTGGAGTCATGGGGAACTTTGTCAAAGGCCTTACAGTAGAAACCATCTCTGAGTAATGTAGTGAAGGGTAAGGATGTACGCATTGCAGGAGAACCTAGATGAAGCACTGACTACTCTCCACCTTAGTACCACTCCTGATCCTTTTAAATTCCTGGTGGAAAAATGGCAGTGGTGACAACCAAGGATAGGAGGCTCCCTGAGATAGCACTGGCCCATTCCACCTTCCGTAGAACACATGTCAAACTTAAGAGCTATGGACCAAATCCAGCCCACCATGTCTTTTTATGTGGTGCTCCAGATGGTGGACTACAACTCCTGTATTTTTAATCACTAGACATCATGACCAGAACTCACTCTCTCTCTCTCTCTCTCTCTCTCTCTCTCTCTCTCTCTCTCTCTCTCTCTCTCTCTCTTTTTTGCAGGATCTGATAATGCATGCATATGCAAATTCAGATATTCCAATACCCGCCCCCAACCAAAATTCTAACTCCAAAACACTTCTATTTCCAAACATTTTGGATAAGGGATGTTCAAACTGCATGAGTAACATGTTAAGCATGAATGCAACAAATAACCCACACATATTCTGGAGCATCAAACAAAAACTGTCGCCCCCACATGTTCTGTAATATAAACAGCTTTCAAAAACCTATCCATTTTAGTCTGAATCTGTATGCACTAGAACAGATAAGTATTCTTCGGTCACTTCCATCCATCCATCTCATTAGAGCAGTGTTTTTCAACCTTTTTTGAGCCGCGGCACATTTTTTACATTTACAAAATTCTGTGGCACACCACCAACCAAAATGACACTCTAACACAGTAATACATATAGTCAAAATGTTTTTAAATGTATTTATACACTCAGTGTGAAACCTGGACCTGTTTCGATGAACACAACATAGATATCCTGGCAGGAATGGCAGAAAGACACAAACTTCCCACACAGACCTCCCATAACCAAGAGAAAATACTATAAGGGTTTGGTGGGCATTGACCTTCGGTTTTGGAGTTGTAGTTCACTTATACCCAGAGAGCACTGTAGGCTGAAACAATGTTGGATCAGGACCAAACTTGGCATGAATACTCAATATGCCCAAATGTGAACAAAGATGGGAGTTTGGGGAAAATAGACCTTGACATTTGGGAGTTACAGTTTCTGGGATTTATAGTTAACACACAATCAAAGAGCATCCTGAACTCTTGCAACAATGGATGTGAACCAAACTTGGCATATTGAACTCTCATTACCAACAGAAAGTACTGAAAGGGTTTGCTTGGGAATTGACCTTGAGTTTGAAAGTTGTAGTTCACCTACACCCAGAGAGCACTGTGGACTCAAACAATGTTATGTTGTTGTTTTGTTTTCTACCCAGAATCACAACGTTGGAAGGAGGCTCACCACTTTAAGGTCTCTAAAACAGGCATGGGGAAACTTTGGCCCTCTGGATGCTTTGGACTTCAATTCCCACCATTCCTAACAGCCTGAGGCCCTTTCCTGCTTAAATGGCAGGGGGGGGGGAAAGGAAAAGAGCATGAGGCTGCTAGGAATGGTGGGAGTTGGAGTCCAAAACACCTGGAAGGTCCAAGTTTGCCCATGCCAGCTTTCGACAGAGACCTCTTCCTCCCCCTTCCCCTTTGTGCCCAGTTTAAATCTGGTTTCTGCCTCCTGCAGAATTCTGGGGTTTGTAGTTTAGGGAGGCTGTTAAAGACTCCTCCCTAAACTACAAATCCCAGAATTCTGCAGGAGGCAGCAACTGGATGTAAAGTGGATTCATTCTCTAGTGTGATGAGGTTGTTGGTCTATGAAAACTTATGCTACCAACTTCTCTTAGTTCATCCCGAAGATGCCACAAGATCTCTTTGTATAATCGGCTTGCCTTCATCTCTATCCTTCCATCCAATTTTGCTCTGGTGCAGACAACTTTACCTTTCACAGAAATGCCATGTCAGTTAAAAGCAACCCTTTTCACACCATCCATCTTCATGACATGGTCAGAGCAGCTGTCTCAGCCGCAAGCTGCAAAAACAACACAACTCAGCATCCACCCACTCCTTTTTCAAATGTTCTGAGTCAAAAGACAGAAGTCTCCTGACCTGCCATGACCCCAAGCCAAAACCCAGCATTTCTCAAAAGCATAAGCACCCTCTATTGTTGATTTTCTAAAACCAGCTCCAAAAAACAACCATCATGCAAAACCTTTCTATGTTGCGAGAAGACTCCCGGCAGCTGGTAGAAGAAAGTCGGATACGTTTTTCAAAAACGTTTTGTTGTAAAGCAGTCTAGGGGCCGCACTTCTCTCTCTCGAGATTGAAATAACATTCAAGACCTACACTTTGCAGCCTGCTTTGTTGAGAATTCAATGTAAATAATATTTACTATTTTGCAGCGTTTACAATGCATTTCAATGGACCACACTCCAGTGCCCATCATCAAACTTTTCCAAAATGTATCAAGTAAGTGCAGGATCTCTATTAGTCCATTCTATCCTGAAAATGTGTCAAATGCTGGATTTACACTGACAAATACTGCAGTTGGAACTGCATTATATAGTCAGTGTAAACCAGGTATGGGTAAACCCAGGCCTGGGGGCTGGATATGGCCCCTTGGGCTCTTTTCTCAGGTCCTCCAATCTCTCACCATCCTATCTTTCCTTCTTTCTCTCTTTCCTTCCTTCCTTCTCCCTTTCTTTCCTTCCTTCTCTCTTTCCTTCCTCCTTCCCTTCCTTCACTCCCTCTTTCTCCCTTCCTCCTTCATTTCCTCTTTCCTCCCTCCTTCTCTCTCTCTCTCTCCTTCCTTCCTTCCTTCCTTCCTTCCTTCCTTCCTTCCTTCCTTCCTTCCTTCCTTCCTTCTTTCTCTTTTCCCTCCCTCCTGTCCTCCTGGGGGATGTTTAGCTGGGAGAAGAACATGTTTAGCTGAAAAGGGAACATAACAGTCATGTTTCAAGATTTTAAAAGGTGTCCCATTGAGGAGAAGGGGGAAACTGACTTTCTGCTGATCTAGAGACCAGAGCAAAAGAGAGCAAAGGGTTCAAATGGCAGGGAAAGAGATTCGACCGAAAATATTAGGATAGGCTGTCTGGGAATAAGGTGGAGTCTCCTTCTCTGGAGGCTTTTCCGCAGAGGCTATCAGGGCTGCTTTGATTGTGCCTTCTTGTATGGCAGGGGGTTGGACTGGATGGCCCTTGGGGGTCTCTTTCTGCTCTTGGATGCTATATCAGGAGCAGGCAATATGGGGACTAATTGATACATTTTTTCTCTCTTGCCCACCATCTCATCCTGACCAAGGCCAACCCCTTTTGGGATCCAAATGTTTCCCGTCTTTCCGTCCCTTTCTACCTCCATAAAAGAAGAGGGAGGAAGGCAGGGAGGGGGCTCGGGGAGAACCCCCTCCCTCCCGACCTACCCTCTCACCCTGCTCTGGGCCGCTAGGCAGCCCCCAAGTTAGAAAGTTTGCCCATGCCTGGCGTAAACCCATGTAATGCCGTTTAAACTGCCTTAGACGGGTTTACACTGAACGTATGATGCTGTTCACAACACATTAATTGACAGTGTAGACCCAGTCAAAGAGGTAGGCAAGATTGCTTAACAAATATAAAAAAACCATGAAAACCAACCATGAAATAATAATGCAATGCAAAGTTCATGCATTCCTAGATTTAAATCCTTTTCCAAAAAGATGAGGAATAAAAAATGCAAACAAGGTGCCATACAACACGTTGTCCAAGCAAAAGAACACATTTCAATGCAATTTGGTAAGAATGCAAATCCATCCGACTGCAAACCCCTTGCCCCTCAAAGCATTTGCAAACAACAGAATATGCTTTTGGAAATACATTCAGATTGTCAGATTGCAACACAAAACTTTCAGGTTTGCATCTTTAAAAGCAGAAATGCAATGTCCAATCTCTATGGAAATCCAACACCGAGAGAGTTAAAAAAAAATACAATAGGTAGATAAAGCAAACTCACCATTAGAAGAAGGGGGAGAGAGGTTCCCAGAGTCACTTTTAACTAAGAATGAATTGGGGACAAACTCTTCCTCCTCAGACTCAGAGTCCTGAGTTGGCCGGGCCACTCCGTTGCCTAGCAACCTTCTCTGGCTCTCATTGGCTGGAGGGGGTGAAGGGGGCGGGGAGGGGGACTGCTCAATTGGGGTGGATGAGGCTGATGAACAAGGCAGGGGAGGACCTGTGGACCACAAGACACAAAACACAAGACAGGGAAAAACAAAATAAATACGAACGCAAAATTGCACCACCAAAGAAGGCAGACATACAAAATTGTACACATACAAAAAAAACCAAAAACAAACCCACACAAATCCCACCAAAATGTTGAAAAGGGATACAAAGAGGGGAAAGGGGTACATAGAGAGACATTAAAGACATAGGCATGCACAAAAAAGGAAATCAATGAGAACAAGACACAACGTTGTGCACTGTGAGCTCCACAAAAGGTCATGCGGAAGGGATTCCCTCTTGGTCAGATGCACCGTTTCGAGACTCCGATCCCAAACCTGGAATAAACGGCATTAAACTCACGGAAAGTAACTTCCGAAGACATTCAGATCAAGCCAACGTTAGTTATTCACTTCTGGAAAAATCTTGCAATTTTCAGAAACCGATCAAAGAGGGTTGAGTGTCCCTTTCTTCTCTTTTGAAACACTGATCCTATTCACTACGCAAAGAATGGCTTTTCGTCCTTGTTTCCAACGGAGGTTGGGTTTAATCATACCTCAATGAGATTTCTCAGCAAAATGAACACTAGTCCCTCCAAGGAGAGACTGAAGGTTGCACCAGCAAGCAATCGCATGATGAAACTGAGTCGTAATAGGCCAGAAACAAGAGTCAACAGAAAGATAACACGCATCCACCTGAACTATTTGAGGAAGGTGCTGTTTTAAAGTGACACAAGACCAAAAGATGGTCTTCTTACTGTGGTGCATCTATACTGTAGTTTGACACCATTTTAACTGCCATAGCTCAATGTTATAGAGCAGGCATGGGCAAACTTCAGCCCTCCCGGTGTTGTCAAGCTGTTTGGAATTGTGGGAGTTGAAGTCCAAAACACCGGGAGGGCAGAAGTTTGCCCATGCCTGTTATGGCAGTGTTTCCCAACCTTTTTTGAGCCGCGGCACACTTTTAACATTAAAAAAATCCGGGGGCACACCACCAACCAAAATTACACAAAATGACACTCTAACACAGTAAACAACGGCTGGGGGATGGTGGCCTGCTGGGAGCAGCTGCTGGGAGTGCCAAAGCTGGGGGAGGGGAGGAGCCAGGCTGCACCATGCCCCACCCCTCCCCCCAGCTTCAGCTCTCCCCCAGCTTCTCCAGCCTTGAGGGGGCAGTGCCAAGCCAGCGGTGCCAGAGCCAGCACAATGCTGGCTTGGCACTGCCCCTCAAGGCTGGAGCAGCTGCTGGGAGTGCCGAAGCCAGGGTAGGGGCAGAGCCAGGCTGTGCCATGCCCTGCCCCTCCCCGGCTTCAGCTCTCCCAGAGCTTCTCCAGCCTTGAGGGGCAGTGCCAAGCCAGCGGTGACAGAGCCAGCACAATTCTGGCTTGGCAGTGCCCCTCAAGGCTGGAGCAGCTGCTGGGAATGCTGAAGCTGGGGGAGGGGGCGGGGCCAGGCGCCCCATGCCCCACCCCTCCCCCAGCTTCAGCTCTCCCAGCAGCTTCTCCAGCCTTGAGGGGCAGTGCCAAGCCAGCGGTGGCAGAGCCAGCACAATGCTGGCTTGGCACTGCCCCCTCAAGGCTGGAGAAGCTTCTGGAAGAGCTGAAGCCAGGGTAGGGGGCGGAGCCAGGCCGTGCCATGCCCCGCCCCTCCCCTGGCTTCAGCTCTTCCAGAGCTTCTCCAGCCTTGAGGGGGCAGTGCCAAGACTGCGGTGACAGAGCCAGCACAATTCTGGCTTGGCAGTGCCCCCTCAAGGTTGGAGCAGCTGCTGGGAAGTCTGAAGCTGGGGGAGGGGGCGGAGCCAGGCCGCCCCATGCCCCACCCCCTCCCCCCAGCTTCAGCTCTCCCAGCAGCTTCTCCAGCCTTGAGGGGCCAGTGCCAAGCCAGCGGTGGCAGAGCCAGGACAATGCTGTCTTGGCACTGCCCCCTCAAGGCTGGAGCAACTGCTGGGAGTGCCGAAGCCGGGGGAGGGGGCGGAGCCAGGCCGCACCATGCCCCGCCCCCTCCCCCGGCTTCAGCTCTCCCACAGAGGAGGAGCATGAGCAGTGGACGGGTTTCAGTGGGCGGGGCTCCTCCTCTGCGTGGCTTCAGCAAGCGAGAGGCGGGAGTCATGGTGGATTGGAGGCCGGCTGGGGAAACGGCCAAAGGAGGCGGCGCCCCGGCTCCTTTTTCTTTTTCTTCGCCGCTGCCCGGCCCTTCCTCCTCCAAGCAACAAGAGTTCGGCAGGAGGAGGGGGGAAGGGGGGCAGAGAGCTTTTCTTGCAGCACAGCAGGACACTAGTGTGCCGCTTCACAGCGGTTGAGAAACACTGTGTTATGGAGTAATAAGAGTTGTAGTTTTACAGAGTCTTTAACCTTCTCTGTCAGAGTTCTGGTGTTTTACCAAACTATAAATCCCAGGGTTTGAGCCTCTACTTAGACATAGAAACTCACTAGGTCACTTAGGATGCAGCCAAACCAGGCATGGGCAAACTTTCTGCCACAGACGTGGCTGGTGGGGATGAGAGAAAGGGTATTCTCAGTGGTGGCCCCTTGTCTCTGGAACTCCCCCCCCCCCCCCGAGATATTAGGCTAGCACCCTCCTTATCCACATTCCACAAGGAACTAAAACATGGATGTTTCGTTGTGCATTCGACCGACGACTCCTGTGACAGATGATCTGAATCATGACCTGAATCCAAATTCCTTCATTTTTAAGTTAAGCTGAATTGATCCTGTTTAGTTGCTCTATTTCTATGCTACCATTCCTATGTTACTATACGGTTCTATCCACCTTATTGGACACCCTAACTAGCCTCCCCCCACTCCAAAAATGAGTCTGTTGTTGCTTATGATGCTTGTTTATGATTGTTTATGCTGTTTTATGCTATTTTTTTGGTTCTGTTTTTAACTGTATGTAAGCCGCACCAAGCCCCCTCGGGGAGATGGAGGCGGGGTAGAAAAATAACGTTCTTCTTTCTAACTTGGGGACCGCACACTAGCACACCCTGCTAAGAGGACTGGCTTCCTGGTGAAGGAAGGAAGGGAAGGAGGAAGGGAAGAGAGAAGGGAGGACGAAAGGAAGGAGAAAGAGGGAGGGGAGAAGGAGGAAGGAAAGAGGGATGAAAGGCAAAAGGGAGGAAGCATAGGATGGAAGGAAGAAAAGGAGGAAGGAAAGAAAAAAGGAAGAAAGGGAGAACGAGAAGGATGGAAGGAGGGAAGGGAAGGAAAGATGAAAGGGTGGAAGGGAATGGAGGGAGGGAGGGAATGGAGGGGAGGGAGGGAAGGGAGGGAGGAAAGACAAAGGGGAAAGGAAGAAGGAAGGGAGGAGAGGGGGAGAAATGGAGAGAGGAAAGAGGGAAGGAAGGAAGGATGAAAAGATGGAAGTGAAAAAAGGAGGGAGGGAGAAAGAGGGCAGGAGGCAGGAAAAGAGGCAAGAAAGGAAGGATAGGATGGTGAGAGGAGGGCCTGAGAAAAGAGCCCAACAGGCAGCATTTGGTCCCCCGGACCTGGGTTTGCCCATACTTGATCTACACCAGGGGCGGTCCTACCTATTACGGGGGATAAGCGGGAAAAATTTGCGCCCCCCCCCCCCAGTGGCTCCGGAGAGTGAGTCACGCTCCGGAGCCCAGTGCGCATGCGCAAATCTCCGCGCATGCGCACTGGCTCCAGAGCGCGCCTCCAGCTTTGGAGCCCAGTGCGCATGCGCAAATCTGCGTGCATGCGAGAATCTGAGTGCATGCGCACTGGCTCCAAAGCTGGAGGCGTGCTCTGTAGGAGCTCCTGTGCATGCACGAAAATCTCTGTGCATGCGGAGGCGCGGGCCGGCGTGGCGTGGCGGCTGTGGAGGACGCGGCTGGTGCGGCGGCGCGGCGGCACGGGCGGCAGGGCCGGCTGCAGCGGGCGGGCCGGCACATCGGCGCCTCCCAGGTGGCAACGCCGTACGCGGCTGCGTAGTTGCCGCAACGTATAGACCGCCCCTCATCTACACAATAGAATTAATGTAGTCACTTTAACTGCCATTGTTAATGATATAGAATCCTGGGATTTGTAACTTGGTGAGGCACCAGTAATCTCTGGCAGAGAAAGATAAAGATTTTGCAAGACTACAACTTCCATGATTCCACAGCATGAGGCAAATGCAGCCCTCCTTCTGACAAAATCTTGCCCAAAAATCCTGTGATACTTTCACCCTAACGTTGCCTTAACTCTGAAACAACTTGAGGACACATAACAACAAAGAGATGCCATGGCAAGGAAACCCACAAATTATTGTCCAAGGCTTTCATGGCAGGATTCACTGGGTTGTTGTGAATTTTCCAGTCTGTCTGGCCATTTTCCAGAAACATCCTTTCCTGACGTTTCACCGGCATCTATGGCAGGCGACCTCAGAGGTTGTGAAGTCTACTGGAAACTAGGAAAATTGGGTTTATATATCTGTGGAATGTCCAGGGTGGGAGAAAGTACTCTTGTTTGTTTGAGGTAGGTATGAATGTTTCAATTGGCCACCTTGATTAGCATTTAATGGCCTTGCAGTTTCAAAGTGTGGCTTCTTACTGCCTGTGGGAAATCTTTTGTTGAGAGGCGATTAGCTGTTCCTGGTGGTTTCTTGTCTGGAATCCCCCTGTTTTTGAGTGTTGTTCTTCATTTACTGTTATGATTTTAGAGTTTTTAAAAATACAGGTAGCCATATTTTGTTCATTTTCATGGTTCCTTCAAACCTGGACACAGCATATTATTTGAGAGCACAGAAACGCCGGACCTCCGGATCCCCTCCCTGATACTTTACATTGCCCTATCTCCCAGTGTTTAAAAATTTTTAATCTTTGAAATTGGCCCTGCCCACAGTGATCATCTTTAGTGTCTTAATGTTTTGATTCATATTGTTGTGTTGTTTATTTACATTGGTTTTGTATTTTAATTTATTTTATTTTCTGATTTTCTGTTGTGTTCTTGTGTTATATTGTGTCTACTGTATTGATGGGCGTGGCCTCATGTAAGCCACCCCGAGTCCCTTTGGGGAGATGGTGGCGGGGTATAAATAAAGTTTTATTTTATTACCATTCCAACAACTACCATGTCAGACTACATAGAGAAACCATTGAAATCCACAAGCATGTGGACATTTCAACGTATCTTTCTCCCACTCTGGATATTCCACAGATATATAAAGTAAACCCCACTTGCCTTGTTACCAACAGACCTCACAACCTCTGAAGATGCCTACCATAGATGCAGGTGAAATGTCAGGAGAGAATGCTTTTGGAATATGGCCATACATCCCAGAAAATTCACAACAACCGAAACCCACAAAAGCTTTACACACCAAAATAGAGGCAACAAAAAGATGGATGATTGGTATATAGCAGGGGTGGGCAATTATTTTTTCCAAAGGGCCACACGAGAACCAAAAAATATTATGGAGGGCCGCACCTAAAGGATGAACTACATTCTACATAATATCAATTGAATTTCTTTAATAATAATTAAAAAGTCACTACATTGCGTTTTTGATATATTAATAAGACTGATAAGAGTATATGTTACGAGCAATGAAAAAGAGAGGTTGTCATGGGAAAAATGACATTTATTCACTAAAATTTTACAAAACAATGGTTAACAAAATTTGAACATTTCTATCATTTGTGATTCATTATATCAGGGGTCAGGAACCTTTTTAACTCAGAAAGCCATAAAAGCAAAATATTTGGAAATTTATTTCAGTGAAAGCATTATAATAATAATAATGATGTTAACATTCATTCAGCCTCTGCTAATAATAACAACAACAGGTTCCTAGAGTAGAAGGAGACCTCCAAGGGCCATCCAG
This sequence comes from Anolis apletophallus, assembly GCA_030556195.1. Taxonomy (NCBI): domain Eukaryota; kingdom Metazoa; phylum Chordata; class Lepidosauria; order Squamata; family Anolidae; genus Anolis; species Anolis apletophallus. The sequence continues at coordinate 162,709,390 of JARBWK010000004.1, forward strand.
TCCAACCTCCTTCTGCCATAAGGGAAAAACACAATCAAGGCACTCCTCACAGATGGCCATTCAGCCAATAATAATAACAACAACAACAGGTTCCAAGAGTAGGAGGAGACCTCCAAGGGCCATCCAGTCCAACCTCCTTCTGCCATAAGGGAAAAAACACAATCAAGGCACTCCTCACAGATGGCCATTCAGCCAATAATAATAATAATAATAACAACAGGTTCCTAGAGTAGGAGGAGCCCTCCAAGGGCCATCCAGTCCAACCTCCTGCCATAAGGGAAAAACACAATCAAGGCACTCTTTACAGATGGCCATTCAGCCAATAACAACAACAACAGGTTCCTAGAGTAGGAGGAAACCTCCAAGGGCCATACAGTCCAACCTCCTGCCATAAGGGAAAAACACAAAGCATTCCTCACAGATGGCCATTCAGCCATCTTGAACCAAACTTGGCACACTGAACTCTCATGAGACCAACAGAAAGTACTGAAAGGATTTGCTGGGCATTTACCTTGAATTTGGGAGTTGTCGTTCTCCTACACCCAGAGAGCACTGTGGACTCAAATAATGATGTATCCGGACCAAACTTGACGCAAATCCTCAATTTGCCCAAAGAGGCCGAAGAGAAAAGAAGAGAAGAGGAAGAAGACGAGGACGGAATGGAAGCCTCCCCCCGCACGTTCCGGCTTTGGCCCCACCCTTTTCCTGCTCTGGCCCCGCCCCCTGTTCATCGCTGCACTCCCGCTCCTTCCCTCTTCTGTTCAGGTGGTGGAAGGGGGAAGGAATGAAAGGGGGAAAGAGAGCGGGAGGGAAGAAAACAGGAAGACAGGAAACAGAAAAAGAGAAAGAGCGCCGAGGCAAGAGAGAGGGGAGCGTGCGAGGATGAAGTGAAGGGAGGAGGAGGAGGAGGGCGAAGGCATGCTCTTGCTCCTGGCTGCCTCCCCTTCTTCCCCCTTCCTTCCCTTCCTCTCCGCTTGCCTGCCTGCTTCTTCACATTTGTAGCCGCCCCAATGGGAGTTTGCCTCCCTCTCTTCAGGACAAAGCCTTGAGGGAGCCAAGGGCCGGACAGCATCGGCTGCCAGGCCGGATCCGGCCCGCGGGCCGTAGGTTGCCCACCCCTGGTATATAGCCTTAAATGTGTATGGTCTTGCCAGAAATCACCAAATTTGAGGATTACAATTGGGTTTGGCAGTGCTATCTCCTAAACTCCTAAGAATATTGCCCCCAAAAAATCAATTTCTCTCCATTTGGAATAGCTAATTGGATTTGGAACGGAGCATCATTCTAGTAAACGCATCACACATTTTCTTTTAAATTTAAGGAAAACAAAACACTGGGAGGAATTTGTGTCAGACTTTGCCCCAAAAAATGACAAAAGTCAAAACTTCGTTGTGTAAAAAGTTACAACTTTGCATCAATGCAGACCGTATAAGATCTTTAAAAGATGTGCAATGCTACTAGTGCAACCCCTACAAAGCTCGACATTAACCTACCAAGTTTTTATTTGTCTGCTTGGTTCTCTTTCAGAAAAAAAATTAGATTTGCTAAGGTTCAGAGAACTGAAAGCTCAGCTCACCTCAGTGGTTTCCTCCCTTTCTTGGTTTTGGCCGCTGGACCATGTCATGACAGGCAGAGGTTCCTCCCGCCTGGACGCTCCCTTCCCTGGTTTATGTCGAGCTTGACTTGGATGTTGAAAAACTTGGCACCGGCCCCCTTTTGTTTCTCAGCGCCTTTCTGATCGCAGCTTGCAGAGAGAGGCCTCAAAGGGAGAGGATGAATGAAACCTACCACTTCCATGCAAAAAGGAAAAAAAAAAGAGTCCCCGGCTTTGTAATCCAGGCTCCTCTCCCCACCAGACCAACGCCTGACTTTAAAACTTGAATTGGTGCAAGGGAGAAATCAGATCTCACCCTAGGGCCCTATATATCACATCTAAGTACAACCAGCACATCCAAATGCAACTAGCTGATGCTGTTCTGCTGGTGTTATTATCACGGATGGACAAAGGATAGCAACACCGAAAAGGCAAAGAAGGGTTAAAGGTGTTAGAGATCAACGAGGAAAGAGTTTCTGGCCTTCTTACAGCCTCAACAAGGTTTTGTAAGGCTCTATCAAACACAGGGTGCATCTGCACTGTAGAAATAATGCAGTTTGACATCACTTTAATTCCTAGGGCTCAATGCTATGGAATTGGGAGCTGCAATTTTACAAAATCTTTAGCCTTCTCTGCCAAAGGGTTCCTGTGCCTCTCCAAACTACAACTCGCAAAATACCTTAGCATTGAACCAGGGCAGTAAAAGTGGTGTTGAACTGCATTTATTCTATAGTGTAGATACATCAAAAGTAAAATATTCTACTGATATCATCATCATCACCATCATCACCCAGCTATAAAAAGTATACAATTTAAAAAATGCAAAAGATAGCTCTGAAAGTAAAATCAAATATCATTGTGAAAACAGTTCAAATATCAAGAAGATAAACAAACGGGAGACTACCAAAAAGTAACTTCTCCAAGAGCTATTTTTCTCTTTCTCCTGGAGGACCTATAAAAGATAGCATAGATGCTCTAATGCAGTGTTTTTCAACCTTTTTTGAGCCGCGGCACTTTTTTTACATTTACAAAATCCTGGGGCACACCACCAACCAAAATGACACAAAATGACACTCTAACACAGTAATACATATAGTTAATATGTTTTAAATGTATTTATACACTCAGTGTGAAACCTGGACCTGTTTCGATGAACACAACATAGAAATCCTGGCAGGAATGGCAGAAAGACACAAACTTCCCACACAAAACTCCCATAACCAAGAGAAAATACTATAAGAGTTTGGTGGGTTTTGGGTTTTGGAGTTGTAGTTCACCTATATCCAAAGAGCACTGTGGACTGAAACAATGTTTCAGGAAAAAAGGTAAATACCTGGCTCTTTGAACAATGGAAATGCAGCACAATAAATAAATATGGCACTATGAAAGAGTGAACATGGAACAGCTTAGACCTGGGGCACACCACTGACCAAAATGACACAAAATGACACTCTAACACAGTAATACATATAGTTAATATGTTTTTAAATGTATTTATACACTCAGTGTGAAACCTGGACCTGTTTTGATGAACAAAACATATATATGACTTCCTCTCACATGTCTATACATGGCTATCATGTCTTCTCTCAGCCTTCTGTTCTTCAGGCTAAACATGCCTTCAAGCCGCTCCTCATAGAGCTTGTTCTCCAGACCTTTGTGAAATTTCACCCTGAGTGAAACCTGCTTCCAGTTAACTATGGATGTCATGAAGCTGTTATAAACACTTCCTGGGGGGGGGGGACTCTCAAAAATCCAGTAAAATTGTTTTTTAAAAACATTTCCAAGCTGAGAGGCTCAATTTGTTTCTTGAAACCTGTGAGGGGCTGCTAGGAGGGGGGAGTGTCAATTTCCCACGGCACACCTGATGATTGCTCATGGCACACTACTGTGCCACGGCACACTGGTTGGTAAACACTGCTCTAATGGGACAGAGCAAAGGCAGAAATGTAAAGGTAAAGGTTTCCTCTTTACATTACGTCCAGTTGGGTCCCACTCTGGGGGTTGGTGCTCATCTCCATTTCTAAGATCCGGAATTGTCCATAGATACCTCCAAGGCCATGTGGCTGCCATGACTGCATGGAGTGCTATTACCTTCCCGCAGAAGCAGTACCTATTGATCTACTTACATCTGCATGTTTTTGAACTGTTAGGTTGGCAGAAGCTGGGGCTAACAGCAGGAGCTCACCCCACTCCCCGGATTTGAATTGCCATCCTTTCGGTCATCAAGTTCAGCAGCTCAATGGTTTAACCTGCTGCGCCACCGGGGGCTCCCTGGTGCAAAGGCACACTTTATCCTAAATTGTTACCTATTATAACTGTTACAGTCTTCCTAAAAGATTTTGGTGAAGAAGATAAATAAGAGGCAAAGAAAGATTGCTTCTGCAAGTAGATGTAAAGCAGAGCAGGTGGAAGAGAAGTCATAGAAATTGTATGGTGGGCAGGGATGTTGAGAGCCAGAGGGTAAGAGGTTAGAAAGGACTACTCTTGAGCAATGCGGGGTGGCAACTGTGGCCATATCAAGTAGACCTTATCTATTGGGAAAGTGTGCAAAGTTAAAAGAATAATACAGTTGGAAGAGACCTCATGGGCCATCCAGTCCAACCCCATTCTGCCAAGAAGCAGGAAAATCACATTCAAAGCACCCCTGACAGATGGCCACCCAGCCTCTGTTTCAAAACCCCCAAAGAAGGAGCCGCCACCACACTCTGGGGCAGAGAGTTCCACTACTGAACAGCTCTCAAAGTTAGGTGGGATCTCCTTTCCTGTAGTTTGAAGCTTTTGTTCCATGTCCTAGTCTCCAGGGCAGCAGAAAACAAGCTTGCTCCCTCCTCCCTTGGACATATTTATACATGGCCCTCATCATGTCTCCTCTCAGTCTTCTCTTCTGCAGGCTAAACAAGCCCAGCTCTTTAAGCTGCTCCTTATAGGGCTTGTTCTCCAGACCCTTGACATATTCCAGCTTAGTCAACATCTCCCTTCAATTGGGGTGCCCAGAATTGGACACAGTGTGATTCCAGGTGTGATCTGACCAAGGCAGAATCGAGGGGGAACATGACTTCCCCGAATCTAGACACATATTTATGCAGGCTAAAATCCCATTGGCTTTTTAGCTGCTGCATCACATTGTGGGCTCATGTTTATCTTCCTGTCCATGAGCAGTGTTTCCCAACCTTTTAAAAGCCGCGGCACACTTTTAACATTAAAAAATCCAGGGGCACACCACCAACCAAAATGACACAAAATGACACTCTAACACAGTAAAGAACGGCTGGGGGATGGTGGCCTGATGGGAGGAGCTGCTGGGAGTGCCGAAGCTGGGGGAGGAGCCTGGCCATGCCCCGCTCCCTCCCCAGGCTTCAGCTCTCCCACAGCTTCTCCAGCCTTGAGGGGGCAGTGCCAAGCCAGCGGTGGCAGAACCAGCACAATGCTGGCTTGGCACTGTCCCCTCAAGGCTGGAGAAGCTGTGGGAGACCTGAAGCCAGGGAGAGGTGGAGCCAGGCTGTGCCATGTCCCGCCCCTCCCCAGGCTTCAGCTCTCCCACAGCTTCTCCAGCCTTGAGGGGGCAGTGCCAAGCCAGCGGTGGCAGAACCAGCACAATGCTGGCTTGGCACTGTCCCTCAAGGCTGGAGAAGCTGTGGGAGACCTGAAGCCAGGGAGGGGGCGGAGCCAGGCCATGCCATGCCTCGCCCCCCCCCGGCTTCAGCTCTCCCACAGCTTCTCCAGCCTTGAGGGGGCAGTGCCAAGCCAGCGGTGGCAGAACCAGCACAATGCTGGCTTGGCACTGTCCCTCAAGGCTGGAGAAGCTGTGGGAGACCTGAAGCCAGGAAGGGTGCAGCCAGGCCATGCCATGCCCCGCCCCCTCCCCCGGCTTCAGCTCTCCCACAGCTTCTCCAGCCTTGAGGGGGCAGTGCCAAGCCAGCGGTGGCAGAACCAGCACAATGCTGGCTTGGCACTGTCCCCTCAAGGCTGGAGAAGCTGTGGGAGACCTGAAGCCAGGGAGGGGGCGGAGCCAGGCCATGCCATGCCTCGCCCCCTCCCCCCCTGGCTTCAGGTCTCCCACAGCTTCTCCAGCCTTGAGGGGGCAGTGCGAGCGAGGGGCCAGAGTTATGGTGGGAGTCATGGCAGATTGGAGGCTAGATGGAGAAGCAGCCAAAGGAGGCGGCACCCCGGCCCCTTCTTCTTTTTCTTCACCGCTGCCCGGCCCTTCCTCCTCCTCCCCCAAGCAGCAAGAGTTCGGCAGGAGGGGGGGGAAGGAAGTGGGGCAGAGAGCTTTTCTCGCGGCACAGCAGGAGGTCTGTCACTGCACACTACTGTGCCGCTTTCACAGCAGTTGGGAAACACTGTCCATGAGGACTTCAAGATCTTTTTCACATGTACTGCTGTTGAGCCATCCGTCCCCCATTCTGTGTCTTTCCCCCTCATAGAGTGGGACTATGACTGCCTCGATCTAGACATGAGACTCCTACCAATGCAGCCTAGAATCACATTGGCTTTTCTAGCTGCTGCATCACACTGTTGGCTCATGTTCAGCTTGTGTCTACTTAGATTCCCAGATTCTTTATTACTTAAGTAAGGTGGCACTCATCCTATATTTCCCAGCTGACATTTCTTCCTGTTGAAATTTATTTTGCTAGTTTTAGCCCAACTCTCTAAACTTGTGAAGGTTGTTTTGATTCTGACCTTGTCCTCTGGGGTCCTTTGTGTATTTTCTTCCCTTGCTTCCGTTTCACTCTTTCTCAACCTTCCATTTCCCAGGACTAACCTATTCCCACTCAAAGTGGGACCAAAACGACAAACTGTTGACAACTATACACAAACCTCTTTGACACCTTGTTCTAAAAATCCTTCAGAGGGAATGTGTGAAAAGAGGGAAGGTTGAAAGGCAGTTAGTTCCAAGCACCTGGAAGTGATAAATGAAAGGAAGTTGCTGAAGTTCTCTCTCTTCTGTGAGCCCAGGATGTGTGTGTGTGATGTAAATCTGGCATATCCTCATTGAGAAATTTATACAATTGCAAGTAGTAAAGTATTTTTTTCTCAAAGTGTTTTGCACTAATTGCATTTTTTCTTTCTTAATGCAGGGCTGGAAGGAAAGCAGACTATCGCAACAAATGCATTGTAAATAGTAAATAGTTATTCTTTACTTATTGATCATTTATTTAGTAAATAATAAGTATTCGTAAATAGCAAAGAGTAGACAGTTGGCCTTCACTGTCTATGGAGATTTGGGGTGCATCTGCACTGTAGAAGTAATGCAGTTTGACACCAGTTTAACAGCTGTGGCCCAATGCTATGGAATCCTGGGATTTGTAATTTGGTAAGGCACTAGCACTCTTGGGCAGAGAAGACCAAAGTTCTTGCACAACAACAAGTCTCATGATTTCATAGCACTGAGCAATGGCAGTTAAAGTCAGGTCAAACCACATCAAATCTACAGTGTAGATCAGGTATGGGCAAAGCCAGGTCCAGGGGCCAGATGTGGCCCCTTGGACTCTTTTCTCAGGCTCTCTTCTTTCTCACAATCCTATCCTTTCTTCTCTCTTTTCTTCCTTCTCTTTTCTTCCTTCCCTCCCTCCCTTTCTTCCTTACCTCCCTATTTCTCCCTTCCTCCTTCCCTCTTTCCTCCATACTTCCCCCTCTCCCCTTCCTTCCTATTTTCTCTCTTTTCTTCCTTCCTCCTTCCCTTTCCTACTTCTCCCTCTCTCTCCTTCCTTCCTTCTCTCTTTTCTTTCTTCCTCCTTCCCTCCCTCCCTTTCTTCCTTACCTATTTCTCCCTTCCTCCTTCCCTCTTTCCTCCATACTTCCCCCTCTCCCCTTCCTTCCTTCCTTCCTTCTTTCTCTCTTTTCTTCCTTCCTTCCTCCCTCCCTCCTCTCTTTCTTCCTTACCTCCCTCTTTCTCCCTTCTTTCTCCCTTCCTTCCTCCTTCCCTCTCTTCCTTCCCCCCCTCCTTCCCTCCCTCCTCCCTCCCTTCATTCCTCCTTCCCTCCCTCTTTTCTTCCTCCCTCTCTCTTTCCCTTACCTCCCCTCTTCCTCCTCCTCCTCCCTCCTCCCTTCCTCCCCTTCCTTCCTTCTCTTTGTCCTTCCTCCTTTCCTCCTGGGGGAAGTTTATCTGGGAGAAGGGAAGGTAGAGAGGGAACAAGAGAACCATGTTTCAAGATGTAAAAGTGTGTCCCATTGAGGAGGAAGGAGGGGGGAAACTGACTTTCTGCTGCTCTAGAGACGAGGGCACAAGGGAGCAATGGTTTCAAATGGCAGGAAAAGAGATTCAACTGAAAAGATTAGGAAGAACTTCCTGAGAGTAAGAGCTGTTGGAGAGTGGCATAGTCTGCCTAGGATTGTGGTGGAGTCCCCTTCTCTGGAGGCTTTTCTGCAGAGGTTGTCGATCAGGAGTGCTTTGATTGTGCCTTCCTGCATGGCAGGGGGTTGGACTGGATAGCCCTTGGAGGGTCTCTTCCAGCTCTAGGATTCTAGACTTCTATATCAGGAGTAGGCAATATGGGGTCTAATGGATACACTTTTTCTCTCCCATCTATCATCTCATCCTGACCAAGACCAACCCTTTTGGGATCCAAATATTTCCTGTCTTTCCTTCACTTTCTGCCTCTGAAAGAGAAGAGGAAGGGGAGGAAAGGGCAGGGAGGGGCCTTGGGGACCCGCCATGTGCCCCCCCCCTTAGAAAGTTGCCCATTGATTATTTGCAGATTTGATTAATTCATACATCCGGTGACACAGCAATAGCTGTTCCCTTTTCAAATAATTCTTAAAATACAACCTTGCATGGTAGGACACCATCACAGTTGAAACCGTGAACTGAGGCCATATTGACACAGTCATATAACGCCGTTCAATGCAATTAAACTACATGATAAAACTGCATTATATGGCAATGTAGATGGGGCCTGAGTCATTACAAAAAGCAGAAGAAAAAACTACCTTGCAAGATGAAATGCAAACCAGGAACATTCTTGGTTTGGATTAGTGCAGTGGTTCTCAACCTTCCTAATGCCACGACCCCTTAGTACAGTTCCTCATGTTATGGTGACCCCCAACCATAAAATTATTTTGTTGTACTTAATTTGCTGCTGTTATTAATCTTCATGTAAATATCCGATATACAGGATGTATTTCCATTCACCGAACCAAGTTTAGCACAAGTACCCCATACACCCAAATTTGAATACTAGTAGGGTTGAGGGGAAGGAGGGGAGCTAATTTTGTCATATGGGAGTTGTAGTTGCTGGGATTTATAGTTCACCTACAATCAAAGAGCATTCAGAACTCCATCAACAATGAAATTGAACAAAACTTGGCAAACAGAACTCCCATGACCAACAGAAAATACTGGAAGGATTTGATAGACATTGACCTTGAGTTTTGGAATTGTAGTTCACCTACATTCAGAGAGCACTGTGGACTCAGACAATGATAGATCTGGACCAAACTTGGCACAAATACTCAATGTGCCCTAATGTGAACACTGGTAGCGTTTGTGGAAAATAGACCTTGACATTTGGGAGTTGTATTGGGATTTATAGTTCACCTACAACCAAAGAGCATTCTGAACCACACCAACGATAGAACTGAGCCAAATTTCCCACACAGAACCCCCATGACCAACAGAAAATACTGTGACCCCTCTTGGCACCCTCTCGCGACCCCTCAAGGGTCCTGACCCCCAGGTTGAGAAACACTGGATTAGTGGAAGTATGGCTTTTTAGATATTGCAGAACTAAAAGTCCCATGATCTCACACCATTGGCTATGCTAGCTGGAACTGTTGGGAGTTGCAGTTTCACCACCTTTGGAAAGACAGAAATTCTCTAGCCCTCCCGTATGATTAAAAAATAAAACTGGGTAAGGGGTTTGTGGACAGAGAACTGCAGGGAAACAATAGAAACTGGTATGGGATGATGGGAGTAGGAGTTATACCCCTGTTCTAGGTTACAGCTCTGATTGTGTGACAGTTTTGATACTGTAGGCCAATCGATGAAATGAAACAGGTTACGGAAAGACAAAAGAAATATTTATTTGCAGATTCATAGTGCACCAAGAGCATCCATTGCCACAAGATGGGGTTGTAGCCAATAAGTGAAATGGCTTTGTAAAAGAAATTAAACAAATTCACAGGTTGCTCTGATAGCTAAAACAACAAGAGATGGTGAGCATTCCAAGATTTATTCTTCACTGGCTGACCTTCATAAGCACTAGCATTAATTTTTTGTAGAGGGACAGGACGGGGATGGCAGCTCTTCAATGGAAAATTCAAGCTGCAAATCCCAAGCATTTTACATTTCATTTCTTTTAATTCCTGCTGCTTCTTTGTGTGTTCAACTATTTCTTTCTTAAATGCTGTTTTAGCTTCTTTTTTTGAACCATAATAAAGCATGTTAGCTTTACATGGTATTTTCATCATCTTGGCATTAGTCTTTGTGTCTATACAGAGTTGGAAGAGACCTCAAGGGCCATCCAGTCCAACTCCATTCTGATGTGGAGGAATACACAGTCAAACTCTCCCATCAGATTTCTATCCAGACTCTTGGAAAATGTTCAGAAAGGATGAATTTGCTGTAGTATTACAGTAGTCTCACGTACTATGCAGGCCTCTGTTCCAGGGCCCGTTGTGTAATACCATTTTCATATATAATCTGGAGCCCTACTTTCATATCTGAAATGAGCAATGTATTGAATGTCCTACTAAAGCAGTAGTTCCCAACCTTTTTTTTGACCGAGGACCACTTGACCAGGGATTGCTCTCCAACATCAGTAGCAAAAGGGTTACGAATCAGTTATTGGTCAACTTTAGATTCGGTTTGGTTATTTGGGATGCTGATTGAGAAAATTGCATTGGATAGACCACATCAGCTCTAGTTTCTGACCTAGAACATATGCCATCCAGTAGTTGCCATCTGCTTGCTCACAAAAAAAACATATTTAATAAGCCTTGGAACTATATGCAGGTTTTCACCACGTGTGGTCCATAGACTACAGGTTGGGAACCACTGTACTAAAGCATACCATAGAATTGCAATGGAGAAATTTATTTATTTATTTATTTATTTATTTATTTATTTATTTATTTATTTATTGAGGCTTCTATGCCGCCGACTCCCAGGGGCTCGCGGCGGCTCACAAGAGCCAAAGGCACAATAAAAACAAAACAATAAGAACAATAAAAGCAGTTAAAATAGCAGTGGCAAGAAGAAACAGCGACACAGTTCAGCAATAGCATACTTAAAATACACGGGCCTACTCGCCAAAGGCCTGCTTGAACAGATGGGTTTTAATGAGGCCTAGAGAAGTGTTCTCTCACAGTCCTCTAAGACAGTGTTTCCCAACCAGTGTGCCGTGATCAATTATCAGGTGTGCCGTGGGAAATTGAAACCTCCAATACCCTTTCTGCCCCCTCCTGCCAAACACTTTTTCTTCTCCACTCGGGCTCCCTTCTTCCCAGCCTCACTCTGCTCACTTTGCCTCGCTTTGCTCTGGGGCGAGTCTGCGCTGTACCACCCGCACGGGTCACGTCTTCCTCCCTCCCCCCTTCCCTCCTGAACATGCTCACACTATTTTCCCCAAACTCCATCTGTGTTCACATTTGGGCATATTGAGTATTCATGCCAAGTTTGGTCCTGATCCAACATTGTTTCAGTCCACAGTACTCTTTGGATATAGGTGAACTACAACTCCAAAACCCAAGGTCAATGCCCACCAAACTCTTATAGTATTTTCTCTTGGTTATGGGAGTTTTGTGTGGGAAGTTTGTGTCTTTCTGCCATTCCTGCCAGGATTTCTATGTTGTGTTCATCGAAACAGGTCCAGGTTTCATACTGAGTGTATAAATACATTTAAAACATATTAACTATATGTATTACTGTGTTAGAGTGTCATTTTGTGTCATTTTGGTTGGTGGTGTGCCCCAGGATTTTGTAAATGTAAAAAATGTGCCGCGGCTCAAAAAAGGTTGAAAAACACTGCTCTAAGAAAACCCATAAGTCATCATATACTGACAAGCAATGTTACAAGAATGGCGGCTTTTATATATTGATTTCTGCCATTAATTCATCTAGTGCACTATTTTTAACTCTCACCTCTAGTGGAAGGGATAGGTGAAGTAAGTCATGGCAAGATACAAAACCACATAAATTTTAACCAGCCACACTACTTGGCTCCCTATCTCTATATGCACTCCTTTAACACTCTCTTTGAAAACCACTGTTCTATAGTTATCAAAATATAGCTTTTATAGATATCCTAAACAGAACCGGCAACAACACCATGGCGACAACAACAACAACAACGTAAACTGAGCATCTCTTGTTCAAACTGCTTGGAACCAGTAATGTTTTGGATTTTCAAATACCTGTATTTGAATATAATGAACTTTTTGGGAAATGGGACCCACATTAAACATGGAATTTATTTCTGCTTCATATGCACCTGATACACATACACATTTTGTGCATGAAACACAGTTTGTGTACACTGAACCATCAGAAAGCAAAAGTAGTTGCTATCTCAGCCATCCATGTGAGCAATTTGGGAATATTGCAGAATTCCTTGATAAGGGATATTCAATCTATGTCGAGTACTGTGTCCAATTCTAGATACCACAGTTTGAGACAGATATCAGTAGACCTGAATATGTCTAGAGAATGATGACCAAAATGGTAAAGTATTTGGAAAGCAAGCCTTGGATTTTGGGATAGAGCCAGCTCTCCATATCGACGGATTCTGTATCATCGGTTCAACCATCCATGGCTGGAAAATGCATATGTTTTTAATCATTCAAAAAAGCAAACCTTGATTTTTTTTCACTACACTATTACATACAATGGGACTTGAGCATCCATAGATTATGGCATGCACTGGACACTCCTGTAACCAAAACCCAGCGGATACCAAGAGCCCAATTATATTTCATATTCTGGAATTTTGGAATAAGGGATGCTGTAATAAGATCAATAATAATAAGTTCCTTGTGCATCATCAACCAACAACAACAACAATAACAACAACAACAACAGAGGTCTACTATACATTACCAAAGCCCTCTGATCTCAATCTGCTCCTGGCTGCCAGCTCTGGGGTAGTGTGCAGGGCTGCTGTTCAGAAGCTATTTACTTAGCTTGACTCCCTGGAGAGTTTTGCGCTTGAGATCCATCCTCCCCCCAAGTCCCCAGGAGTCTCTCCTTTCTTCCCTTGAGTGAAGCAGCCCAATCCCAGGCATTATTAATTCAAGTGGAATTATGCACTTTACTGATTCACACAGCGGTTCAAAAGCACTCTCCGAAGACTCTTGTTTTTAGCTACACGTTGAGCGATTGTTTCTCAGGATGATGAACACACAAAAGCAATAGATCAGCATTCAGCACTATTTGTTACTTAACAGCATTTATGTAAAGCATTCCAGGGTTTAGAAAACCTGGTGCTGTCCAAACTCTTTGTGAGGCAGCTGCTGATTCCCATGTCCAAATCTGCTCCAGGTTTTAGTCTGAACTATAAAGAAGCCACAGGCAGAATAAGACTTGCTGTTTTTAATGGGAGAGTAACCATCGTACAGATTGCATACTCAATTTTTAACTGCTTCAGAAGAAGCGACATATTCCACCTTGAGATCTTGGATTGCAATACTTTCTTCAGAGTTCCTTGAGAAAGGCCAAGCAAGCAATTCTTGAAATGGATCCCATGCATCACCCAGGATTCCATTTTACTTCAGAAGGAGAGTTGAAAGCATCAAGCAGTTCTAAAGAAGGCATGACCCAGCAGAGAGTGAGACGGAAGTCAGAACCTTAGTCCAGATTGCATAAAATTATATTTATTTATTTATTTATTTATTCGGACTTCTATCACCGCCACTCCCCGAGGGCTCGGGGCGGTTCACAAGTCTGGCAAAACAACACAATGAACAGCAAAAACAAAACATTACAACAATAGAAGAAGAAAGAGGGTGGAAGGACAGAGGTGGGGAATAGGAATATGGCAACTAGGGTGCCCAGCAGGACCTAAGCGGGCACCACCCTGCCATCGAAAGAAGGAAGCATAGGAGGTCTCAAGATGATCCCTCGTAACTGGCCATAAGTGGCCAGGCTTCCTCTGTCCAAAGGTCTGACAGGGGGTGTCAGACCTGCTAGAAGGATGTCTCTCTCCTGCTTCGGACCTGTCTGGTGGAGCTTCCGCCGCTTGAAGCCCGAGCTCCAAAAGGTTCTGGATCGAAACGAACTCTGGAACCTGGGCTCGAGCGGGGCGGGTAACCCCTCTCCCGGGTAGTCAGCAGCAAAAGTGGTGAGGCCAGGGGGTCGGCGGCCTCGATGGAGGGGCGACCCGCACTGCTGGTCAGTGGCAGAGTCAGGGGGGGAGGTCTACTGTTCCTTGGCCTCCGGCGCCGCCTCCTCCGATGACCACGTGGCCTCCGCACTGGGCCACTCCCTGGACTAGCCATTCCTAATCTTGCTCTTCTCTGACCCGGTCTGCGGTTCTTCCTCCGGCCACCAGGAGGCGGCGGGGCAGATTGTGTCCTGGTCTCCACTTTGGGGACCGCTGGCAGTTGGCAGGCTTGTCCCGGGGCCGCTCCCCGGGGGCCCTCGCCAAAACCCCAGAGACATCCAGCACCTCTGCTGGGGATCCCGGCAACAGCGGCCGTCTCAGCCCGCCAATCAGAGAGGGCGTAGTCCAGGTCTTCGGGGTGGGCGCCATGTTGGGAAGGCGGCCCACGCCCCTCCCGTCCGGATTGGGGGGGGGTACAGTACTCCAGGGTATAAAATCAAGTGAAATGGATACAGCCATCCAAAAGCAGATCAGCATTGAAGAAGCCCTGTTGTCTCAGGCCGAAGCCCTCCTTAATCCGAGGAAAAAGGTTTCATTGAATCACAACGCAGTGGATTCCAAAGAAGCAGCCTATAGCAGTGATCAGAAGGATAATGCCCTCGCCATTACTACGGATCAGACTGATGCTGATGATGAGGAAGAGACTGAACAGTTCATACAGCAAAATTCACAACAGAAACAAAAAGGAGGCCGCAAAAGATTGAACAGTCGTGTTGCTGAAAATTTTAAGAAACGAAGAAGTGTTAATCTCAGTAAATGTGATACCCAGAACTCCCAAGCATCTGCAGATGAAGCCTCTTCCCAGATGAAGGCAAAGTTCCCATTCTCCCATCAGGGAGATCATCAGTCATCCCAACAGTTGACACCACAAACTAATTCACTCATGGCAAATATCTTTGGGAAAGCATCGGCGGTGAGAAATATATGGATGGACCACCAAATTAGGCAGGCCTTGTTTCCAAGCAGACACCCACTGCAAGAGAATCTGGAGGATGAAGATGATTATCAGATGTTTGTACCATCTGAGTCTACATCCAATTTAGCTTCCATCTCATGTGAAGAAAGGATCTCTTCAGGCCGCCCTTGCAGCTGGCAAGTAGGACTAAGCCACACAAGAGACATTTCCAGGGTTGTGAGACGGGCCAGCAGTGCTGGTGAAAGTAAAACTTCTCCATCTACTTCAAGATGGTCGAAATACTTCATGGCATGAAATGAAAAGTTCTAGAAGTGACATGGATAATCTACAAGTGTACCCTGAATCTTCAGAAGAGCTAACTATTGATGACATGTTTATGACAATATAAGTTTTGAAGATTTGAAACTAATGGGCCTGGCTCGGAGGGAGGAGTTTGGCCGTGTTCCACAAGGATCAGCTAAAGATTCACTTTATGAGACACAAGACGGAGAAGATGAAAGAAACACACCTCAACACAATACCTCCATTCCTACTAAAAGAGATGAAACAATTCCCAGGAAGGACTTTCTGCCTATAAGTTCTCACAATCTAAGGCAGTGTTTCTCAACCAGTGTGCCGGGGCACACTAGTGTGCTGTGAGCGATCATCAGGTGTGCCGTGGGAAATTGGAACCTCCAGGAGGGGGGGGGGGAGAGTCTAGTGTGTTGAAGTATAAAAACCCTAAGAAACCTCCCTCTATAAAGGCACAAAATTACAAACACCCCCTCCCCACCCGTTGTCTACTTGGTCTCTCCCTCTCCATGCATTGGGAAGGCTCGCCTCCTTTCCCCAAGTAGAGACCTCCTCTTGCCTCCTGGGGGTTCTGTGTGGGAAGTTTGGCCCAGTTGTATCATTGGTGGGGTTCAGAATGCTCTTTGATTGTAGGGAACTATAAATCCCAGCAACTACAACTCCCAAATGTCAAGGTCTATTTCCCCTGAACTCCATCTGCGTTCATATTGGCATATTGAGTATTCATGCCAAGTTTGGTCCTGATCTAACATTGTTTGAGTCTACAGTGCTCTCTGGATATAGGTGAACTACAACTCCAAAACTCAAGGTAAATGCCCACCAAACTCTTATAGTATTTTCTCTTGGTTATGGGAGTTCTGTGTGGGAAGTTTGTGTCTTTCTGCCATTCCTGCCAGGATATCTATGTTGAGTTCATCAAAACAGGCCCAGGTTTCACACTGAGTGTATAAATACATTAAAAACATATTAACTATATGTATTACTGTGTTAGAGTGTCATTTTGTGTCATTTTGGTTGGTGGTGTGCCCCAGGATTTGGTCAATGTAAAAAATGTGCCGCGGCTCAAAAAAGGTTGGGAAACACTGATCTAAGGATCAGTGAGGAGAACGTTTATGATACCATCGCCCTCCCAGAGCCATCTCTGCTAAAGAAGCCATAGTATTCCAGAGTTAGACGAGACCCCTAAGGGCTTGCCAGTCCAACCCATTCTGCCATGAAGGAAGACACAATCAAGGCACTCCTGACTGATGGACTGCTTAAACCCCCCAGAGAAGGAGACCACCACACTTGGAGGCAGTATATTCCACTGTTCAAAAGCTCTTACTGTCAGAAGGTTCTTTCTAACGTGTAGGTGAAATCTCTTTTCCTGGAGAATGTATCTGTTGCTTTATTTATTTATTTCTTATTTATTTATTTCATCGGTTTTATATTCCGCTCCTCCCAGCAGGCTCGGGGCGGATCACAAACAGATAAGCAATAAAACATACAATAAAACATACAGTAAAAACAGTAAAACACAATACATAACCTAGATGTTACAGGCTACGATTTCTTAGCCAAGCGAGACGAACCAGTTGAGTTTGGATTTACCCAAACGCTAGCCTGAAGAGAGCCGTCTTTACATTCTCTTCGAAAAGGGAGGAGCTCGGAGACCATTCGGACATGGTCGGGAGTGAATTCCAGAGTACTGGAGCCGCCGCAGAGAAAGCTCTCTGTCTTGTGCTGGACAGATGGCAGGCGCGGGACGAGGGTACCACCAGTACATTTTGCTCTTCCGAGCGCAGTGATCTCGGGGGAAGGTACGGGGTAAGGCGGTCCCTCAGGTACACAGGCCCTAGACCGTGCAAGGCCTTAAAGGTTAAAACCAGCACCTTGAAGGCAATCCGTACTGATAGGAAGCCAGTGCAGTTGCCGGAGGATGGGGGTAATATGCTCCCTCACTGGTGCTCCCACCAGCAAGCGAGCCGTGGCATTCTGCACCAGCTTGAGTTTCCGGACTGTCGCCAAGGGAAGGCCAACGTATGTCCTAGTCTCTGGAGCTGCAGAAAACAAGCTGTCCCCATCTTCAATGTGCCATGCTTTGTGTATTTAAATATGGCAGCCATGTCTCATAGAACCATAGGGCCCTTCCACACAGCCCTATATCCCAGAACAGGGGTGCCCACACTTTTTCAGCATGCGAGCTACTTATAATAAAACTAAGTCAGAATGATCTACCTACCTCCTCAAGGCTGGAGAGGGGAGGCAGTGGGGGCGAGGCTTGGCATGGCCTGGCTCTGCCCCCTCTGGCTTCGACATTCCCAGCAGCTGCTCCAGCCTTGAGGAGAGCAGGGCCAAGCCAGCCTTGTGCTAGCTATGCTACCACTGGCTTGGCATTGCCATCCTCAAGCCTGGAGAAGCTGCTGGTAGAGCTGAAGCCAGAGGGGGCGGAGCCAGGCCACACCAAGCCCCACCCCCTCCCCTCTGGCTTTGGAGCTCCCAGCAGCTTCTCCAGGCTTGAGGATGGAAGTGCCAAGCCAGTGGTGGCATAGCTAGCACAAGGCTGGCTTGGCTCTGCTCTCCTCAAGGCTGGAGCAGCTGCTTGGAGTGTCAAAGCCAGAGGGGGTGGAGCCAGGCCGCACCAAGCCCCACCCCCTCTCCTCTGGGTTTCGCTCTACCAGCAGCTTCTCCAGGCTTGAGGATGGCAGTGCCAAGCCAGTGGTGGTATAGCTAGCACAAGGCTGGCTTAGCCCTGCTCTCCTCAAGGCTGGAGCAGCTGCTGGGACTGCCGAAGCTGGGGAGGGGGCGGGGCTTGGTGTGGCCTGGCTCCGCCCCCTCTGAGAAGCGCCCCATTCAGCTGCGATCGACCTCCTTCGGTCCTGCGATCGACTGGTTGATCGCGATCGACTTCCTGTGCAGCCCAGTCCCAGAATATCAAGACAGAAAATCCCATATTATCTGAGTGTAGGCTCAGATAAATCAGTTCAAAGCAGATATCTTGGGATTTTCTGCCTTGACATTCTGGAATATAGGGCTGTGTGGAAGAGCCCATAGAATCCATCATTAACTCCCCTTCTCTTTTAGCATTTTTGTCCATGGCATTACATTCTTGTCCATGGCATAGCATTGTTGCCCATGGCATAGCATTACACCCAGTATTTCCTTAAATTCCCTGAAGTCAGCTCTCTTAAAGTCTAGAATGCACATTTGACTTCTCTTAGTTTCACCTTTCCTTTGCATCACAAACTCCAAGAGCACACGGTCACTCCCTGGTTTTTAAACCTGAAAATAACACAGAATGCAGTGTGACAGTATTGAATGTTTGCATTGTATGTATTCTGTGATCCGCTCTGAATCCCTTCGGGGAGTTAGAGTGGAATATAAATAAAGTATATTATTAGTTTTTACTTGATGCATAACAAGATTAGTACACACAAATAAGATCACTATGCTGGCTTTTGTATTTGATCACATGTTCGACACTTCCCTATTATTATTATTATTATTATTATTATATACATGGGTCACGTAAAAATTTCTCAGGCTAAAAGAGGTCATGAGTGGAAGTTTAAGAAGCTCTGGTTTACAGAACCCCAAACCCCCGAAGGTTTTCTGGCCTAAACAGGTCCAGGTTAACTGTTTGTGGCGCCCTAGGCCACACTTTGGAAGCCCTGCTCCCGCAGGTTGGTTGCGGGAGAGGCACGCCATTGGCCGTACGAAAAGGGGCGGGCACTGCGCAGGACGCCGGGGCGCCCTCCCCACCCCCCTGTGGTGGGTGCCGCCCCATCTCGGATGTGAGGAAGGAATGAAAGGGAGGGAGGGAAGGAGGTGCCGCAGAAGAAGAGAAAGGGTTTTGTTTGTTTTTTTGGTCCGTCATTTGGTGCCCTCCTAGGCCTGCGCTCATAGGCTTTGGCCTTGTTGGCCTTATGGGTAATCTGGGCCTGGGCCTAAAATAACATCCTGTCGTGATATGGGATCACTTCCTATACATTATGATATGTTGGTGAGCATAACAAAAACAAAAACAGGAATTATGATTATATCCTATTTCTAAAATGGCTAAATGAGACTCAAAGTGGGTGTAATTTTGCCATTATTCAGGTTTATTGTCATTCTCCATTTGCTTTACACTGCAGCTAAATCAGAAGAATATGCCAACAAATCAAGATGAAGTCTTTGATCCACAGATCATACACTTATTGATGCCCCAATCTTACATTTAACAGAATGCATAAAAGGTTTCTTAAAATAGAAACCAGAATCCCATTCACCTTATAGGACCTGCCTACGCATTTACTGATTGCGAATATTCCCTTTATGCAAGTTCCTTTGAAATCAGCAGGACGTGCTTCCAGGTGACTTTCACGCTGTGCAAGAACATATACTAACATCTCTTAATTGGAAAACCTTGAGGAAACGTAAGTACAAACAGACAAACTTTTAGGTGTAGGCTTTTGAAATAACAGCAACAAAATGTGCGTTGTTGTTGTTGTTTTTTAAAGCAAGAATACAGTCTCATCTCACATGAAGGAAAACAGCTTCCGGGAGGAATTTGGAAAGGTTGCGCTTTCATCTTAGATTAATTACAATTTAGTATGTTATCTACACCTAGACAAACTATAGTTAAGATTACAGGAAATATACTGTAATCTTAAATGTATGATATAGGCCAGTGTTTCTCTACTTGGGGGTCAGGACCCCAGGGGGCGGTGTTGCAAGGGGGTGTTAGAGGAGTCGCCAAAGTAATTTGGGTTCTCAGTGCTCTCTGGATGTAGGTGAACCATCTCTCCTAAATCACTGTCACTTCATCCCAAATCCCTCCAGTATTTTCTGTTGCTCATGGGGGTTCTGTGTGGGAAGTTTCACCCAATTCTATCATTGGTGGGGTTCAGGATGCTCATTGATTGTAGGTGAACTATAAATCCCAGCAACTACAACTCCCAAAGGTCAAGATCTGTTTTTCCCAACTCCACCAGTGTTCACATTTGGGCATATTGAGTATTTGTGCCAAGTTTGGTCCAGATCCATCATTGTTTGAGTCCACAGTGCTCTCTGGATGTAGGTGAACTACAACTCCAAAATGCATGATCAATGCCCACCAAACCCTTCCAGTATTTTCTGATGGTCATGAGAGTTCTGTGTGACAAGTTTGGTTCAATTCCATCGTTGGTGGAGAATACTTTGATTGTAGGTTAACGATAAATCCCAGCAACTACAACTCCCAAATGACAAAATCAATCCCTCACCCCAAACCCACCAGTATTCAAATTTGGGTGTATCGGGTATTTGTGCCAAATTTGGTCCAGTGAATGAAAATACATCCTGCATATCAGATATTTACATTGCAATTCATAACAGTAGCAAAATCACAGTTATGAAGTAGCAACGAAAATAATGTTATGGTTGGGGGTCACCACAACATGAGGAAATGAATGAAGCAGTTGCGGCATTAGGAATGTTGAGAACCACTGATATAGGCTTCTTTCCACCAAACATGGTATGAAGAAAGTAGATAGGGACAAGTTATCCCTCTCTTGTGATAAAAGAATGCTGTTATAATAATTTGGGCTCAAAATTCAGGACAAATAGAAGTACTTCTATAATATAGTTCAACTGGGGACGTACAAGGTTTAGTGATGGAGGGTCAACTTGGGTGGCTTTAAAAAGGATGTACAGTAAGCCCTTCACATTCTCTGGGCTTTGGGGGACATGATCCCAGTGATAGAGAAAAACTAATTATTAAAAATGGCTGTTTTTTAAAATTTCTATCAGAGTGAACACAAGCCTGGTTTTTAATAGTTGCTGATTTTGTCAAATTTTCTAATATTTTTGCTACAATATTGCAGTATGGTTTGGTACAGGGGGTCCATGAGGTGACACCATAATTTAGCACAATGGGTGACACCACTGATCCCAGAGAAATGAGTGGTACGCTGAAGGTAATAATGACTATGTGCAACTCAGTGACTGAAATCCTACAGATTAGTCCCAACTTGATCAGTCCATTCAATTCAACTGTTGGATGGTGAGCCAATATATAAATAACCCCATGTGTCTCAATGGCTTTACTTTAGTCAGGAAAAACAATTGGATTTAGGTTGCATTTCTGGGACTCCATTTATGCATCATGGCACAACATCCAAAATATCCATCTGCATATGTAAGGAACTTCCAAGTTATAGGCAGCTCCCGAGTTACAAACATCCAACTTACAAATATCTCATAGTTAAGAACAAGGGTGAGACAACAGGAAGCGAAAGATATCTATCATGAGGGAAAAGTATATCCAATGAAGCTATCTCAGCAATCCTTGCTTTCATAAAAAGCCAAATTTGTCAAAATCCAATAACAACAACAACAAGTAGTATGGATCATGGATGCTGCAATCCTAGGTGATAGCAGAATTGACGAGAAGCAACTGGAAAAGCTTACACAATATGAGGATTTCAAGCTAGAACTGCAAAGACTGGCACAAGCCAGTCAAAGTGGTCCCAGTGGTGATTGGCACACTGGGAGCAGTGGAACCACAAGGTAATGTGGCTATAAGAAGCCCATGAATGATGCAATAAGCAATATTATACTTAATGCTCTTCTAGTATGAGTTCAGCTGCCTCCATTTGCTAATTCCCTATATGTACGGATTGGGTTCAGTACGAACTTACCTTTGGGTCACAAGGATATACCATACGTATTTCCATCTTCACCTTGGTACGTATAAAGATTAGATAGTAGTTCCATATGTGTAGTATGGAATTGGACGCATGTTTACTATGATTGTTATTCCAGATACATGTATATCCAGGACGCATAGCATTTTGCTGTGAAAACCATCTGCTTGAAAAAGCCCAGTTTGGGGCGAAACGGAGTCAGGCCTTGCAGTTCTACCATTGCGGCTGGGTCTGGCGTCCTTTGGCATTTTCCAGGACATAGCATCTAACACCGCCGAACAAACAAGGCTTTACCAGTGGAGTACGCCATACGTTACGTGATCTTATCAACAATATCCCAGGAACTATAGCCATTTGGCGTTTCACAGCTTATTTATTGGACTACAATGGAATTTTTCCACTCCAAACGTTTTTATGCTACTCCTTGAGGTACTGTGATTCCAGCGGACTTTGTACTACATCCTTTCCTTCTTATACGCTTATGGTTATTGTATATTGACAACGATGATATGTTGAATATGTGCTACCTTTGCTATTATGCTTAGATATTGTGTTTTGGTAATATATGCCTTTTGAGTATAATATTGCTTATTGCATCATTCATGGGCTTCTTATAGCCACTTTACCTTGTGGTTCCACTTTGTTGTGCTTAGCTACATTCTCTACAGTTCACTATTGTCTACACTCGGAGCAGTGTCTAAATCAGACCTGGGCAATTGCCGGCCCTCCAGGTGTTTTGGACTTCAACTCCCAGAAATCCTAGCCAGTTTACCAACTGTTAGGATTTCTGGGAGTTGAAGTCCAAAACACCTGGAGGGCCGGCAATTCCCCACGCCTGGTCTAAAGACTTTGGTCTGCACTTAAAAACAATTGGCACTGACAAAATTACGATCTGTCAGCTGCAAAAGGCCACCCTACTCCGGTCTGTACACATTATTCGCCAATACATCACACACTTGGGAAGTGTCCGATGTGTCATCCAATACAAAAGCCAGCAGAGTGAACTTGTTTGCTATGTACTAAACTTGTTTTGTATCAAATAATAATACTTTATTTGTAACCTAATCAATCCAATCAAAAATATAAATAAAACAACCGCAATATAAACTTGTAATAACTAATACAAAAAAAGTAAACAAAATTGTTGAAAATTAAAAACTTAAATAGACAGAATGTAACACATCACAAACAATTATTAAATGGACAGAAAATGAGGTGGAGTCTTCTGAATGAGGGAACAGACAGCAAAAGAAACTCCACAGGGGTGTTCAATCTTCCCTATGTTATCCAAAGCACATGCCCGGATTACCCATAAGGCCAACGAGGCCATGGCCTTGGGGCGCAAGCCGGGGGTGGGGGGCGCAGATCACGGACCAAAAAGAAAAAACTGGTCCGTGCCCCTCTTTCCCCCTTTCTCATGCCCCTCCTCACTCCTTCTCCCGGCAAAGTCTCTGCTCCGTCTCGCGCACACTCTCGCGCGTGCGCGCACTCTCTCACATGCACTCTGTCTTTTGCACGCACTCTCTCACACTCACACACTCTCTCTCTTGTGCACGCTCTCTCTTGCACTCTCTCTTGCTCTCTCTTGCGCTCTCTCTCGCACGCACTCTCTCACACTCGCGCGCTCTCTCTCGTGCATGCTCTCTCTCTTGCGCACTCTCTCTCTCGCACGCGCCTTTGGAGCGAGTTTGCATCCGCTGTGCTCTCCCCAAGCCTCCAGACTCCCGAGGAGACCTTCAGAGCACAGCGGAGCTTTCCAGCCAGTGGGAATGCATGGGGACCTTGAAGGTGGCAGGATGGTGCCTACTCACTTTTCTCTTCTGCTCTTGAGGCACCATGGTGAAAGCCAGCCAAGTGTGGGTCTGAGTGTGTGTGGGGGCGTAATTCCAAAGTGTGGCTTAGGGTGCAAAAAAGTGCCTGCCAAAGCACATATGCACACACACACACACACACACACAGGGTTACACTTAAAATGTACTTATTTACATACACCTTACCTTCCATCAGATGCGCTGGCTACTGTGGTCCATGCCACAGTGACATCACGGCTGGACTACTGTAATGCCTTGTACGTGGGGTTGCCGCAGTCAACCACTCGTGAAAATCCAGCTGGTGCAGAATGCAGCCGCCAGACTCCTCAATGGGGACACCACTGAGATGCCATATCGCGCCATCTCTGCAGCGCCTGCACTGGCTGCCAGTCGAGCTCAGAGCCATCCACAAGATCCTGTCGCTACCTTTAAGGCCCTCCATGGTGCCGGCCCAGCTTATTTAAAAGACCGCTTGTCCGAACCAGCTCATTTAAGGTCGCGCTCAGGAAACAGGGACCTTCTCCGCATCCCAGGTGTGAGTGAGGCTCGCCTCGACACCACGAGACGGAGAGCTTTTTCCATCGCGGCCCCTGTCCTTTGGAACTTGATGCCGGCGGATCAGAGAGCTATCCGGGACATGCCCCAGTTCTTGACCGCACTGAAGACCTGGCTCTTCCGAAAGGCTTATGGCTAAGGACACCTCCCAGACTTAGCCTGAGCTACTGGAACTATTTTAATTAATCTTTTATTCTTTTAGCTTTTAACTATTGAATTCTTTTATGTGTTTTTTTGTGTGTAAGTCGCCCGGAGCACTGACGTGGAGGGCGACTCATAAATAATAAAATCAATCAATCAATCAATCAATACAAATTCAACTTAAGAACAAACCTTATTGTAAATTAGGGATTGCCTGATTATTGCAATAGGAATCTGTCACCAATGTGTTGGCAGTTTTCTGGGATCTTAAAGGAGATGCCACATTTTCCCCCATGGATTACAGAGGTCATAATCTTACAACTGCACAAACAAGACAGATGCCCTTGCCCCGGGGACCATGCAATGAGAAGCATCAGACCAGAACAAGTCAAAGGGGGTCTCTAATCCGCCGCCATTTCTCCAAGGCTCACCAACTGTGCATGCATTATTTAAGGAGAAAGGCCTCTATAAAAGACCTTAATTATGCTCCTCTGCACCTTGGGGAGAAAATGTCCTCCAGACACCACCTGGCCATTGGTTGATGTGCTGAAGCTTAATGGCTGGCAGCATTTCTTGCTCCTAACCCACTTGGTGAAATTCCCAAAAGGTGTATCGCCATGCTCATCCTAGAATAGCTGCTGTGCTGAGAGAAGCGAAAGGATTAAACAGAATGGTTAAATGCCCCTTGTGAACCCAATGAGGAATCTACTCAGAGGAAGGCTTTCCCTCCTTCTTCAGCATTCATTGCTCTTAGAGGGATGTGCAGTGGGCAGGAACAACAGCTGGTTACTAATAGTAGATTCAAAGTTCATAAAACAGGAAAGTTAAGAAGGGATGAAACTATAGTATGCCATATCCACAAGAGATACATTCCTGAATTTAGAGTAGAAACAGGAAATTGCGGATAATAACAAACCCTTTGGAAATGAACGAATTCAGCCACAAGTTACCATAGAGCAGGGCTTTCCAAATTGTGTGTTGCAACATGTT
Source organism: Anolis apletophallus (assembly GCA_030556195.1). Lineage (NCBI taxonomy): Eukaryota > Metazoa > Chordata > Lepidosauria > Squamata > Anolidae > Anolis > Anolis apletophallus. Next base: position 162,734,655 of record JARBWK010000004.1, read on the forward strand.
AGTGTGTTGGCTGCAGTGTGAAATAACCAACAAATTTTATTATATATATATGTGTGTGTGTGTGTGTGTGTGTATCTATTAGGCCTAGGCAATCATGGTTCCAAATGGTTCTAAAGCACTTACAAAACTAAAGTTCTGGTGGTGAAAACTAGGTGGCGCTGGTGCTTTGTTTCTACAGTGTTGCCAAATGCTGGTGGTGAACATTTCAGAGCTCTAACAAAACTTTCAAAACTTCATTATTATTTCATTATTGGCGATTTTTTAAGACATAACCAATTAGGAACTGCCATTTATAACAAAATTTTGAAAGTTTTGTTAGAGTTCTGAAATGTTCACCAGCAGAACTTTAGCAACACTACATGGGGCTGCCTTTGAAGACAGTTCGGAAATTGCAATTAGTCCAGCGGGTGGCAGCCAGATTACTAACGGGAGCTACATACAGGGAGCATACCACCCCCTGTTGTGTCAGCTCCACTGGCTGCCTGTCCAATTCCGAGCTCAATTCAAAGTGCTGGTTTTGACCTTTAAAGCTCTATACGGTTCTGGCCCAGCTTACTTGTCCGAACGCATCAGCCGCTATGTCCCACCTTGTAATCTAAGATCTTCCAGGGAGGCCCTGCTCTCGCTCCCGCCTACTTCTCAAATGCGGCTGGTGGGGGCGAGGGAGAGGGCCTTCTCGGTGGTGGCTCCCCACCTGTGGAATGCGCTCCCTATTGATGTACGATCCACCTCATCCCTCCTGGCATTCAGGAAAAAAGTAAAATCCTGGCTGTGGGACCAGGCGTCTGCACACCAGCACAAGGCAGCATTTTAGATGGGATTTTAATGGAAAGTGGATGAATAGGGCCAATGCTTTTATGGACAGAACATTGTTTTAATCTGGAATGAATGCGTATGATGCTAATGTAATTGTATTTTAATGTATTGTAATGTATTTTAATTGTTGAAGGGTTCTGGGGTTTTATATTGTTACTGTGTGGGCATTGAATTGTGCCTTACTGTAAGCCGCTCTGAGTCCCCCCTCGGGGGTTGAGAAGAGCGGGGTAAAATCCTGATATAAATAAATAAACACTATAGAAGCAAAGCACCAGCGCCACCTAGTTTTCACCACCAGAACTTTAGTTTTGTAAGCAATTTAGAACCATTTAGAGCCATGATTGGCCAGGCCTACTATCTATATATCTATATATCTCAGTGAATTGTTTTCATGAGATATGTTGTATCACCATATGTTTTGTTATTATCCATCCATATCTCTTCTAAGAGGTTTGCTAGATAATTGAATTACTGTATCATGAAATGATGCATATATCAAAAGCATGTCACCACATGAAATGTATAGAAAGCTATGCCATAGGGGGCCCTTCTACACAGACTAGGAGTTTTTAGGAAGTGTCCCTTATTTTTGTGAAAAATTCCCTATTTTAGGTACCTGTCCTATTCATATATCCCCTAGATCCTATATCCCAGAGTATCCAGACAGAAAATCCCACATTATATGAGAGTGGACTCATAACCCAGTTCAAAACAGATATTGTGGGATTTTCAGCCTTGATATTCTGGAATATAGGGCTGTGTGGAAGGGCCCAGTCTTGCTGGAGGACCTACAAAATACATGTGAGGCTAGTAAATACCAAAACATGGGCAGTTTTGTAAGAAAGCTTCCATCTGGATTATATATCTCATAATTATATAATTATTTGCATTATATATCTCATGAATCCAGGGAGAGTGGGTTGAGCTTCTTCTGTCAGCTCCAGATCCCTATGCGGGGACATGAGAGAAGTCTTCCACAAGGATGGTAAAAACATCAAAATATCCAGGCATTCCCTGGGCAACATCGTTGCAGACAGCTAATTCTCTCACACCAGAAGCGACTTGCAGTTTCTAAAGTTGCTCCTGAAATGAATCTGTCTATCCATCCATCCATCTCATGGACTTCATATTCAGTAGCTGTCTTGGCTAGGAGAGTCTGGAAACAGTAGTCCAAAGCACAACTTTTCTAGGATGCATCTACACTGCAGAATTAAAGCAGTTTCGTAACACTTTAACTGTCATGGCAGGGCCGTAGCCAGGATTTTGTTTCGGGGGGCTGAGTTTGTTTTGGGGGGCTGAGACTGGGTGGAAGAGGGTCTACCCTAGCAAACCTTTTGTATTGTTATCCCAATAACCCCATTAATGTGGGATATAATGAGCATGGTGATCAGATCATGATATGAATAAACATAACAGTTTAAATAATGTACCAGTAAGGCCTTTTCGTGGACCACCCTGAGAATTTCAGGGGGGGGGCTGAAGCCCCCTTAGCCCCCCCTGGCTACATGCCTGTGTCATGGCTATGTGCTGTGGGTTCCTGGGAGTTGCAGTTTGGTGAGGTCCCTGCAGCGGAAATGGCTAAAAACCTTGTCAAACTACGACTCACACGATTCCATAGCATTGAGTATCAGACTGCCTTAATTCTGCATTGTAGGTGCACCCTAAATTGAGACTGTAGGTAGGATTAGATCGTAGAAAGACATCTGAATTAGAAGACACAAGATCACGTGTTATTTTTATTTGTTTGTGTATTTGTTTAATCTATATCTCACCTTTCCCCCAGAATAGGCTGTGAGGTGTCTTACAACACAGATTAAATACAGACACAAAATTATTCCTAATTAAATTGATTAATGGGTATATTTGACCTTTCCACCCAGAAAGCGTTTCCGAGCCCCTAATGTGGAATTGTAATTATCCAAGTATCAACAGAATAAAAATCAAATTAACGAAAGACCTTCAGAAGAAGAAAGAAATCATGCACAGCTACAGTAATAATATATTGAAGAAGGAAGATAACGTGCGACTTAATGAAATTTGTCGATTCACTTTACATCTTATTTTAAGGGACTTTGGGCCTTTTGGAAGGATAGTGGCTCAGAGGTAAGCTTTGCAAGACATTAAATGGCTAGAATGGCGTTCAGGAGAAATTGCTTGCCTACTTCTAAGTAAAGGTAACTGTAAATTATTTCTAGTTAGAATTCCAGGCCATGCAGATTGCTAATTTTTGGCTGGATTGCTGTGAGATTTTCGCGCGGTATGGCTATGTTCCAGAAGCATTCTCTCCTGACGTTTTGTCCGCATCTATGCCAGGCATCCTTAGAGGTTGTGAGGTCTGTTGGAAACTAGGCAAGTGAGGTTTATGTATCTGTGGAATGTCCAGGGTGAGAGAAAGAACTCTTGTCTGTTGAACGCAAATGTTGCAATTGGACATCTTGATTAGCAATGAATGGCTTTGCAGCTTCAAAGCCTGGCTGCTTCCTGTCTGGGGATCCTTTGTTGGGAGGTGTTAACTAACCCTAAGTGTTTCCTGCCTGGAATTTCCATGGTATTTGAGTGTTGTTCTTTATTTACTGCCTTGATTTTAGAGGAGTTTTTACAAATTATTTATTTATTCAAACAGATATACATTTGCAAGTGTTTGTTGCGTACAGTGCAATATTTTCCATCTATTCATGTTCCATAATCATTTCTCAGATAATATATTTTCTATAAGGGGGCACAGTCTACTATTTCAATAATAATACATATGAAAGTATCATAGACTTTTGCTTAACATCCGCTTCCTCCTTGTCTAGAGTCTTACAGGATCCTCCGTATCAGGGGTCCTCAAACTAAGACACAGGGGCCGGATATGGCCCTCTAAGGCAGGGGTGGGCAATTATTTTTTCCAAGGGGCCACACGAGAGCCGGAAAAGATTATGGAGGGCCGCACCTGAAGGCTGAACTACATTCTAATCTACATAATTTATTTATTTATTTATTTACTATATTTACCATATATTACACATCATTAATATGAACATATTAATATATCATTAATTATTATTAATATATTATTCGACCTGGAAGATGATCAAGTCTTCCGGGTTGCCAGGGCGATCAGCCCCCGCAAGTCGCCGAGTGCTCCCGCTGCAGGCCCGGATCGCCTCCTGGGATGTCAGGCACTCCAAAGCCGCCGCTCCTCTGGCCTGTCTGCCGACACAGGCCCCACAGAGCCCGCGATGAGATGGCAGCAGTGGCACCGCTTCCTCTTGGCCCCGCCCCCGATGCCCTTCTCCCCGGGCTGGACAGATTCGGCTGCTGGGCCGCATCTGGCCCGCGGGCTATAGGTTGCCCACCCCTGCTCTAAGATCATTTACCTGGCCGTCGCTCAGGGTCATACAAGTCTGAAGTGACATGAAAGCACACAACAACAACAACAAAAACAATCCTATATCATCAGCCAAAAGCAGGCCCACACTTCCCATTGAAATGCTAATAAGTTTATATTTGTTAAAATTGTTCTTCATTTTAATTATTGTATTGTTTTTAAGTGTTTTTGCACTACAAATAAGATATGTGCAGTGTGCAGAGGAATTCATTTGTGATTTTTTTCTCCAAATTATAATCCGGCCCTCCAACAGTTTGAGGGACTGTGACCTGCCCCTCTGTTTAAAAAGTTTGAGGACCCCTACTCTATATATTTAGAGTTTTTTTAAATATTGGGAGCCAGCATTAATGTCCCACCCTGGACATTCCACAGATATATAAACCTCCCTTGCCTAGTTTCCAACAGACTTCACAATCTCTGAGGATGCCTGCCATAGATGTAGGTGAAACATCAGGAGAGAATGCTTCTGGAACGTGGCCATACAGCCCGGAAAAGTCAGAGCAACCCAGTGATTCCCACAATGAAAATCTTTGACAAAACATTGTTATTTTTTAAACTTGATTTTTATTACTGAAGACAACATACATACACAAAAATTAGACAAAACATTAATTTTTAACTGTTGCTGCTGTTTTGTAAATGCAACTACAGTCAGGTATCAGTGATGTCAACATTAATCTTAGATGCACCATAAGATAGAATGATGCTGAAGTTACGTTTGAAATGTGATGCAATTCATCTCTGTTTCTGGGTAAAGAAAATAACTAAAATAATGTGTTATCTGTAATTAGTTTCCCCCAAGTTCCGATCTTTTCCATTTAGAGAGATGGGCCAAAACTAACAAAATGAAATTCAACAGTGACAAATACAAGATACTCCGCTTAGGCAGGAAAAAAAATAAAATGCAAAGATACAGAATGGGGGGATATGTCGACAAGCTGGAATGTGTCCAGAGGAGGGCGACTCAAATGATCAAGGTTCTGGAGAAAAAGCCCTATGAGGAGCGGCTTAAAGAGCTGAGCATGTTTAGCCTGAAGAAGGGAAGGCTGAGAGGGGACATGATAAATGTATAAATATGTGAGAGGAAGTCATAGGGAGGAGAGAGCAAGCTTGTTTTCTGCTTCCCTGGAGACTAGGACGGAGAACAATGTCATCAAACTACAAGAAAGGAGATTCCATCTGAACATGAGGAAGAACTTCCTGACTGTGAGAGCTGTTCAGCAGTGGAACTCTCTGCCCTGGAGTGTGGTGGAGGCTCCTTCTTTGGAAGCTTTTAAACAGAAGCTGGATGGCCATTTTTCAGGGGTGCTTTGAATGCAATATTCCTGCTTCTTGGTAGGGGGTTGGAGTGGAAGGCCCATGAGGTCTCTTCCAACTCTATGATTCTGATGTAAAGGAAAGCAACTAGTCTCTTGGATGTTGAGTGCATGCAGACAAGCAGGACGCACGTCAACCCCCTGGTCAACCTCACCCCATTTAACTCCAGTTTCTAATGTTCTTTTCAAGAAAGAAAGAAAAAAGTCGAGAGATTGTTCACACATCTCCCATGTCTCCTCTCATTTGGCCCTCAGACAACTATGGATTTTCCCTGAATTGGAAAGACAGGATGTTATTAGCTCCCACAGCAAATTCACGAAAGAGAATCTATTCCAAATGAATTCAATTACCCAACACAGCCTGAAGCCAGCAACTAACAAGAGGAGTTATTGCTGGACGCTTTGTGTAACATGGCTGTAAGTCAGCTTCCGCCTTTGCTGCGTGCAAAGCCCAGCGAGACTTGGGGTATGTGAGTGTGTGTTCCCGTGGGTTGCAATTTTTTGCTTTCAGTTTTGCTTTGCTTTTTTATTGTCAGTTATATAGTGATTTTTTTTAAAAAAAATGATGTATTATTTGAAATCATACCTTTACCTTCTCACCTTATCTGTTTTGCTAGAATATACTCCCTTCTGCTTATCATACATGCTTGTGTAAAAGTCGCCCTTAAGTATAAATTGAGGGCAGATTTGGGGCCAAAATCTCAGATTTCAATAGGATCCATGGACAGATTGATACATACAACAGGGGTGTCAAACTCATTTTCATCAAGGGCTACATCAGCTTTATGGTTGCTTGAAAGAGCTGTTCAATCAATGGAGGGATAGAGAGAGCCAACAATAACTATTTTACATAGTGATGGTGTGCTTTAGTCCCCATATATGTATTGAATGACAACTCGTATCATTTTTGATTATCTGCCATGCAGACAGGGGATAATGGGAATTTCAACCCAATAGTACACATGGCTCTGAGATTGGGAAAAGATGAAGGGCATTTTAAAGTCAGATATCATAATCAACAAGCCTTATTTAAATCCGACTATCTAGACCAGGGGCCCCCACACTTTTTCAGCATGCGAGCTACTTATAATAAAACCAAGTCAGAAAGATCTACCGAGAGAGAAGCAGGGCGGAGCAGGGGGAGGGGGCGGGGCTTGGTGCGGCCTGGCTCTGCCCCCTCTGGCTTTAGCGCTACCACAGCTTCTCCAGGCTTGAGGAGGGTAGTGCCAAGCCAGTGGTGGCATAGCTAGCCACTACTGGCTTGGCACTACCCTCCTCAAGGCTGAAGAAGCTGTGGTAGAGCTGTAGCTGGGGGAGGGGGCAGGGCTTGGTGCGGCATGGCTCCGCCCCCTCCCCCTCTGGCTTTAGCGCTACCACAGCTTCTCCAGGCTAGAGGAGGGTAGTGCCAAGCCAGTGGTGGCATAGCTAGCCACTACTGGCTTGGCACTACCCTCCTCAAGCCTGGAGAAGCTGTGGTAATGCTGAAGCCGGGTAGGGGGCAGGGCTTGGTGCGGCATGACTCCGCCCCCTCTAGAAGTGCCCCATCTGGCTGGGATCGACCTCCTTCGGTCCTGGGATCGACCAGTTGATCGCGATCGACTTCCTGGGCAGCCCTGATTTAAACAGAACAAACTGCAGACTTCAGGATGTGCCTGTCTCCCATCAGCTCTGGTCATGATGTCTAGTGATTAAGAATACAGGAGTTGTAGTCCACCATCTGGAGCACCACATAAAAAGACATGGTGGGCTGGATTTGGTCCATAGCCCTTAAGTTTGACATGTGTTCTACAGAAGGCGTGTGTTCTGGTCCAGTGCTATCTCAGGGAGCCTCCTATCCTTGGTTGTCACCACTGCCATTTTTCCACCAGGAATTTAAAAGGATCAGGAATGGTACTAAGGTGGAGAGTAGTGGGGGTCAGTGCTTCATCTAGGTTCTCCTGCAATGCTTACATCCTTACCCTTCACTACATTACTCAGAGATGATTTCTACTGTAAGGCCTTTGACAAAGTTCCCCATGACTCCAACAATACATGGAGTGAGAGTTGCCAGATGTACAAGCTAGGTTTAGAAAAGGCAGAGGAACGAGACAACAAATGGCCAATATCCACTGAATAGTGGGAAAAGGCAGGGAGTTTCATAAAAACATCTATTTCTGTTTTATTGACTATTCTAAAGCCTTTGACTGTGTGGATCATAATAAATTGTGGCAAGTTCTTGGTGTCTGGGGCTACCAAATCACCTTGTCTGTCTCCTGAGGAATCTGTATAACAACCAAGTAGCAACAATCAGAACAGACCACGGAACAACAGACTGGTTTAAGATTGGGAAAGGAGTACGGCAAGGTTGTATACTCTCACCTGACCTATTCAACTTGTATGCAGAACGCATCATGCAACATATGGGGTTTGATGAATATAAGACTGGAGTTAAAACTGCTGGAAGAAACATTAACAACCTTAGATATGCAGATGATACCACTTTGATGACTGAAAGTGAGGAGGAATTGAGGAGCCTTCTAACCAAGGGGAAAGAAGCAAGAGAAAAAGCTGGGTTGCCGTTAAACATTTTTTTTAAAAACCAAGATGATACCAACCCGACTGATTGATAACTGGCAAATAGAGGAAGAAAGCATGGAGGCAATGACAGACTTTGTATTTCTAGGCACAAAGATGACTCCAGGCACAAAGTGTGGCTAGGAAATCAGAAGATGTTTACTTCTTGGGAGGAGAGCAATGACCAATCTTGATAAAATAGTGAAGAGTAGAGACATCACACTGACAGTGAAGATCCACATAGTTAAAGGAATTGTATTCTCCATAGTAAGCTATTGTCGGGTTCCGGCCTGGTGGACTTGGGCAGACCCTGGGGGATCCAGGCCAGGCACCAGTTGACCCGGGGGAGATAGAGGATGATGGGTGGCCTGATGCATTTGACTCTACAGAAGAGAGCCTGCAATGGGATAATACATGGCTGGAGGGATATGGGACCGCAGATGGATTTAGTGAAGATTCCATGGAAATAGACTCAGACGAATATGAATGGCCAGGCGGCCTTGAATCTCAAGAAAGAGTGCCTACTCCCTTCCCAGATGGTGAGATGGGAGACGGGGAGTTTTCTGGTTCTCATTCTGATAACGATACAGCTGGACGCGCTAATGAGAAGGAATTCAACAGGAGGGACAGTATCTTGGCTTCTAGGAAAGATTGGACGAAGGGGGTGCGGTGGATGCACAAGAGTTAGATTTCTATATCAATCCGGCCTGGGAAAACTCCCGGCAGATCTGAAGCCACGTTTAGTTTGATCACATCTCTTGTTCCAGTCTCCAAGTTCTTGTTACCGCCGGGGCGGTTTGGATCCTGTGTTCAATGACCGCAGTTGCGGCCAGACTCAAGTGCCACGTATAACTGCCAGAGCGGTGGCCTTGCTTTGGAACTTTGTTTCTTTGGGATTTCCATCCGCTTGGATTATAACTCAAGGACTAAGATGAACCTTTTTGGATTGCTTTATTTTTATCTCTTTGGACTATTCTTTACCTTATTCTAAATAAAAGAACATTTATTGCATCTGTCTGCTGGCGTGTGTGATCTGGGGGGGGGGGGGCTGCCTGCGTTCAGAGGTGCAACAGCTATGGATGCAAGAGCTGGAAAATTCTGAGAGTGCCTTGGACTGCGAGAAGATCCAACCAGTCCATACTTCAGGGAAATAAAACCCAACTGCTCACTGGAGGGAAGGATATTAGAGGCAAAGATGAAGTACTTTGGCCACATCATGAGAAGACAGGAAACCCTTGGAGAAGACAATGATGCTGGGGAAAATGGAAGGCAAAAGGAAGAGGGGCCGACCAAGGGCAAGGTGGATGGATGGTATCCTTGAAGTGACTGGCCTCACCTTTAAGGAGCTGTGGATAGCCACAGCTGACAGGGATCTCTGGCGTGGGCTGATCTTCTTGCAAACACATGACCGTAGCAAAACATAGGATAGATAATACTACTGTTAGTTGGATTTGTAATTGGTTAAATCAGTGATTTTCAACCTTTTTTGAGCTGCGGCACATTTTTTATTTTTATAAAATCCTGGGGCACACCACCAACCAAAATGACACAAAATGACACTCTAACACAATAATATGTATAGTTAATATGTTTTAAAATGTATTTATACACTCACTTAGTGTGAAACCTGGGCCTGTTTCGATGAACACAAAATAGATATCCTGGCATTTTTCCCTTCTCAAAAACTTCTCCATCACTGTCACTTGCTTGTCTTGCTGTGCTCCCAAATTGCCACTGTCACTTGACGCGCAGCTGCAGCACTAACTCTAACTTTGTTTACTTAGCCGCATCTGAGCGAATCCAAGATGGCGCGACCATAGCACTCTCGCGTCACTTCTTAGGTGACATGAGAGTGCTATGGTTCCATTTCTTAAAGGGACAGATGCACCTTATAGTTTATATATGAATGAAGTTCGAAAATAATTTTCCACGGCACACCTGATGATCTCTCATGGCACACTAGTGTTCCGCGGCACATTGGTTGAAAATCACTGGGTTAAATGACTGAACCCAGAGGGTGCTCACCAATGGTTCCTCTTCATCCTGGAAAGAAGTAACTAATGGAGTGGCACAAAGTTCTGTCCTGGGCCTTTCAGTGCTGTTCAACATCTTTATGAATGACTGAGATGAAGGTTTAGAGGGCATACTTATCAAGTTGCAGATGACACTAAATTGGGAGGGATGGCTAATATTCCAAAGGACAGGATCCGAATTTAAAATGACCTTAACAAATTAGAGAGCTGGGCCAAAACTAACAAAATGATTTTCAACAAGGACGGCGTGTTGTGTGGGAAAGCCTCTGGCAATAGTTTCACCCTGATTGGAGGTGGAGCCTCTACTGGACATCACATGACATTGTGTGGTGGCCGGCATGGTGTTCCATCAAGAAGTTGGGGTGAAGGTGTCTGATGAGGTCCTTGGACTAGAACTCTAGAAAAGCGGGGCTAGAAATAAAACCAATGTATTGTTATTGTGTGCCTTCAAATCATTTCCAACTTATGGCCCTATCACTGGGGTTTCTGAGGCTGAGTGTGTACCTTGTGCAAGGTCACCCAGTGGTTTTCCATGGTTGAGCATGGATTAGAACCCTGTTCTCCAGAGTCATTGTGCAGCACTAAACTTCTATGCCACACTGGCTCCATAGCATGGAAAAGAACAAAACTTTTCACTTATTCTGTACACTGTTTTGAATGAGCTGTTTGTTTGCTATCCTTCAGATACATATAATATAATCATGAATGTCTTTTCTTTCTTTCTCTCTCTCTTTTCATCTTAGCTGCTACCAAACTGCAGGCAAAAAAGGACTGTCAAAAATGCCAAGCAACATCATATCTCCAAAGTCCATCGGGGCTGAATTATTGGGCAGATAAAGCCTTTTGTTCTGTGTTTCCATTTTGAAAAGCTTCCTCGCAGAATGAGAAAGGAAGAATATCTGGTCTTCTCTAGATATAAGCCCTTAAAATAAAATAAAAAATAGAGAAAATATTGATTATAACCCAATGTAGCCTTTCCTCCTATTGGGACAGCAAAGCTAAAGCAGCTGCTGACATAATCCTTCAAAATGACCTTCAAAAATTGTTCCTTCCTTCAAGGACAGTTTGTAATGCCAAGGAAATGCTGCAACTACAGAGAGAAGCATACCATAGAATTGCATGGAAGGACTTAGAAAATGCCCAGATAAGAACATCTCGCTAGCATTTCTAGGTCCTTCAACATGGTCAGCTTTCAGCAGAAGTGTAACATAGAACCACACTGATGAATCGAGAAAACACATAGCAAGTGTAGAGAGAACACTTCTTCAGTAGTACTATGTCTTCAAGGATGGTCAACTTCTAGCAAAAGCATACCATAGTTAATCCACAGAGAGAACATTTCTATAGCATTCCTAGATCCTCCAGTATGACTCTATAATCAACTTCTGGCAGAAACATATTCAGGAATCATGCTGGAGGACCTAGAAAATCCCTAAAAAGAACATGTTTTTTCAGTTGTGGGTAAGTGAAACCACGGGCACCAGTCCCATGGATATAGTAGATCATAACAGGCCCGGATCAGGCGCTTTTGGCGCCCTAGGCCAAAGGCTCTGCCCCACCCCCAGCTCCGCCCCACCCCGGCTCCGCCCCCACCCCCGCTCCGCCCCCGCCTCCTTGTCACTGCGAGGAGGGGGAAGGAAAGCCCCACCCCCGGAGCCGATGCGGGGCCTCCCCACGGCTCCTCCCTCCCTCCCTCCTAAAGCCACCATGCCGGCCTGAGAAGCAGCCGAAATTGCCCTTTTCAGGCCGGCATGACGGCTTTAGGAGGGAGGGAGAAGCCGTGGGGGGGAGGCCCCCAATCTAGACAAAACAACCTGGATCAGAGAGACAAAACAGGCCGAGGCCAGGCCAAAAGGAGGAAACTGGAGTGACATCGGTGTCTTTGGGATCCGTGGGCTGGCTGGGTGGAAAGAGGACCCTCAAACTCGCCGCTTCTCAAAATATAATACTGTCAGCTTCGGATTAGAACCCAATGAGCCCTCAGTCACGCGTTTAGATGTTATCACGGCTGGGACACGGTCTCGCGTGGCAGGGGCTGAGCATTTTGCCGGGAATGGCTTCTGTCCCGCTGTCCCTCCCCCAATGTCCAACCTCCCTCCCCATGGGTGGCCTCCTGCCCACTGGAAATTTCGCATGGGGGCAGGGAAATGATCACATCCATCCACTCGGGGGAAATTTTGCTGCAATGCACATCAGTCACTCATCTGTGGTGATCTGAAACCAAACCAAACCACATTTTAAAACTTCATTAGGTGGAGAATCCCACCTTTTAATTCCTCCGAAGCCGAGCGAGTGTTAACCCCTTCTCGCCCAGGGCTGCCTTTCCACTCCTCCAGGCCCCACATCGGCTCTGGGGGTGGGGCTTTCCTTCCTCCTCCTTGCACTGGCGAGGAGCCGGGGGCGGGGCGGAGCCAAGAGCGGGGGCAGAGCCAAGGGGAGCAGAGCAAGGGGGGGGGCGGCCGTGGATGAATTTTTTTGAATTTATTTTTAACTTTGGGGGGTCCCGACCTGCTGCCCCCCCAAAGGTGCTGCCCTAGGCCATGGCCTAGGGTGGTCTTATGGGTAATCCGGGCCTGGGCCATAATGTAACTGATATCATCCTGAGGAACTCCTAAGTAAATGAAGCCTTAAGAGCATTTCACAGCTCTTGAATTTTTCCATCATTCTCATTACTTTACCCCAAGGATGGTTAATATGTGACTATTCAAATATTGTTGCTCTTCAACTCTTGTGAAATTCTCAGGGTGGTATGCCGAAAAGGCCTTACTGGTACATTATTTAAACTGTTATGTTTATTCATATCATGATCTGATCACCATGCTCATTATATTTACATTAATGGGGTTATTGGGATAACAATACAAAAGATTTGCTAGGGTAGACCCTCTTCTACCCAGTCTCATCCCCCCCCCCCGAACCAAACACAGCCCCCTCCGAAACAAAATCCTGGCTACGGCCCTGTATGTGACTATTCAAATATTGTTGCTCTTCAACTCTTGTGAGTCTTCACCACTGTTTATGCCTTCTAGCGTCTTCCTAGTTGTCTAACAACATTTGGAAGGCCCATTATTCTAACATCAGCTTCTACTTTTCTGTCTGCCTGTCTTTCTTTTTTCTTTCAATGTGTATCTATTCCAACACTATGGGTTCAAATTCATTTAAGAGTTTGTTGTTAATTCGTTCAGTCGCTTTCAACGCTTTGTGACCTCATGGACCAGCCCATGCTAGAGCTCCCTGTCGGCTGTGGCCATCCCCAGTTCCTTCAAAGTCAAGCCAGATACTTCAAGGATACCATCCAGCCATCTTGCCCTTGGTCTGCCCCTCTTCCTTTTGCCTTCCATTTCCCCAGCATCATTGTCTTCTCCAAGCTTTCCTGTCTTCATATTATGTGGCCAAAGGACTTCATCTTTGTCTCTAATATCCTTCCCCCCAGTAAGCAGCCGGCTTTATTTCCTGGAGGATGGACTGGTTGGATCTCAGAATTTTCCTTCAACATCACAGTTCAAAAGCATCTGTCTTCCTTCGCTCAGCCTTCCTTATGGTCTGCTCTCACATCCATAGGTTACTACGGGGAATACCATTGTTTTAACTATGGGGATTTTCGTTGCCAGTGTGATGTCTCTACTCTTCACTATTCTATTGAGATTGGTCATTGCTCTCCTCCCAAGAAGGAAACATCTTCTGATATCCCGGCTGCAGTCTGCGTCTCCAGTAATCTTTGCACCTCGAAATACAAAATCTGTCACTGCCTCCATGTTTTCTCCCTCTATTTGCCAGTTCTCAATCAGTTTAGTTTAAGAGTTAGGCCACTTAAAAACTGAGAAAACACCACACAGAAATTGCAAGTTATGGAGATGCAGTTAGTCCTCCGTATCCACTGATTCTGCATCCATGGATTCAACCATCCTAGACTTGAAAATATTTTCCCTCCAAACAAACTTTGATTTCACTTTTTTTAAAAAGATGTATATAATGAGACATGTGCATCCATGGAGTTTGGTATCCACAGAGGGTCCTGGAACTCATTATCCCACTGAATACCAAGGCCCAATGTATTCTTATTTAATGCCGATGTTCTTAAGTCTGATATGTTCTTAGATTAAAAATCTTTATTTTTATTGCTACAATCCTTTTCATGTTCTGATTGAGGAACAGTCAGAAGCTATATCAAATTCAACAATAACAGCAGCTATCACATAAGCTGTTTGCCAAAAACACCCCACAGTTAAAACAAATTGCTTAATGTTTGTAAAGCACCTAAATACCCTAAAGACACAATATCCCATGTAATTTTGTAATCCCATGTAATGTAATTTTGGTCCCCTGGTGGCACAGCATTTTAAACTGTTGAGCTGCTGAAATTGCTGACCGAAAGCTTGGCAATTTGAATCTGGGGAGTGGAGTGAGCTCCCGCTATTAGCCCCAGCTTCTGCCAACCTAGGAGTTCGAAAACATGCAAATGTGAGTAGATCAATAGGTACCACTTCTGCGGGAAGGTAACGGCGGCCCATGCAGTCATGCTGGCCACATGACCTTGGAGGTGCCTATGGACAGCGCCGGCTCTTTGGTTTAGAACAGGGGTGGGCAATTACCGGCCCTCCAGGTGTTTTGGAGTTGAACTCCCAGAAATCCTAGCCAGTTTGCCAGCTGTTAGGATTTCTGGGAGTTCAACTCCAAAACACCTGGAGGGCCGGTAATTGCCCACCCCTGGCTTAGAAATTGAGATGAGTGGACTTAATGTCAGGGAAACCTTTACCTTAAGTAGGGCCAGCCCTGATTAGTATTTTGGGTAGGAGACCACCAGCCAATATCATGTGCTGTATGCTATCTTTCAGGAGAAGCAACTGGCAAAACCATTTCTGAATATTCCTTGCTTAAGAAAACTCTAGAAAATCCATGAGGTTACCATAAATTGACAGATAACTGAAGGCAGATAGACACCCATGTGTATATGACAGAGCTATCTAATTTTAATGGAATGCCAAGTAGTATTCTGGCTTTATAGATTACTGCAACACTCTCTACGTGGGGTTGCCTTTGAAGACTGTTCAGAAGCTGCAACTAGTCCAACGGACAGCAGCCAGGTTGATAACAGGAGCGGCATTCAGAGAGCGTACAACTCCCCTGTTGTGCCAGCTCCACTGGCTGCCAGTTTTCTACTGGGCACAATTCAAAGTGCTGGCTTTAGCCTTTAAAGCCCTAAACGGTTCGGGTCCAACTTACCTGTCTGAACACATCTCTTCCTATGAACCATTGAGATGTTTAAGATCATCTGGAGAGGCCCTGCTCTCGGTCCCGCCTTCTTCGCATGCGCGACTGGAGGGGACGAGAGACAGGGCCTTTTCAGTGGTGGCTCCTCGGCTTTGGAACGCCCTCCCTAGAGACATCAGGTCGGCCTCTTCCCTCCTGATGTTTCACAAGAAAGTCAAGACCTGGCTGTTTGAGCAGGCATTTGCTGATTAAATGTAACAGTTTAGTGAGATATATGGAATGACGACGATGTGACGGAAACTGATTTCAACATGACGCTGAGACTGCAATTGTATGTTTTTAATTGTTAATTTGTTGTTATATAATTATTTTTTTTTTGTTTGTTTGCTTGTGTTGTATTGAGGGCAGAGACTGCCTTGTGTAAACCATCCCGAGTTGCCTTAGGGCTGAGAGGGGCAGTATAGAAACGTGACAAATAAATAAAATTTATAAAGACAGAGCACTGTGTGCAATTCATCTTTTGTGATTATACCTCAGTAGTGAGCATCACCTAAACTTACGTTGTTTTTTTTTAAAGGCTTTCAAAACAAGAGTTAGTGGCAAGGAAGTTTCATTGGTGGGCCCGCACAACCCACTGACCCTTTTTGAACTTGGTCTTGTGCCTGGATAACATATTGATTTATACAATATGCAGGGAAACATATGTCTTAAATTGAACGAGAGAACAATGCTCAACCGAATGCTTCCTTGTATAGGATTTCATGGGAAGTAACTTACACAATTAGAAAAGAAATTACAAATGAAATCACAACAGACATCGCTATGCATGAAGAGAAGCAAGCAATTCATTCGCAATAGGCGCCATGGTTTTGGGATCTTTTTATTTTATTGCTTTGCTAAAATCCAATGAAGCCAGCTGTCATTTTGATTCAGGAGACCAAGCCCTGATCAAAGTTTCTTCCTCTTTTCCCCTCCCCAAACCATCTTTTCTTTTCTTTCACAATGAGAAGCAATCCCTCCAACCTTCTCCTTTTCCCCTGCCATCTTCAGTACACTGGCCTATATCTGTCTGCCAGCTATATTACATTATGCAAAATTTTGCAAAATGCGGAGGTGGGGGAGTGCATTGGAGCCTTTTTGATTAACTTTAGGGTCAAACCACTAGCAAACGGAAGATCAAGGCAGAAACACAAAAGACAATTACTTTTTGAAAAAATCTACAAACTTAAATCGATCTCTACTATGCTCAGTACCATGAGCATCAGCAGAAAATAAGTGTAATTATTAACACTATTCTGTTTCCACTTTTCCACTTTTGAGACCAAGAAACATGGATGTTCTCTTGAGAGGTAAAGGATCCTATCCAGGCATGTAGCCGGGGGGGCTAAGGGGCTTCAGCCCCCCGAAATTCTCAGGGTGGTCCGCGAAAAGGCCTTACTGGTACATTATTTAAACTGTTACGTGCATTTAAATCATGATCTGATCACCATGCTCATTATATCCCACATTAATGGGGTTATTGGGATAACAATACAAAAGGTTTGCTAGGGTAGACCCTCTTCCACCCAGTCTCAGCCCTCCCCCGAACCAAACTCAGCCCCCTCCCCCCCCCGAATCAAAATCCTGGCTACGGCCCTGATCCTATCCAATTTCCAATCTGATTAAAAACCAAATTGTCCCCATAACTCTGATGATGGACCATTTACACGGCCATACAATGTACTGTAAGCTCATATATTGCAGTTTAACTGAACTGAGATAAGTCTACACTGACCATATATTGTAGTTTCATTGAATCACAGACTCTTCCAGTCCAACCCCATTCTGCCAAGAAGCAGGAAAATCACATTCAAAGCACCACCCAACAGATGGTAATCTGTTTAAAAGCCTTCAAAGAAGGAGCCTTCAAAGAAGGATCCTCCACCACACTCCAGGGCAGAGAGTTCCACTGCTGAACAGTTCTCACAGTCAGGAAGTTCTTCCTCATGTTCAGATGGAATCTTCTTTCTTGTAATTTGAAGCCAGTGTTCTGCGTCCTGGTCTCCAGGGCAGCAGAAATCAAGCTTGCTCCCTCCTCAATAATAATAATAATAATAATAATAATAATAATAATAATAATAATAATACAATAAAATAGTGGGGCATATAAAGGTGTTTTTTTTAAATCTGTGTAGTCACTTTAACAAGGTCCTGAATCCTGTCTGATCCAGGGTAATCCTACTTAGACATGTACTGGAGATCATCAATGAACACTAAATGATCAAAAGGTCTGGAGAACAAGTCCTATGAGGAGTGGCTTAAAGAGCTGGGCATGTTTAGCCTGAAAAAGAGAAGGCTGAGAGGAGACATGATGAGGGCCATGTATGAATATGTGAGAGGAAGTTATAGGGAAGAGGGAGCAAGCCTTGTTTTTGCTGCCCTGGAGACTACGATGTGGAACAATGGCTTCAAACTACAAGAAAGGCGATTCCACTTGAAAATGAGGAAGAACTTCCTGGCTGTGAGAGCTGTTCAGCAGTGGAACTCTCTGCCCCGGAGTGTGGTTGAGACTCCTTCTTTGGAGGCTTTTAAACAGAGCCTGGATGGCCATCTGTCAGGGGTGCTTTGAATGTGATTTTCCTGCGTCTTGACAGGAGGTTGGAGTGGATGGCCCATGAGGTCTTTTCCAACTCTAGGATTCTATGATTCGAACTCAGAGGAAGGATCTGACAAAACTACTTCTTTATATTCCTTGCCTAAGAAAACCCTATGCAATTCATGGAGTCATCATAATTTGACAGACAAGCTGAAGGCACAGACATACACATACCTTCTGTGACATGGCGCCTAAGAAGGGTTACAGCCATATGCTTGTGATTCACACTTAGGAGTGAAATCCAGTTCGAAACAGCATTAGCAACTGAAAGTGTGAAGCGAAGACGATGATATTCATTGCTGAAAATGTAGGTGGAGGACAATGACACTTTCTCAAGATCCAATTATGCACTCCCCACAGCTCTGCAATGATGTCGCACCTGCCTGCATTATGTATGCTTCAATGTCAATCATATTGCACTTTTAATTGTACCCGCTTGAGCCATTATTTAGTTAGAGTTGCCTTCTGTCCCCAGGAGGAAGTCCAGAAAGTAATGTTCTCGGAGGCAAAAAATAGCAGCTGATGAGCAATAATGAAGCCATGCCTATTCCCTAGGAAAGGGGAAAGTGTCCATCCATTCATTCAAATTAAATAACCCCATTTCAGAAGAAGGTATGTGCCAAAAAGGAAGGCCTTTAACCCTTCTAAGTAAGACGTGTACTTGGAAGGCAGTAGCCTGGAAATTTCCATTATCTAAAGCAGTGTTTTTCAACCTTTTTTGAGCCGCGGCACATTTTTTACATTTACAAAATCCTGGGGCACACCACCAACCAAAATGACACTCTAACTTACTATATTGTACTATACCATTATACTGTAATATTATTAGTACTATTACAAGTAATATAAATACATAATTTCAATATTGTATTATTTTTTAAAGTGTTATCTTGTATTACATCATAATAATATAAATACTATAGGTACATACAATATATTATCAGTAAAGCACAGGAGTTAATCCTGACTGTTATCATTACTCTCATAGTCAATAACAATATACACCATGACTATGACAAATACTGATAATATAACAATATAATAGCATATACTAAGGGAAAATAATAATATTATATTAATACATAGTTCATAATAATAATAATAATAATAATAATAATATAGTCCATGAGGCTCCTTCCACATCACATCACAGTCTCTGAGGCTTGGTAGGCCGCTCGCGTACCTGCCCGGAGGCCCCGTTATTCCCGCGTCGTGGCAGCAGTGGGCGAAGAGGCAGTAGAGCCGTGGGTAGGAGAGGAAGCCCGTGAAGGCGGAGGCGGTGGCACCGGCCAGGGCCAGGCTCAGGCTCAAGGGCTCCACCGCCCCGGTGGGCAGGACTAGCGCCAGGCCCGCCGCCAAGCCCAGCACACCTGTCGCCGTGTCGCCTTAGACGAGGCACTTCCGTTCCACTGCCGTCCCCTCAGGGAAGGTGCTTCCAGTCCTGCCGTCTCCACCGCCGCCATCTTGGTGCTGGGCAGCAGTTCAAGGCCACCGAGACGGGATTGGCCCGCGGGGAATAAAGGGGTGTGGCTTATTCAAGACTCAAGAGGTCCCAATTTCCCACGGCACACCTGATGATCGCTCAAGGCACACCGGTTGGGAAACACTGATCTAAAGGGAAATTTGTTGAGAATTGAAAGAATAGGGTGGCACAGTGCATCACTGTGGTCCTTTAAGTAGGCTGAAGCCATTTGATTGGATATTATAACATGGTTAAAAATGCAGGTCTTATTTTTTAGTATGGTCTGTACCTGTACCATTTTCTAACACTTCCACTTTACTCTGCAGCCTCTCTTAATATATTGATATATATCGATCCAGCATCACATATTGTTGCCATTTTGGGAAGGATTGCAGCGAAAGAGCCGACATGACGGGGCTATGGCGCAGCTAGTTGGTAGTCAGCCGCATTAAATCACTACTGACTGAGAGATCATGAGTTCGAAGCTAGCCAGCTCAGAGAAAGCTCCCGACCATTAATAGTCTAACTTGCTGTTGACCTATGCAGCCCAAAAGACAGTTGCATCTGTCAAGTAGGAAATTTAGGTACTGCTTTATGCAGGAAGGCTTATTTATTAATTTATTAATTTATTTATGTATTTACTATATTTCTATCCCGCCCCTCTCAGCCTGAAGGTGACTCGAGGTGGTTTACACATGGCAGTCAGTGCCCATAATATAAAATACAATTAAAAACAATTATACAATAGCCAGATAAAAACAGTAACAATTAGCAATTAAAATAAAAAAATACAATTCCCAGCGTCTCATCGTTAAAACCGCCCCGAGTATACCGTCCCGAGCGGTTTTGTAAACCGCCCCAAGCCTCTGAGAGTGGCGATGTACAAATCTAATAATAAATAAAAATAAAAATAATAAAATAAAATAAAAAATCATTTTCCATTGCATTGTCATATCATTCTGTGATCACAGTTAAATATTTATATAATTCAACTAATTTACGACACCATAAAACCTTTCAGCAGCGTGCTGAAGAATGAGGAAGTACTCCATCAAGGACTCGGTGTCACAAGTGGACGGTGAAGTGACAGCTCCCCCTGTGGCTCGAATCAAGCATACCCTCATGAAGCCGGAAAGTTGGAATGTTAAATTGCCTCTGTGTCTGTCTATATATGTTGTATGTCTATGGCATTGTATGTTTGCCATGTATATGTGCATTGTAATCTGCCCTGAATCCCCTGTGGGGTGAGAAGGGCAGAATATAAATAATTTAATAATAATAATAATAATAGAAAGTAGAAAATGAAAGAAAAAACAGTGCTATCTCTTGAAGCTGAGGAGGGCCACCCGAGGATGCTGCTTCGTGGGCTATTGCCAAGGAATCCCAGGTGCCGCAGGTTAGATTTCATAGGAAGGAACTAGTCAAACCACATCTGATGATTCTTTGCCTTAGAAAACAGAGGGGAACCCATACCCATGGATTCATTTACCCATGCTCTGATGCATGGATGGGATTATGTCTCTAGGGCACACATGCCCAACTCAAGGCTTGCAGACCAAATCCGTCCCACCACATCATTTTATGTGACCTACAAGGCTTCCATAGTGACATTTATAGAGTCTTACGACTACAACGGGCCATTGGAAGGAAACCATTAATGTTCTCAGTGAAAATGAGTTTGACATCCCAGCTCTAAGAGTTTATTAAGTTCTCCAGGCTGCATTGAGCTGCATTGGAGGATAGTTCTATAGAAATCTCTAGGCCTGCAATACAACTCTTTGTTATACTGGGACTGGAAGGGAAGTATCATAGAATCATAGATCACAGATTTACTGTCATCTGGCTGTATCCATGTCTTTGCGTACCCCCACGGATCGGGGGGGGGGGGGAGTATTACTGTACATGCTTCTTTGTTAATACTAGGAATTCAGTGTTTCTTTTCTCCCCTCCTTATTAGAAAGGGCACAGTTATTATCTTTTCTAACTCAGGACCTGGAGCACAAAAACATTGCAACTCCATGACTTGCGCATGTTACCAAAATTATCCTCACTGTGTTTCTGATCCCATCTTTTCCAGAGCGTGCAGCAGTCTTTGTAACATTTATTAGCATTGCTAATGCAGAGCAGCTCAAATGCCGCCAGCAGTGGTGGTAGGGAGAGCTGTACTGAACTTTCTAATCCATTTATCTATTAATTTATTATCTAATTAAGGCTCACAATGACAGTGCTATTTGTTTAAGCAGGCCCTCCAACTAAACCAATATGAAGAAACACATGCATTCAAATCAATTAGAGGGATCCTTAGCAGTGTTTTCTTTAATCAGCGGGTAACTGTTATTGCTGTTTTGTGGAAGGAAGGAAGGAAGGAAGGAAGGAAGGAAGGAAGGAAGGAAGGAAGGAAGGACAGACTTTTGTACACTATACAACTGAGGCTGATTGCATGAGAAAAAAATACATGTATGACACTTTACTGTAACATATAGAGATACCACTTCTCATTCTTGAGGATTACCTGGGAAGGAATCCCACTGTAGCTTTGTAGCACACCCAGATATGTGGGAGTTACCTTGGACCTAGGCCCATAGCCAGGATTTTGATTTGGGGGGGCTGAGTCTGAGTGTGAGAGAGTCTACCCTAGCAAACCTTTTGTATCGTTATCCCAATACCCCCATGCATATGGGATATATTGAGCATAGTGATCAGATCATGATATGAATAAACGTAATAGTTTAAATAATGTACCAGTAAGGCCTTCTCACAGACCACCCCGAGAATTTCAGGGGGCTGAAGCCCCTCAAGCCCCCAATACATGCCTGCCTGGACCATTGTCCGATGTACAAGAAGCACTGCCTGAATATACCAAGCAAAAAGTGGGCCCTGGAAACAATATCATACGAAAGCTGACTGGCACAATCTGGGGATCACAACCAGATACAGTGAAGACATCAGCCCTTGCACTTTGCTACTCTGCTGCTGAGTAACTACACTGTCTAGCTCAGTGGTTCTCAACCTGGGGTCCCCAGATGCTTTTGGCCTACAACTCCCAGAAATCCCAGCCAGTTTACCAGCTGTTAGTATTTCAGTGACAACATCTGGGGACCCATTCCCTCTAGCTGGACTGTACCACTTGACATCTGCTGCCAATGCAGCCATAATGAAGAAATAGACAGTGACAACTCTGACCCATTCCTGCAGGAACAGCCAGTATGCCAATGCCTTAAATCAAGAAATAGGCCAAAAGATCTATTTGCAGGAACACCTCAGTAAGCGAGAGGCCAAAAGTGGCAAGCTAAAACCCAGAACCTCAATCCATGGCTGATAGCAAATGGAAGACACCCTCCTGGGCACACAGAAGACTGGGTGACTAAGAAGGCACTGAACAGACTGCGCTCTGGCACCGCGAGATGTAGAGCCAACCTTAAGAAAATGGGGCTCCAAAGTGGAGTCCACAACATGCAAGTGTGGAGGGGAGGGACAGTCATAATATAATACTCAGTCCATTTTTATTCTGCTAAGAATAACACCATCTAATAATTATTATAGTCATGTCACTGGAGACATCATCTCTGAATGCGAACACAGGAACAACGGGGATAGGTTTTTTAGTTTAGTTTTAAATCTTGACCAACTGGAAGGAAGTGGTTGATAAAGTGACACCGAGAGAATCTAGAAGACCTACATATGTTGTCTTGGAATTTATGGTAGAAAGGGGAGTTTGTTGGGTGAACTTCAGGAAAACTGACTTCACAAAGCTCAGAGGAAAGGCGGATAGATTCCTTTGGCTAGAAAATCTGATGGGAAGAAAGAGTTCAAGTGTAACCTATAGTTAGAGTTTATAATAAGTTTATAATCAACTGAAAATCTGATTCCTGTCATAGTGGGTTTCCATACAAAAGACAATGTATGTTAAGATTAGACGAACATGGGAAATAATCTCCAATGTGAACTAGAACAGTGTTTCCCAACCTTTTTTGAGCCGCGGCACACTTTTAACATTAAAAAAATCCGGGGGCACACCACCAACCAAAATGACACAAAATGACACTCTAACACAGTAAAGAACGGCTGGGGGTTGGTGGCCTGCTGGGAGCAGCTGCTGGGGTAGAGCCGAGGAGGGGCGGAGCCAGGCTGTGCCATGCCCCACCCCCGACCCCCGGCTTCACCCCTCCCAGCAGCTGCTCCAGCCTTGAGGGGGCAGTGCAAGCCAGCGGTGCCAGAGCCAGAACAATGCTGGCTTGGCACCAGAGGCGGCCCCAGCGATTCCGCGATGTAAGCAGCCGCGTAGAGCGCCACCGGCTGGGCGGGGTGTCACCAGCTGGGAGGGGCGCTGCGGCACCACCTCACTTCCGCGCCCCCGCCCTGCCGCTGCCGGTGCCACCGCACAGCCATTTCTGCGCATGCCCAGCGCCTGTAGTTTCTTCTGGGCATGCGTGAATGTCTGCGCATGGGCACTGAGTCCCAGCGCGCCTGCTTTGGAGCCAGCGCTTGAGGTGCGCTCGGGCCGCAGTGCGCATCTTGCTGACAATCAGCGCATGCGCAGAAACGAAGTGCTTCGGGAGGCTGCAGCACGCCTCCCGAAGCACAGACATTTCTGCGCATGCCCAGAAGCAACTACAGTCCGTGCTTTGGGAGGTGTGGAGCGGCGGCGGCGAAGCGGCAGCGGCGGAAGGGCGGCGGCGGCGGAAGCGGCGGCGGTGGCAGCGGCATGATGCAGGGCGCCAAAATTTACTTCGCGTACTCCCCCGGAAAAGGTCAGGCCGGCCCTGCTTGGCACTGTCCCCTCAAGGCTGGAGCAGCTGCTGAGAGTGCCGAAACCGGGGGAGGGGGCAGAGCCAGGCCCTGCCCCTCCCCCCAGCTTCAGCTCTCCTACAGAGGAGGAGCATGAGCGGTGGACAGGCTTCAGTGGGCAGGGCTCCTCCTTCACGCGGCTTCAGTGAGTGAGGGGCGAGAGTCATGGTGGGAGTCATGGCGGATTGGAGGCTGGCTGGGGAAACGGCCGAAGGAGGCGACACCCCGGTCCCTTCTTCTTTTTCTTCGCCACTGCCTGGCCCTTCCTCCTCCCCCAAGCAGCAGGAGTTCAGCAGGAGGGGGGGAGGAAGGGGGGCAGAGAGCTTTTCTCGCGGCACAGCAGGAGGTCCGTCACGGCACACTGGTTGACAAAGACTGAACTAGAAGATGCAGATGGCAGCCTTGAATTTACTGAGGACTTTATTGCTTGAGGCAGATAAATTGGCATTGAAACTGAAACTCAAATACTCATCCCTCACTATTGACAGGAAAACCATCAATAATTGTAAGACCTTTCTGTTTGTACAGGCATTTGGTCAGTAATAACTCTAGGCCTTCTACCACATAGCTGTAGGCCACAGGAGTAATCTTGGTGTGTGCACGTTACTGTATAGTTTTAATTATGGATTTTAATCTTGATGTTTTATGGTGTTTTTATGGTGTTTTTAGCATATGTAAGTCGCCCCGAGCCTGAAGGGAGTGGCGACTAATAAGCCAAAATAAATAAATAAATAAAAATTATTATTATTATATGTATCTGCTATTGATGATAGTACAACTTCCATGGAATAGAGCTTTGTGAGACAAGTCCTGAGATTCTGCAGGGTTACCTTTATGTTTTTAAGTATAATAACCAGAATAATGTGAATTGGGCCCATGAGAAATTTCTAGGTAGGAAAGTGCAAGGGAATACACACCAGACCACACAAGCACTCAAACAGAAGGCCAATACATCTTGTAATTACTGCCTAAAACTGATCGACTTCTTTCATTTGTCGAGCAAATCTCCATGTCTAGATGCAGGGTCTTTTTGAAATATTCAATCTCGGCCTAAAAACACACAGGGAAATCCACCCTTATTATTAATATTTATTATGGCAGAACATGATTCAATACAAACCATGGATGTTTGCTTGCCCTCTACAGCATGAAGCCTCACTTTCCTTTCAAATGAGATATTTATAGCTCAATCAGAGGTATTTTAAAGATGAAGGAAAACACTGAACGTACCACCAAAGCCAAAGAAAACATTATGGATGGTAGGGCGACATATTTTTCCTCTCCTTAGCACCTTCAGAGCAAAGCCAACAATTCCCTTTGACTAAACAACACTGGGAGTACAGTCAACCCTCTGCATTTTTGGATTTGATTAATATGTTATAGGAATATTTCCCCAAAGTTGACAATTGACTTGGGACTGGAGAACCTAGAATTCCTTTAAAAAAACAATGTATTATTATGATTTTATTATTATTATTATTTACTTCTATCGCACTTTCCTCCCACAAACGGGACTCAAAGTGGCGTACAACATAGACCACAACTACATGATACAAAAACTTCATCCAACAAAGCCATCCCACAAACCCAGAATATAGACAATAAATCAACATTATATAGACCCAAATTACATAAATATAAATAAGCATAAAATAACACATATATCATTATCATTTAAAAATATCTACAACCAGGCATGTAGCCGGGGGTCTTAGGGGGCTTCAGCCCCTCCCAAAATTCTCAGGGTGGTCCGTGAGAAGGCCTTACTGGTACATTATTTAAACTGTTATGTTTATTCATATCATGATCTGATCACCATGCTCATTATATCCCATATTCATGGGGTTATTGGGATAACAATACAAAAGGTTTGCTAGGGTAGACCCTCTTCCACCCAGTCTCAGCCCCCCCCCCCCCCTTGCTACGGTAACAGCCCTGTCTACAACTCAGGCCACTGAGGATTGGCCTAACACAATAAAACCTTAAGCTGAACAGTTCAGAACTCCATAACTTTGGTCATATGGGCCTTGAACCTTAGCTGACCGAAATAACTACTCTTTATTGGGGCAGGCCTGCTTCCATAAAAAGGTTTTAACTTGGAAACAAGAGGCCAGTAATGAGGGGGCTGAACATGCCTCTTTGGGGAGGGAGTTCTAGAGCCATGGAACCACCACTGAAAAGGCCCTCTCCCTCATTCCCACCAACTGTACTTGTAAGTGGTGAGACCGAGAGCCTCTCCTGATGATCTCACGGCTCATGTGGGTTGTTAGTAGGAGATGCGGTCTCTCAAATAGGCCGGGCCCGAACCATTTTGGACTTTATAGGCCAGCGCCAGCACCATGAATTGTGCCTGGAAACAATGTGGAAGCCAGTGTAGCTGCTTCAGGAGTGGGGTAGTTCTTTCCCTGTATCCTGCTCCTGTTAGCAATCTAGTAGGTGACCTTTATAACAGTTGCAGTTTCCGAATGCTCTTCTGGGGCAGACCCACATAGATTGTGTTACAGTAGTCTAGTCTGGATGTGACTAAGGAGTATACTACCATGATCAGATCAGGCTTTCCAAGGTATGGGCACAGTGTTAACTGTGCAAAGGCCCTCCGGCCGCCACCAACTTCTGGACTTCCCGGGTCAGCGCAGAGTCCAGGAGGACCCCTAGACTGTGAACTTGTGTTTTCAGGGGAGTGTGACTCCATCCAGTGCAGGTTGCAGCTCAATACACTGATCAGCCCTATGACTGGCCAGTAGTACCTCTGTCCTGTCTTGATTCAATTTCAAATTGTTCCTCCTTATGCAGCCCATCACAGCTGACACATGCACCGGTTCAGGGTTGGGATGGCATCCTTGGCATCAGGTGGAAATGAGTAATAGAATTGGGTGTCATCTGCATACAGATGGCATCAAACTCCAAAACTCTGGATGATCCCTCCCAGCTGTTTCATGTAGAAGTTAAACAACATGAACCCTGCAGAACCCCACAAGACAAAGGCCGGGAGCCCAAGCAGGAGTCCCCCAACACCACCTTCTGGACCCAACCCTCTAGGAAGGACTGGAACCACTGTAGCACAGTGCCCATGAGGCGGTCCAGAATAATACCATGGTCGATGGTATTGAAAGCTGTGGAGAGGTCTAAGACAACCATAAGGGACACACTTCCCTATCGAGCTCGCTATGTAGATCATCCACCAAGACAACCAATGAGGTCTCCATGTCATAAGCTGGAAGGGGGAGTGAAGCCAGACTGGGATGGATCTAGATCAGGCATGTAGCCAGGGAGGGGGCTAAGGGGGCTTCAGCCCCCCCCCCCCCGAAATTCTCAGGGTGGTCCGCGAAAAGGCCTTACTGGTACATTATTTAAACTGTTATGTTTATTCATATCATGATCTGATCACCATGCTCATTATATCCCGCATTAATGGAGTTATTGGGATAACAATACAAAAGGGTTGCTAGGGTCGACCCTCTTCCACCCAGTCTCAGCCCCCCGAACCAAACTCAGCCCCCCAATCAAAATCCTGGCTACGGCCCTGATCTAGATAATCCATTTCATCCAAGAAGCCCCGGAGTTGCTTTACACTTTTGTGGGGTTCTTTACACTTTTTTGGGGTCCTGCATCCCTAAGCCCTGCTGCAATAAAACTACTTCACGTTATCATCACCACCACCACCACAACCACCACCATCATCCTTCAAGGCATTTATAGACTTATGGTGATCCCATGGATTTCATAGGGTTTTCTTACACAAGGAATACTCAGAGGTGGTTCTGGCAATTCTAAAATACAGTGAGACAACCATAAAATCATACACTGCAAGAGTCATGTAGTTCCATCCCCTGCCATGCAGGAATATATACAACTAAAACATTCCTTTTTACTACAACTCTCAGGATCTTACAGCCAGTGCAGTCACTGCTAGTGAGGCTCAAAGAACTGGTAATTTTCCTCCAGCGTTGGCCACCTGTCACCGCACTCAGAATGGCTTTCTTTCATATCAGATTTTCCTAATAATAAACAACCCTGCCTCATGCCATCTGGGAACCGAAAGAGCAGACGAGACTGAAAAAACACTCGCCTTTCTGCAAAAGGCCATTACGAATCAGAATATATTATTCAACGTCTATAAAACTCTATGATGCATAAAGAAGATGAAGTAATCACCACTGATATCAATGTTTTATGCATGCTTTCCTACTCTGCCTTTCCAGGCATAGGAACCGAAGGAAAGGAGTGACAAATTGTATTTTCTGCGCTTGGCTCCTGCCAAAATGTGGCCATCTCTAACTGGGAACAGGTCTCCTGTGTTCATAAGAAGATCTGGAAGGGAATATCATCTGCCCTGTTTTGGTCTGGTGTTTTCTGTGGTTTTTTCATGGTCTGTAACATGCAACCACGAACCAATACGTTGTAGTTGTTTGAGTGCTCAACTAGAACAGCAGTTCTTAATTTGTGATCCATTTGACCTATCCAGTGTTATTTATTTTAAAATTTTAATATTTCACATTTGGCCCACCCAGAATGGTTTTAAACTGCCTGTTATTGCTTGTATGTAAGTATATTGATTGTATTGTTGTTATTATTTGCTGTTATGTTGTTATGTGCCACCCGAGTCCCCTTGGGGAGATGGTGGCGGGGTATAAATAACATTAATAATAATAATATATGAGAGATAATATGAAATTTTACAGGAAAAAACAACATGGTTCTAGGCTGCATCAATAGAAACACAGTATTACTTACTTACTTTATTTATATTCCGCTCTTCTCACCCCGAAGGGGACTCAGAGCGGATTACAGGTACACATACTTAGCAGACAATCCCTGCCATTTTCCACATACACAGTACATACTGTACACAGTACACAGTACACACATATAAATGAACAGAGGCAAACTTTGGCCACCAGGGGGAGCTGACACACTCCTCATCTCTCAGAGTCTTTGGTTGTTCCTTCCGCATTCCTTAGCGTTTCTTGGAGTTCTTTTATGGCCTCATAATTCATTCAAAATTTGCCTCCCCACTTAATGTGGTACCTTTATCTCCTACTTGACAGATGCAACTGTATTTTGGGCTGCAAAGGTCGACAGCAGGCTACACTTAAGGTCGAGCACCCACCTCGACCCGGGCAGGCCTCAAACTCATGACCTATTGGTCAGAGAGATCTTACGCAGCTGACACTTAGCCAGCTGCGCCACATTCCCGGTGCTCAAATCTAAATCAGTGGTTCCCAACCTGTGGTCCATGGACCAACAGTAGTCCACAGGACTAAAATATGGTCCCGTTGCAATGAGAGCGACTGGTCTCACAAAACCCTCTAATAGTGCCGAGGTTTATGAAATATTGTCTTCTGTGGGTGAGCAGATGGCAACTACTGGATGGCATATGTTCTGTATCGGAAACTAGAGCTGATGTGGTCTGTCCAATACAATTTTCTCAATCAGCACCCAAAATAACAAAACCAAATCTAAAGTTGACTAAAAACCAATCCGTAACCCTTTTGTTACTAATGTTGGAGAGTGGTCCTTGGTCAAAGTGGTACCTGGTCATAAAAAGGTTGGGAATCACTGGTTTAGATCAAGGGAAGTCATACTACCACTCTATTCTAGCTTTGTTAGACCTCACCTGGAATAACTGTGTCTCGTTTTGAACACCACAACTCAAGAAGGATATTGATACTCTGTAACATGTCCAGAGATGGGCAACCAAAAGAGTAAAATGTCTAGGAACCAACCCTTATGAAGAGGCACTTGGGAAGCTGGGTATGTAAAGTTTGGGGAAGAGAAGGTTAAGAGGAAACATGGAAGTCATGTATACATATTTGAATGGAATGATGAAGTATGGTTTTTTGCTGCTTCAATATTACAGGAAAGGAGATTCCACCAGAATTATTAGGAAAAAAACCATTTGTGGTAGTAAGAGCTTTTCTGAGCATGGAATATGCTTCTCAGAATGTGGCAGTGTCTCCTTCTTTGTAGGTTTTAGGCAGACTGAATGGCCATCTATCAGGATTGCTTTGATTGCGTATTTAATTTATTATTTATTTATTTATTTATTTACGTCTCACCCCGAAGGGAACTCAGAGCAGCTTACAAGTAAAATGTAAATACAATATATTATATTATTGCCATAGCACAATATTAATATTATATTTTACATTGTACTATAACATTATACTGTAATATTACATGTAATATAAAATATATAATTATAATATCATATTATTAGTAGTAGTACTGCTGCATGGCAGGGGAGTTGGACTGGATGGTCCTTGGGATCTAATCCAACTCTATGATTCTATTATTCTAAAAATAGGAAGAAAGAATGATTTAGTTAGCTCAGTTTGGGGGATTTTAAAAATTATGTACAGTATATGGAATATTGTAGACTGCTTTTACACATATACTGTATATGTGTGTGTGTGTAAGTTGTGTGTGTTTGTGTGTGTGTAGGGCGGTCTGCAATAATAAAATATATTTAACAGGAATCTGTAACAAAGAAAAGAATAAGAACTACTGAACTAGGCCTCTTAATGTAGACAGAGTTAATACAGTTTGATATTACACACACACACACACAAACACACAAATACAAACACACATATGCACACATTTAACAAGGATCCACAACAAAGAAAATATTAAGAATGACTTAGGATGCATCCACACTATAGAGTTAATCCAGTTTGATGCCACTTTAATTGTCATGGCTTAATGCTATGGAATCTCTGGAAATGAAGTTTAAGTAGGTCTTTAGAATTCTCTGCTAAAGAGTGTCAGTGACACAACATACTACAACACTTAGGATTCCATATCATTTATTTATGGCAGTTAAAGTGGTATCAAACTGCATTAATTCTATGGTGTGGATGGGCCAGAGTTTTAGTAAGAGGGTTTATTTTAGAAGACACAGGAACTTGAGAGTTACTGATTTTACTGTTGTTACATTAAAGATGGTTCAGTCCCTTGGGGAGCTAAACATGTGATTAAACCCGAGAATGAACTCACCAACTCAGTGAAATAGATGACATCCGCTCCATCTAGCCTTAGTTACCCGCATGCCGTGATCAGCACTTAAGGAACAATGGCCCTATTCTGGCCCAAGTATCTTGTAGTTTGCACCAAGAAAATGACACAGTAGGAATTTCTATAATCCTGTCCACCCCAATTTCCAGGTCTCCTTGGACTGGGTGACCAAATCACTATGTGGAAAAGATCTGCCACTCACAAGTTCAGTCTTTTAATAATGGACTCAGAGAAAATAGGACCAAAGAAAGTAGATGTTGGAATAGGGCCAATGTCTACACAAACTAGATTTCTCAGCCAAAATCATTGAACAACTCAGTCAGCATCATAGTCAATTCAGTCCCCTATGGTGCAGTTCGATCCCTTTACTCAGTGTTTGTTTTGGATATAGGAAGCAAAATCCGATATGGTTTCCTTGGGGTAATTAAGGAAAATGGAAATATTCCATTGTTAGAAGCTATGTATTTTTTATGATTGGCCATTGGATCACTTTCGTGAGAAAGTTGTAGTAGCAGGCATTGGTTTTTTTGTTGTTGTCTTGGGTGGTTCTGTTTTGTTTTTTTAAAAAATTTAATCATATATTATAGAATGCTGCTAACTCAAATGCTCCAAAAAGATATTTCTTAAAGGAAAGGGTTCCCCTTCAGCCCACATCTTAACAGGATAGCTGAATGGATATCTGGAATACTTGAGATGAGTCTCTGCCATCTTCCCTTTAGATTAAGAACAAATAATATGATATCATTATTATGAAGTATATGTTTATTTATACCCTGCTTTCTCTCTCTACAAAAGAGACTCAAAGTGTCTAAAGGCGGAAGATTCTGTTTGACCTTGGAAGCTAAAAAGACTGAGCCCTGGTTAGTATGTGGATGGGTGCTATAGGCCAGTGTTTTTCAACCTTTTTTGAGCTGTGGCACATTTTTTACATTTACAAAATCCTGGGGCACACCACCAACCAAAAAGACACAAAATGACACTCTAACACAGCAATACATATAGTTAATATGTTTTTAAATGTAATTTTACACTCAGTGTGAAACCTGGGCCTGTTTCGATGAACACAACATAGATATCCTGGCAGGAATGGCAGAAAGACACACACAAAGGTCTTGTTCAACAGCTGTCAGTCTATCTGTTTTTAGTTTTTATTGCAGTCAAGCTAGAGAAGCTCATCTCACACAGATATGTGGTTGAAAACGGGAGCAATGTCAAAATAGCTTTGTAGGCCAGAATGGGGAACTCCCTGGCAACAGATAACCAAAAACTGTCCAAAGGAAGATCAGCAAATTTTAGCTTTAAACTACGATCTTGTTTCAGTTCAATTTATAGTTAACACACAATCAAAGAGCATCCTGAACTCTTGCAACAATGGAATTGATACAAAATTGGCATATTGAACTCTCATTACCAACAGAAAGAACTGAAAGGATTTGCTTGGGAATTGACCATGAGATTGGAAGTTGTAGTTCACCTACATCCAGAGAGCACTGTGGACTCAAACAATGTTATGTTATATTGTTGTTTGTTTTCTATCCAGAATCACAATGTTGGAAGGAGGCTCACCACTTTAAGGTCCCTAAAACAGGCATGGGAAAACTTCGGCCCTCTGGGTGCTTTGGACTTCAATTCCCACCATTCCTAACAGCCTGAGGCCCTTTCCTGCTTAAGTGGCTGAGGGGGAAAAAGGAAAAGAGGCTGCTAGGAATGGTGGGAGTTGGAGTCCAAAACACCTGGAAGGTCCAAGTTTGCCCATGCCAGCTTTCGACAGAGACCTCTTCCTCCCCTTTCCCCTTCGCGCACTTTCTTCTCTCTCCTGCCGAACACTTACTTTTTCTTTTCCACTTGGGCTCCCTTCTTCCCAGCCTCGCTCTGCTCGCTTTGCCTTGCTTTGCTCACACTGCCGCTTCTGCCGCCATTTTGATCTGAGGGGGCAGCGTGAGCGTGTTCAGAAGGGGAGGGGGAGGGAAGAAGACGTGGAGCGAGTCTGCGCTGTAGCGCCTGCACGGGTCACGTCTTCCTCCCTCCCGACCTGAGTAAAGCGAGGCGGCAGCGTGAGCAAAGCGAGGCAAAGCAAGCAGAGCGAGGCTGGGAAGACTGGAGCCCAAGTGGAGAAGAAAAAGTGTTCGGCAGGAGGGGGAAGAAGGGTTATTGGAGGTTCCAATTTCCCACGGCACACCTGATGATCGCTCACGGCACACTATTTTGCCGTGGCACAATGGTTGGGAAACACTGCTATAGGCTACATTTCAGAGGAAAAACCTGGCAAAACTACTTCTGAGTACACCTTGCCTAAGAAAATCTTAGGAAATTCACAAGATGGCCAGAAGTCAACCACACACACAATGACTAAGGCCACATCCAGACAGCACCTAAAACGTGCAAGCTTCTGGGTTTTTACGTGGGGTATCCAAACGACACCCCCATGTAAAAATAAATGTCTTTTGGATGAAGCAGGAAAACCTTGCTTTGTCCCAAAGTATTTTGATAGTGGATTAGATCTGTGTCTTCTTGAAAGACCCAGATCTAACCCACTATGGCCGCTGTCTGGACTGGCTCCACGGAAGTTCTGGGACGTCCGAGGGGCAGTCCGCACAGCCCTCTTGTGTTTTCTCGGCTGAATCAGCCTGGAATACCAGATAGGGCTCTAACACACTCCCCAAAATCTCTTTACAATACTGTAAAAAGAAAATACCTTATTTGGCCACCATTCTCCTTTCTTCAGAGCTCTTCTGGTGCATAGAAATGATGTGCCAGGAGAGCTCCAAAGAAGGGGGAATGGCGGGCTGGTAAGTTATTTTCTTTTTAATAGGCTTTTTGGGGGAAGGTACAGCAGGGCATCTGGACACCCCCCCACCCAAGAAAGTATAGATGTTAGGGAAGGTGTGTAGACTCTAATGCGGGCCCAATCAGGTTTCTTAAACTTGATTGGACCCACATTAAAGCCCTGTCAGGAACCACCGTAAGAAGAAAAGGTCCTTTGCCCCATAATGAAAAAGTTAATTTTGGGTCAGAAAAGACATCACAGGTCTTAGTATTAGGCGGCTTCATAACTTCCCAAGGAATGCATTTAGTCAGTATGGCACAGGCCTGGGCAAACTTAGGCCGTCCGGGTGTTTTGGACCACAACTCCCACAATTCCTAACAGCCGATAGGCTGTTAGGAATTGTGGGAGTTGTAGTCCAAAACACCCGGACGGCCTAAGTTTGCCCAGACCTGGTATGGCCTGAAGGTACAGTGTTCCCTCACTTATTTCTGGGGTTACGTTCCAGGGCAATAAGTGGAAAACTACGATGTAGGGATGCTCTATTTATTTTAATATTTCTACATTATTTTAGTAGTTATACACTATTTTAAGTCTTTATAAACTTAAAATAAAGTGAAGGAAAGGAAGGAAAGGCCCATTAAGGCTGGAGGGAGGGAGGACTGAGAAGACAAAGCACCTTGGAGAGCGGCGGTGGTGGCAAAAAGCCGCAAAACAGTGAAAATACTGCGATATTTATTTTAAACTAATATTTTTTGAAAATTGCAAAACAGCAAGTCCGCTAAAAGCAAATTGCGAAATAGCGAGGGCACACGGTACCCATGTTGTACTGAAATCATGGTGTTGAGGGACACATCCCCACACATCACACCGCATATAGGTAATCTACAGACTGCAGACTGCAAAAATGTCAAATGTACATTAGAGCAAATCAGGTTGAACTCTCTCTGAGAAGACATCACTAATAGAAAAGGCAATAATATTTGGTAAGGTAGAAAGCACAACAAAAAAGAGGAAGACCTTATTCCAAGTGGATAAACTCAGCCAAGGACACCACAATTACCCTGAGGCTTGCAAGACCTGGGTCAACATATGTTGAAGTAGACCTCATGGCAGTTAACAACAATAGCAAAACTTACATGGTTTTTAAATAGTAGGCCCACATATTATTTGAAGCATCTGTTCCAAGACCCTTTGTGTAGTGCAATTTTTGCACAACCTGAAACACTTTTTTCTCTCTCACCTGAAATGGCCAATGTCTTGGTCTTCCAGCCAAGTCCAAAATTACATGAAGGCACACAAGAAATCAATGGACTTGCTTGCTTTGGCTACAACTGCAATAATAAAAGCACACATTCATAAAAATACAGACACTTTTGAATGTAAATATTTCTTAATACTAGTGTGTGAAAAGGAAGAAATGCTTCTGATGAACTACATTAATAAAGCCAGAAACTGTTGAATAATTTAGTTCTTTCCATTAGTAGCTTAAACAATCAGAAAACATTAATTTCCCAGCAAGGAAAATCTTGCTTTAGATATCAGAAGCTTCTCTCTCAGGAAGATGTGTGTGTGTGTGTGTGTGTGTGTGTGTGTGTGTGTACACCCAGAGAGCACTGTGGACTCAAACAATGTTACGTTGTTGGTTGTTTTCTGTCCAGAATCACAATGCTGGAAGGAGGCTTGCCACTTTAAGGTCTCTAAAACTGGCATGAGAAAACTTCGGCCCTCTGGGTGCTTTGGACTGCAATTCCCACCATTCCTAACAGCATGAGGCCCTTTCCTGCTTAAGTGGCTGAGGAGGGAAAAGGGAAAAAGACTGAGGCTGCTAGGAATGGTGGGAGTTGGAGTCCAAAACACCTGGAAGGTCCAAGTTTGCCCATGCCAGCTTTCGACAGAGACCTCTTCCTCCCCCTTCCCCATCCCGCCCTTTCTTCCCCCTCCTACCGAACACTTACTTTTTCTTTTCCACTCGGGCTCCCTTCTTCCCAGCCTCGCTCTGCTCGCTTTGCTCACACTGCTGCTTCTGCCGCCATATTGATCCAAGGGGGCAGCGTGAGCATGTTCAGGAGGGGAGGGGAGGGAAGAAGACGTGGGGCGAGTCTGCACAGCAGAGCTTCTCTCTCCCCCCCCCCCCGAAGCAGCAGCGTGAGCAAAGCGAGGCAAAGTGAGCAGAGCGAGGCTGGGAAGAAGGGAGCCCCAGTGGAGAAGAAAAAGTGTTCGGCAGGAGGGGGAAGAAAGCGCATTGGAGGTTCCAATTTCCCACGGCACACCTGATGATCGCTCACGGCACACTGGTTGGGAAACACTGGCCTAGACAAAGGGAGAAAATGTGTGGATACTTTCAGGAAGTGAATGGTTTGTAAAATGTAAACAAGTCAGATGCAACTCAGTAGATCCTTTGTATCCACTGGGGTTGGGTTCCAGGATCCACTGTGGATACAATATCTACTCAATTATAAACAATGGCGTAATAAAACGGCACCCCTTATTAAAATGGTGACCTAAAACCAGTGCCGTAGAGGGCATGAGAATATGTAAAATGGCTGGGGACTATTGCATAATACCAGCAAAATGCTTGTTGTATGGCAAAATCAAAGAGGGCTTTATGGAATCCCTCCTCCATGAACCTGTGGATATAGAGGACCAACTGTATTTGGACTAAACACCACAAATGGAAGTTCGCTCTTTCTCCTCTCTGTCTCTCCATCGTTAAGTTTCCTATTGCTTCTCCTCTACACACATCTACATTTCTTCTTAAACAAAAGCCCATTCATTCTGCCCACCAAACACTCAGCAGCTAGTCTCAACACTATTTGTTCAAGGCAGAATATTGAAACTGAATTAACTAGCAACAGGGCATCTCAGATCTGCCACCTGAGATGGTTTCCTCCTTCTTCCCAACTAGAGAGTTGACCAATGGGCATAAGCTCTTTCAAACTTGCAAGAATGGGAATTTGTAGTAAGGATTAGGGTTGCCACTTTTTAATATAAGGAATAAGGGACATTTATGGGATTTTTCACAAAAATAAGGGACACTTCATTAAAAACTTGAAACTCAAACATTAGGTAGAAACAGTTTTATTAACAGAATAAGATAATGATTGAAACTCACAAAAGAAACTGACTTACAACCTCTTAACAGTACAGGGTATGTTTCTGCATGCTTTGTCATGCAGAAAAAACATTAGAACTACAGTACCTAATTTTCTCCATCTGTATTTAGTACTTGACTTTGCTGACTTTAAAAGAGCACTGTCTAAACATTAAAATAAAATAAATTTTATAAGACAGTACATCTTCATGATTATTATGTCAATAGTTAATGGTATAGTATAGTATGGGATACACAGCATTGTATAGTATTGGGATGCACAGCTGGGCCTATTTTAAGAGTAACTCCCAAGCAACCAGAAACTATCTTTATCCAACATGATCCAACATTCCCCTTGGGTAACGGTTAATTGGGTCTACTGTACTTTGAAAAAGTCCTGTATCGCCTCTTCGTTCCAACGGGGACGCAAGCTGCCTTGCGAGTTGGAATCCCCGGGCAGGCATTGCTGTGGAAACCGCAGCGCGCACCTTCCTCTGGTCAACCCTGCCCAGTCCTGTCCTGCTAGTCAAAAATAAGGGACAGGGCCTGAAAATAATGGACACAAATTTTAGGGCCAAAATAAGGGATGTCCCTTAGAATAAGGGACCTATGGCAACCCTAGTAAGGATGCTATGGGAGGAAAGGTTTTAATTTCCTCCCTTTTGCCAAGGCTCATAAAAAAAGCTATGGAGAGAACAAAGGAAGCAAAGGTGGGAGGAAGAACCTTGTTGTCTTACTTTAAAACCCAGGCCCTCAGTATGTTGAAGCATCCATTCGCACGGCAGAAATGATTTAGGAATGCTTTAAAACATTTCCCGAAGTCGAGCACGTCTCACCTATTGTTCATCCTATTGTTTAGCACAGGCAAGAAATAGAGTTCCCGAGTTTGTTCGGGGCTGATAAATAGGGTGTTCGCATGATGGAGAGGAACAGTAATTCATGGCAGGCAGGGAGATAATTCAATACAGAGATTGGAAGGAGAAGTAAAAATGACAGATGACTTGGAGAATAGTTTAGAATGGTCCCCTCGCTCGCTCTCTTTGGAGCCGCGAAACCGGTAGTTCTGGGAAATAGAGAGCTAGCTCAAAGAATAGGTATTGACAGTTAGCATTCAAGAGCCAGGTATTGCTAAGCACCTGGAACTTATTAGGAGAGAGGAGAAAAGAAAAAGGCAGCAGCAGTTTAAAGTATTCAAGCACTCCCATTCACATAACACAGTTAAAGTTTCACTCGCGTTAATGGAAAGGAAATCAATACACTTCTGTTAAAAATAACTTTGTGCAACAAGCAAAGGCCAGAACAAATGAAATCCATTTCTTTCTTTTTTTTAACAGCTCCCCATTAGATTCTATGAGATCGTTGGCAATATTCTGCAAACAAAAGCGACGGCTAGTTTCCTCCCACCGTTCAGGCTGAATTCTGACTTTTTCATTAGAGGAAAGGGAAGGCGATGTTAGTTGCCGCATCCCTTTGCTGCATGCCTGCTGTTCTATAATAAAATGAGAATACAGGAGGGGGGAAGAAAAGAGCAAAATACATGCTTAGAAGAATTTGCAAACTATAAAAGGCACAAAGCAGGCCGCTAACTGGGAAAAGGAAAGAAAAGGAACAGGCGAAAGGAAAAAGAGAAACCAAATGGACTTCCTTGAGGCTGAGGCAGCCAACTGGGCTGATGGAAACCTTGTAAAGACCTTGAGGCAAAATACAGGCAGAGAAATATTAATGAACCGGATATCGGGGAGTTTTTAAAGCATTTAAATAAGATCTTTTTAGCTCAAAAGGGAAAAGAAGGTGAGCAAAAGAGAAGTGATAGCCATGTATAAATAAATATGTGAGAGGAAGTCATAGGGAGGAGGGAGCAAGCTTGTTTTTTGCTGCCTTAGAGCAGTGTTTCCCAACCTTTTTTGAGCCGCGGCACACTTCTTACATTTACAAAATCCTGGGGCACACCACCAACCAAAATGACACAAAATGACACTCTAACACAGTAATACATATAGTTAATATGTTTTTAAATGTACTTATACACTCAGTGTGAAACCTGGGCCTGTTTCGATGAACACAACATAGATATCCTGGCAGGAATGGCAGAAAGACACACACGAAGGTCTTGCTCAACAGCTGTCAGTCCCTCTCTGTGTTTAGAAAAAATGTATCCATATAGCTTCAAAGCAGTCCACTAGTACTGTTCTTATGCATCAATACGCCTCATGGAACAATAATGAGGCTTCCACCTTCAATATATATGCTCTTATATCATTCCAGGTGGGCATTAGACGAGTCCCTCCTGCAGGACCTGCACTGGCTACCAATTGAGCACCGGATCACTTTCAAAGTGTTGGTTCTTACCTTCAAGGCCTTACACGGCTTGGGGCCAGCGTACCTGAGGGACCGTCTCTCCCCTTATTGCCCAACGAGATCACTGCGGTCAGAGGGTGCCAACCTCTTAGATGTTCCCTCGGCGAGGCTTGTGCGTTTAACAGCAACCCGTAGGAGGGCGTTCTCTGTCTTTGCGCCCACTCTGCGGAACGCCCTCCCGACAGAAATACGCGCTATCCAGGACTTGCTCCCCTTTAGACGGGCCTGTAAGACCCATCTTTTTCGCCAGGCTTTCAACCCGTAGGCCTGCCCTTCTACAGTTCCTCTGTTTTTAATTGTTATTCTCTGGTGTTCCGTTGCACCTCAGAATTTTAATTATTGTACTATCTTAATTGCTGATTGGTTTGATGTTTTATCATGTTGTTTGTTTTACTGTGCCTATATGGCTTTTGTGAGCCGCCCCGAGCCCCCCCGGGAGTGGTGGCATGGAAGCGTGATTAATAAATAAATAAATAAATAAATAACTGGTGAACAGGAGAGTTGTTACATAGTCATTAGAAAGGCTATCACGTCCAGCCAATGCCAAATGTAATAATAGTTGGTACACATAAACACGAAAATGGCCAAAGGAGGTGGCGCCCCAGTCCCTTCTTCGCCGCCGCCCGGCCCTTCCTCCTCCCCCCCCCCTCCGCAAGCAGCAGCAGCAGCAGGAGTTCAGCAGGAGGGGGAAGAAAGGGGGAAAGAGAGGTTTTCCCGCGGCACACCAGGTGATCGCTCACAGCACACTAGTGTGCCACGGCACAGTGGTTGGGAAACACTGCTTTAGAGACTATGATGTGGAATCATGGAATCATAGAGTTGGAAGAGACCTCGTGGGCCATCCAGTCCAACCTCCTGCCAAGCAGCAGGAAAATCACATTCAAAGCACCCCAAACAGATGGCCATCCAGTCTCTGCTTAAAAGCCTCTAAAGAAGAAACCTCTACCACACTCCAGGGCAGAGAGTTCCACTGCTGAATAGCTCTCACAGTTAGGAAGTTCTTTCTCATCTTCAGGTTGGTGGTTTGAATCTAAGGAGCAGGGTGAGCATCCAGTGTTAGTCCCAGCTTCTGCCAACTTAACAGTTTGAAAACATGCAAATGTGAGTAGATCAATAGGTACCACTCTGGTGGGAAGGTAACAGTGCTTCATGTAGTCATGCTGGCCACATGACCTAGGAGGCATCTACCAACAATACTAACTCTTCGTTTTAGAAATGGAGATGAGTACTACCTCTCAGAGTTGGACATGACTAGACTTAATGTCAAGGGAAAACATTTACTTTACTTAAGAGTGGAAATGGCACCCATTTGGGGAGAAAGGTGGGGTTTAAATTCATCAGATAAATAAATAAAGACAAAAATACTGACTAAAATGTTATAAATTATCTCCAGTATTAGAAACATAGGATCCAGAATGGTGTAGTAGTTGGAGCATGGACTACAACACTGGAGACCAAGGTTTGAATCCCTGCTTGGTCATGGAAACCCATTGGGTGACCTTAGGAAATCAAACACTGTCAGGTTGGATCTACACTGTCATATAATCCAGTTTCTGAATCCAGATGAACTGCTTTGAACCAGATTATATGGGTCTACACTGCCCCATAATCTAGTTTGAATCAGATAATCTGGATTCGGAAACTGGATTATATGGCAGTGTAGATGGGGTCTCAAACTTAGGGAAAGGTGAAGCCCATGTGAACAAATATTTCAGAGGAAACTCCACCATAGGGTTGCTTTTGGGGACACTATAAGTTGACAACGATGAGAGGACGCACAATGAAAAACATGCTCATTGGAATTCCAAAGGTATCTGGAAGAACACAAAGATAGGTTAGATAGGCCTCTGATCTGATCTAGCATTTAGTTTGCAAGGTCTTCAGGCATTGGTTGAAGGCCCAGATGCATCTATGGTTCCCCAGATCCATAGGCAGGGAAACAAATCAGCACTGGTGAGGAAGTAAGTTTGAGCTTGTGCATGAGATGCTTTTAACATTTAGACAACCTGTCCTACTTGGTTCCAAGGTTCAATCACTTGTTTTGAAAGTTTTGGATTATGTGTTGTTTTTGTATAGCTTGAGGCAAGACATACAGAAAGCCAGGAGCAAAGGGATAAGAAAGAGGTCCAACAGGCCCCCCAGTAGAGTTGCCAGGTGGGATAGGGAACGAGGCTCATACCACTTTAATCCTTAACAGATTGTGGAGCAAATTGAGGTACTTGAAACCTCCATCAGACCAGACCTGTCCTCCTTCATCTTCTGAACCTGAACTTTCAGGTGCAGCAATATCCTCCCAAAATAGCTATTGCTTGCCAGTGAAGAATGAGGGAAGGCCAGAAGGAGGAAGACCCAGTTCTCTATTTGTTGCA
Organism: Anolis apletophallus; assembly: GCA_030556195.1. Taxonomy (NCBI): domain Eukaryota; kingdom Metazoa; phylum Chordata; class Lepidosauria; order Squamata; family Anolidae; genus Anolis; species Anolis apletophallus. The sequence continues at coordinate 162,776,444 of JARBWK010000004.1, forward strand.
GTTTCAAAAACAGAATTTGGAACTCCTCAACATTTGGGACTCCTGAACACAATAGTTATTTTCAGAAGGGATGGTTGCAGGTGAAAGTTTAGGTTTGGAAAGTGATGGAGGACATTGGATTAAATGTCTTGTCAACTCATTTAATCCATCAGCAACTAAATTCCAGCCATAGTATGTATTAAGCTTGGTTGATACAATAATAATAATAATAATAATAAGGTTCAAAACTCGTTTTGGATGTAGGGGGTGCTGATGGTTCAATTCTAAAGTCACTTTCATTTTAAAAAAATCAAAACTTTCCGAAACTTCTGAAACTTCCAAATTGCTTCGTTAATGGCAGAAACGCATGTGTAGTAGGAAAAAAAAACCCAGCACTGACACTGGGGAAACTTCAGGGGATTCTCTCTCATTTTTAGACCAATGCTGATGAAATTTGTTACAGTGGTAGAACACATGGACCACTGTTAGCTCACCAAATTTCATAACCTTTGACTTATCCATGGATTTTTGGTGAATTTTCAAAGTTTTTATATAAAAAAATTAATAATAAAGAAAATCTGTTCCTGGTTTGAAAATGTTATTTCCTGTTTCATTAGGTGGCTGTCACTTTGAAAGTAGTTATTTTACTCCAGAAACTTTGTTTTCTGGGGCTGAGAGTATATGACCTGGCCCCTGCATTTAACCACTGAATATTTTAATCTAGTTTTAAATACTCTATTTTAATTGTGGAAGATCAGCCTGTGGGCACTCAGAAATAATAAAGTCAGTCAGTCAGTCAGTCAGTCAGTCAGTCAGACTTGCCCAAGATCAACCTGTGGGCATCCATGGCCAAGCAGACACTCGAACACTGGTCTCCAAAGGCATATTTCAGTGCTCAAATCACTATACAATGCTGGCTTTGTCTGTGTATGTAGATGACATGCAAACACACATGTCTTGACCTTATAGGTTACACAAAGCAGATAGAACAAGAGAAGAGTAAATCTCATTTACAAAAGCTAAATTATAAACTCCTTAAACCTATGTCCAGAATGAAGCAGCTTCACATCAATGGGACTGAACATGAGGATAATTCCATTTTGGGAATTCAAGCACAATACGAAATCTACCTTGCCATTTGCTGCCCAACTATCCCAAGACTGGATTCCCATCATTTGGCAGCTGTCGCTGTCAAAGGAAGAAAGAAAAATCATTTGGGAAGAGTCTCCCTGCACCCTCTCCAAACATGGGGATTTGCCTTGTGCGATTGCAAAGCTAAGACACACACACACACAAACCCCTAATTCCCCAAAGCCCCCAGCTTTTGCCTTGTAAAGTGAAAATCCTCCCAGGAGGTTCTAATTATTTGGCTGAAATGGCAAAATCAGCATGGGCTCCAAAGAATGCCTGCTGTAGTGTGAGAGGCTTTTGCCCTTTCTTCCATTCTTTCTAAACTGTCTTAATATACATCTCATTATTTGGAAGGGGAGGCACGGGGGAGAAGATGGGTCCATTCCCTGCATGGCATTAAACAGCTGAAATCGGCTATTATGGACCTTTGCACTTTAACGGAATTGCCAAGCTAAAAGTGAGATTTCACGTATCTGCGTGCCCCTGCTGGTTGGGGATTCTGGGTATTGCAATCCCAAAATAACTTTACATACTCTGACAAAAGTTCTGATAAAATCTCAGCACATTTCAAAAAATAAATTACCGTATTTTCTGGCGTAAAAGGCTATTTTTTAACCCAAGAAAATCTTCTCAAAAGTCCGGGGTCGTCTTATACCCGGGAGTTGTCTTATATGCAGGAGTCGACTTATATGCCAGGAGTCATCTTATAGAGCGGGTGCTGAAACTTCCAATCCGGATTGGAGAAACTGTAGTTGCCGCATATGGTGGGGGGAGCTCAAAAATGGCAATGGCTGTGTCCCTGCCATATGCATCAACTATATGAAAGCATTAAGGGTGATGCTGTACAAGTACGGTAGAAGAAAATCCATTCATCAGGATTCGTGGACTTAATGCGACCCCGATGTTGAGGTGAAGGGGAAGGTGTAAGTGAAGGGTGAAGCAAGCTGCAGGGGTCCGGGCGCCCGGGGTATAAAAAAAAGAGATAGAGTGGCTCTGGGCCCAGAAAAACACACCTCTTTTAAAAAAAACACACCTGTCTGACCCGCCCTTGTATCCTATTACCATACCTCCTCCTCTGCCTCTCAGATCTCACTCCTGAAGACTGCAGTGAAGCGGTGCAGGTGAGCATGTGTGAGATCCGAGAGGCAGAGAAGGAGGTACAATAATAGGAAAATTACCATATTGAAATCAAATCTGATGCTTTAAAAAAAATTATTTGATGTGCGTTGGAAGAGAGGTAGTCTTATACAGCAAGCATATCCCAAACTATATTTTAACTGGAAAAGTTGGGGTCGTCTCAGGGGCGGTCCTACAAGGTAGGCCAAGTAGGCGGCCGCCTAGGGCGCCATCTGGGAAGGGGGCGCCATCGTGGCTGCATGGGGCGCCATCCTGGCCCTGCCGATGTTCCCCAGGCAGCACCGCAGCTGCGTGCTTTTGGGCCCCGGCCTTGTGTGTTCCGACGCCGCTTCTGGGCATGCGCGGAGGTTTTCGCGCAGGCGCAGTTGCTCCAGAGCTGAAATTGAGCGCAGGAGCAACTGCACATCCGTGAAAACCTCCGCGCATGCCCAGTAGCTCCCTTGCGCAGAAGCCTGTAAGCAAAGCACTCCCTATCGGGCAGGCAGGGAGTGCTTCCTCTCTCCCTTTGTCTCCGTCGCGCACGCGTTTGCAGGTAAGGAGAAAAGAATCAGTGAAGGAAGTGTAAGTGAAGGAATGAATGAAGGGCCTTCCTCCTCCTCCTCCTCTGTGACCTCTTCTCTCCCTCCTTCCTTTCTTCGGCACTATTTCTGTCTAGACCTGAGGGGCCTGAGGCTATGAGGAGTTGTGGGAGTTGGAATCCAAAACACCTAGAGGGAGGGAGGGGGGACCCAAGTTTGCCCAGGCCGCGCTGCCTGTATTCGACCTCATTTGAACATTTTGGCTGTTTTTTCTATTTACATTTACATTGGGATCCTAATTTTGGACTTATGGGAGACTCCTATGAATTATGAGTCGGGTGATAGGTAATATATTCTGATTTTGATGCATTTACATTGCATTTCTTGTTGATTATTATACAGTTCTGCTTATTATTGTCATACAATATAATACAAATGCAATATAACAATAGAATAATGATATATTTTATATTACATGTAATATTACAAACAATATTGCAGTATAGTGGTATTGTACAAAATAGTAATATATAATATTTTATTTTACTTTATTTTGGGTTATTTGAGTTTTATAGGAGTAATGAAAATATTTAGTAGAAGATAATTTCATTTAAATAAATAATTTTATTTATTATTTTATAATAATAATATAATAGAATGTTATATTGTATTATAATGTCAATATATTATAATATAATTATATTGTAATGTAGTATAATATAATTATGATATAATATAGTATGAGTATGGTATAATATATTGTATATACATTGATACAATATAATACTACTAATGGTATTGTGATATTATAATTGTATATTTGTTTTACATGGGGGGCAAAATAATGTTTGGGGAGGCACCAAAATAATGTTCGCCTACCATTTAAAATTACCTAAGACCGCCCCATGGTCGTCTTATACACCCAGTCATCTTATAAGCCGCAAAATACGGTATTTTAAGTCAAATGTGGGCTAGGCAATACAACTATTAGGTGGATCTGTAATTGGTTAAATGACGGAACCCAAAGGGTGCTTCTCCCTGATGGCTCCTCTTCATCCTGGAAATAAGTGCCTCAACATTCAGTCCTGGGCCCAGTTCTGTTCAACTTCTTTATTAATGACTTGGATGAAGTTTTAGAGGGAATGCTCATCAAGTTTGCAGATGAAACCAAATTAGGAGGGAGAGCGAATACTCCAGAGGACATGATCCGAATTCAAAATGACCGTAACAGATTAGAGAGCTGATTGGCCAAAACCAACAAAATGAAATTTAACAACGACAAATGTAAGATACTCCCCTTAGGTAGAAAAAAAATGAAATGCAAAGATAAAAGATGGGTGATGCCTGTCTCGACAAGAGTCCATGTGACCTTGTAGTCTTTGTGGACAACAAGTTAAGCACGAGTCAACGGTGTGATGCAGCAACTAAAAAAGCCAATGGGATTTTGGGCTAATTCAAAAGGAGTATGGTGTCCAGATTGATGGAAGTCGTGGTGCCTCTCTATTCTGCTTTGGTTAGACCTCATCTGGAATACTGTGTCCAATTCTGGGCACCACAATTTAAAAGAGATATTGACAAGTTGGAAGATACCCAGAGGAGGGCAGCTAAAACAATCAAAGGTCTGGAGACCATGCCTTATGAGGAGTGTCTTAAAGAACTGAGTATGTTTAGCTTGAAGGTTGAGTGAAGGTTATTTTTATTATTATTTATTATTTATGGCATTTTACCCCGCTCTTCTCAACCCCCAAGGGGGGACTCAGAGCAGCTTCCAAAAGGCATAATTTGATGCCTACATCACAATTGCAGTATAAAACACAATATAAAACCCTCCAGCATTCGACACTAAAAATACATTAAAATACAATTATATTCACACATCCTATGCATTCACCTATGTTAAAAACAGTGTTCCGTCCATAAAAGCATTGAGCCCTATTCACCAACTTTCCATTAAAACTACTAAAGTGCTGTCCTGTGCTACTATGCGAACGCCTGGTCCCACATCCAGGCTTTCACTTTTTTCCTGAATGTCAGGAGGGATGGGGTTGATCGTATGTCGCTAGGGAGCGCATTCCACAGACGGGGAGCCACCACCGAGAAGGCCCTCTCCCTCGTCCCCACCAGCCGCACCTGGGAAGCCGGCAGGAGCGAGAGCAGGGCCTCCCCGGATGATCTTAAAGTACGAGGTGGGACGTAGCGGCAGATGCGTTCGGACAAGTAAGCTGGGCCAGAACCGTATAGAGCTTTAAAGGTCAACACCAGCACTTTGAATTGAGCCCGGAATTGGACCGGCAGCCAGTGGAGCTGACACAACAGGGGGGTGGTATGCTCCCTGTATGTAGCTCCAGTTAGTAGTCTGGCTGCCGCCCGTTGGACTAGTTGTAATTTCCGAACTGTCTTCAAAGGCAGCCCCATGTAGAGCGCGTTGCAGTAATCTATTCGGGATGTGACCAGAGCGTGGATGACCGTAGCCAGATCAGACTTCCCAAGGTACGGGCGCAACTGGCGCACGAGTCTTAACTGTGCAAAAGCTCCACCGGCCACCGCTGAGACCTGGGGTTCCAGGCTCAGCGATGAATCCAGGATCACTCCCAAGCTGTGAACCTGCGTCTTAAGGGGGAGTGTAACCCCGTCCAACACAGGCTGTAACCCTATGCCCTGTTCGGCCTTTTGACTGACCAGGAGGACCTCTGTCTTGTCTGGTTGAAAGGATATCCTTAGGAAGAGGGAGCAGGCTTGTTTTCTGCTGCTTTTGAAACTAGAACTAGGAGCAATGAGTTCAAACTACATGAAAGCAGATTCCACCTGAACATTAGGAAGAACTTGCTGACCGTACAAGCTGTTCAGCAGTGGAACTCTCTGCCTCAGAGTATGGTTGAAGCTCCTTCCCTGGAAACTTTTAAACAGAGGCTGGATGACCATCTGTCAGGGATACTTTGTGCTTTTCCCGCATGACAGGGGTTGGACTAGATCAGGGGTGCCCACACTTTTTCAGCATGCGAGCTACTTATAATAAAACCAAGTCAGAAAGATCTACCTACCTCCTCAAGGCTGGACAGGGGAGGGCGGGGGCGGGGCTTGGCATAGCCTGACTCCGCCCCCTCCGGCTTCAGCTCTACCAGCAGCTTCTCCAGGTTTGACGATGGCAGTGCCAAGCCAACTTTGTGCTAGCTATGCCACCACTGGCTTGCCACTGCCATCCTCAAGCCTGGAGAAGCTGCTGGTAGAGCGGAAGCCAGAGGGGGCAGAGCCAGGCCACACCAAGCCCCTCCCCCGCTGGCTTTGGAGCTCCCAGCAGCTTCTCCAGGCTTGACGATGGCAGTGCCAAGCCAGCGGTGGCATAGCTAGCACAAGGCTGGCTTGGCATTGCAATCCTCAAGCCTGGAGAAGCTGCTGGTAGAGCGTAAGGCAGAGGGGGGCGGAGCCAGGCTGCACCAAGCCCCACCCCCTCTGGCTTTGGAGCTCCCAGCAGCTTCTCCAGGCTTGACAATGGCAGTGCCAAGCCAGTGGTGGCATAGCTTGCACAAGGCTGGCTTGGCCCTGCCCTCCTCAAGGCTGAAACAGCTGCTGGGAGTGCCGAAGCCGGGGAGGGGGCGGGGCTTGGCGCGGCCTGGCTCCGCCCCCTCTGAGAAGCACTCCATCCGGCTGCGATCTACCTCCTTCAGTCCCGCGATTGACTGGTCGATCGTGATTGACTTCCTGGGCAGCCCTGGACTAGATGGTCCATGTGGTCTTTTCCAACTCTATGATTCTATAATTTCTGGCAATGAGTGCCAGCCAGTTAAAGCTACAAACATGCTTAGCAGAGTAGAAGAATTTGTCCATTCCTCCCATTCCCTGCATGGTGCTCCCTGCAAGTGTCTTCAGGGATAGAATGAACTGAATACTTGATGCACTGCAGTTCTGACTTGAAACACTTGCGCTCACTACCTTTAAAAGATTTACCAAGTGAACCTGGGATAAGGGTTCAAAGCAAAGATGCTCGTCTACCAAGCCTGAATTTCTTTGAATCTTTATAGCATCCTAGAGATATTCAGGCAGGATTTGGTATATTAGACGCAGAGCTTAGAAATAATTATTTAAAATCAATTTGTTATCCCTAATTCATCAACATTTTCCATTGTACTTTGAAGTCATTAAACACTAACAATGTCATTTTTCAGTAAAGATTAACTGCAAATTAACTGTCGGATTCATTTTATTGGATTTGCCTCACATTGTACTGTTGACAAATCAACTTACTTTGATGATTTTAATGACAACTTGTTAGCATTAACACTTTCAAGTTTTATGCCAAGACGGATGCCAGCTGGTTTCAAGAACTGGACCCGTGCTTTCCAGTTCCAGAAACTTCTATGTTGACAACCCAAAATCTAACAACTTGGAGGATGTCTCATGGTGTTTTCTTGATCTCGCCTGTTAGTTGTAACATGCATTTATGGTCTACAAGTATTGTCAATAGTTGCTCGCAATAGAATATCCTGAAGTACAGCCAGTGATTTCCTACTGAAATGTAAGTCATATGAATATTGCTTTGGTTATTTTGTATTGGTCATGTATTGATTTAATGTTAAAACAGTGTAATAATAGGGGTGTTATTTATTTATTTATTTATTTATTTATTTATTTATGGCATTTATATGATGCCCTTCGCAACCTGAAGGGGACTCAGAGTGGCTTACAAGAAATACACACACACACACACACACACACACACCATGCCCGGATTACCCATAAGGCCAACAAGGCCATGGCCTAGGGGCGCAAGCCAAGGGGGGAGGCAGATCACGGACCAAAAAAACCCTGGTCCGCGCCCCTCTTTCCCCCTTTCTCATGCCCCTCCTCACTCCTTCTCCCGGCAAAGTCTCTGCTCTGTCTTGCTGTCTCTCTCTCTCTCTTGCATGCTCTCCCTCCCTCTCTCTTGTGCGTTCTCTCTCTCTCTCTCATGCACACTCTCTCTCTCGCACATGCGCACTATCTCGCGCACGCACGTACTCTCGCTCTCTCTTATGCGCTCTCTCTCTCACGCGCTCTCTCTCTCACTCTCATGCGCGCCTTTGGAGCGAGTTTGCACTCGCTGCGCTCTCCCCAAGCCTCCCGACTCCCGAGGAGACCTTCAGAGCACAGCGGAGCTTTCCAGCTGGTGGGAATGCATGGGGACATTGGAGGTGGCGGGATGGTGCCTACTTGCCTTTCTCTTCTGCTCCGGAGGCACCATGGCAAAAGCCAGTCAAGTGTGGGTCTGAGTGGTGTGTGTGTGTGTGTGTGGGGGGGGTAATTCCAAAGAGTGGCCCAGGGCACAAAAAAGGGTTAATCCGGGCCTGACACACACACACACTTACATACATACATACACATACATACAATATATTCCATTATTAGCATGGTACAGTAACACTATTATATATTACTATATTGTACTATACCATTATATTGTAATATTAGTAATATTACAGGTAACATTACATGGCACAGCTATTTTATGTATGTTAACGTTCCTTTTTATACATGTAAATTTAGTGTCAGAGACTTAACTCCAACTAGAACACTAAATGGAACAGAAAAGAATATGTTTCCACTACACATACCGAAACAAGGAGGCACAATACAACTGTTTGGTTTGTTCCTGATATGATAAATAAATGTATACACTGTCTCTCCCCTCCCTCTGACAAACTAAAGCTCAAGATGACTTAGAAATAGGAATCTAATTCTTCAGTTTCTTCTTGAAAATTTGTCGTAGGTATGTGCCTTGGTTTCAAAATTACGCTAACCATAGAGGGAAATACCATGGAGTTTTTTAATAAAAAAAACTTTGTTCAGAGTACGTTTGCCTTTAGTGTCCTCTGAGGCCAAGAAAACATGACTTGTCAACCAGTGGGTTTTTATGATCGAACAGATATTTGAACTCTGATCTTCAAAATCATAATCTGCTCAAACCACTCCACCATGCTGGCTCTCTCCTTTTCTTCCTGCTGTGAGATACTCTGAAAGACTATTTTTAGAAGACTATTCACAATTTGTGATTTAACCTGCACAAAATTATTACATTTCCTTTGGACTGAAATGAGCATTTCCTCCACAGAAATCAACATTTCAACACAGAAATATTACTTCCTGCATGGAAAATACAATGTGCAAATTTTACACATAGTAAATCCCCACTTACAACTTTTCTTTGTAGCAAACATTTCAATACAAAAATATTATTTCTTGCACAGAAAACGCCATTTACTCCACAGGAAAAGCCAGTTTTCGGCAAATTGAATTTTGCACAGAATCGACCATGAACTGTAAAAATTCTCATCTTAACACTTGAAAAATGAATCTATCCATCTGTAATGCAGTCGCTGTCTTTTCCAATTGCCTTCTACCTTCCCAGGCATTATTGACTTTTCTAGTTGGTTGTCTCTTCTCATATCATGGCCAAAATACAATAGTCTAGTTTTCCTGGCTTTTAGGGAGAGTTCAGACTTGATTTGTTTTAGGGCCCATTTATTTGTCTTTTTACCAATCCACAGTATTCATAGAACTCTTCTCTAGCACCACATCTCATATGAGGGTTGAATGAAAAGTAATGCCCTCACCTTCATAACTCCTCAACAGATGGCAGTACTGGTATGCAGCAGATACTGACTTGTTCAGTAGGCTCTCCTCTACAGATCCATTTTGGCAGGAAGCCTTAGCATTGAACAGTTGTGTTGTTAAAGTGCAAAGTATGGAACCCTGCGTAGATGGTTGGTCAGTGCGACTAAAGCGATGTGCAGTCATTGAACTCTTGACAGCAGAAGGTGTCACCCCAAAGGAGATTAATCAGAGAATGGCAAGCTGTTTATGGTGATTGTGTTGATGTGAGTACTGTGCATCGTTGAGTGAGTAAGTTTAAAGATGTTTATTTATTTATTTGTCACGTTTCTATACTGCCCCTCTCAGCCTCGGGACGGTTTACACAAGGCAGTCTCTGCCCTCAACACAATACAAGCAACAAGGCAAACCCCCCAAACCATATAATAACAAATTAACAATTAAAAACATACAATTACAGTCTCAGCGTCATGTTGAAATCAGATGTTGACGTGGGAACATCTGACTTGTGTGACAAAGAAAGAGTTGGACGTCCTGTGACTGATTCGAGCTTGCGTGGAGGGGTTACGAGGCCCTCTGTTGAAGATAGTCAACTGCTCCCTTGAGCAAGGGGCTTTTCCAGAGGAGCTAAAAGAGGCGGTGGTCAGTCCATTGCTGAAGAAGCCCGGATTAGACCCCGCGGCTCCTCCAATTACCGCCCAGTGTCGAACCTTCCGTACCTGGGCAAGGTGATTGAGAGGGCAGCAATGGACCAGCTGCAGACCTTCTTGGATGACGCAACCTGGCTAGACCCCTTCCAGTCCGGCTTCCGTTCAGGCCATGGGACAGAGACTGTCCTGGTCTCCATCACAGACCTACTCCGCTGCCACTTGACCGAGGTGGATCGGCGCTGCTCGTGTTATTGGACCTCACGGCAGCGTTTGATACCGTCGACCAACTTTTGATACACCGCCTGGCGGTGGCGGGGTGAGGGGACAGCCCTCAACTGGCTGTCCTCCGACCTCCAACGCCGCCAGCAGCGAGTGAAGTGGGGAGGGGCGGACTCCGGAGGCTCCCCGCTGAGTTGCGGGGTGCCTCAGGGGGCTATCCTCTCCCGCTGTTATTTAACATCTATATGCGACCACTCGCCCAACTGGTACGGAGTTTTGGCCTGGAGTGTCATCAGTACGCTGATGATACCCAGCTCATTCTGAGGTTGGACCCGGGGCAGTCTCTGTACCCGATAATTTCCATCTTTGCCTTGAAGCCGTTACTGGATGGCTGCGAGCCAGTAAGTTGAAGGTGAACCCGGCGAAGACGGAGATCTTGTGGCTGGGCCGCCCGGGGGTAGTGACCCAGTTGCCAACTTTCGATGGTGTGGCCCTCTGCCCTCAGCCATCGGTAAAAAAAGTCTGGGGGTCCGGCTGGACGCCCACCTGTCCATGGAGGAGCAGATTGGCTGCACCTGCAGGACAGCATTCTACCACCTACGGTTGGCTGCGCCTGGCTCCCTACCTCTCCCAACGCGACCTTGCTACGGTGATCCAAGCCACGGTCATCTCGAGGCTCGATTACTGTAATGCGCTCTACATTGGCCTTCCCTTGTCGATGATCCGAAGCTTAAGTTAGTGCAGCACGCCGCAGCCTGCCTCCTCCTGGGTGCTGCAAGATCTGACCGCGCGACCCCACTCCTGCGCGAGCTGCACTGGCTTCGATTGAATTCGGGTCCTCTTCAAGGTGTTAGTTCTCACCTTTCAGGCCATCTATGTTTTGGGGCCAGTGTACCTGAGGGAGCGACTTACCCCTTATGTGCCCGCGAGATCACTGCGCTCTGAGGAGCTTAACCTCCTTGAGGTGCCTTCCCTTGGAACCTGCAGACTGGCCACTACACGGCGGAGGGCATTCTCTGTAGCTGCCCCAAGTCTCTGGAATGGCCTCCAGGAGGAGATCCGCGCCATCCGCGCTCTTCTGCCCTTCCGCAAGGCCTTGAAGACTTGGCTCTTTAGGACGGCGTTTGGCCCTTAACTCAACCACACTGTGTGCCATGCCGCCTATTCCCCCAGATTCTTATCTCGTCCCCAGCCTTCGCTGAGGGCTAGTGTTTTTAATATGTTTTAACTGCTTTGATGTTTAATGTGTTTTAACTGTTTAATCTGTTTTATTACTCACGGTGTTTATGCTTCTTCTGTAAACCGCTCTGAGCTCCGGAGTGAGCGGTATACTAAATCGAAGTTAATAAATAAATAAATAATAAATAAATAAACAACTGAGTTTCACAAGCAAAAGGTTGACAGATTGATTCAGGATGATCGTTGTATCACTCAGAGAGAAATTTCAAGCATAATCGGCATTTTTCAAGAATTTGTGGGTCACATTATTGCTTTGCTTGGCTATCAGAAAGACTTCTCTTCTGTGGCCCCCCGTTTTTTGGAATTCCCTCCCGGGAGAGATTAGGAATGCCCCCTCACTGGAATCCTTTAAGAAACAACTGAAAACCTGGTTTTTCCACCAGGCCTTTGGAGATTAGACTCCTACATGCCCCCATTTTTGACGAGACCTCCCCCATATGATCCTTTATGTTTTGACACTACTCCAGTTATCTCCCCCGAGTTTTTAAACACTTTATATGTACATGTGGCTTGCCCTGTCGTCTTTGTTTTAGATTCATTTTTGTTGTATTTTTAAAGATGTATTTTTATTGTGTTTATTGTTTTTATTGTGTTTATTGTTATCTGATGTTTTTGATATTTCCTGTGATTTGTTGTTCGGGCACAGCCCCGATGTAAGCCGCTCCGAGTCCCCTTTGGGGAGATGGATGCGGGTTAGAAATAAAGTTCTTTTAAAAATTATTATTATTATCTGTGCACGATGGGTACCCAAAACAGAGTGTCAACTTCTTCTGTGACAGCTTCAAAAAACTTGTTCATTGTTGGCAGAAATGTATCAAATTGTCTGGTGATTATGTGGAAAAGTGAATAGTGGTAGTTAAAGAGCACATTCTAAGCATTATTTCTGCATTTGATTTATTAAAATATTCCCATCCACACCCAAGTAACGAAGGCGGAGGCATTACTTTTAATTCAACTTTCGTGAGTTGATTTTCTTCCTATCCATTTTCTTCACTGTCCTGCTTTAACACACACACATGGAATTGGGAAATACAATGGCATGGGCTACCCTGACTTCGGTATTCAGAGATATATGTTGAGATTTCAAGATCTTTTCTAGTTCATTCCTAATTATCTTTTAATAACCCATCACAATTCTGCTGGAAAAGATACTCTCTAGGATGTGACTGGAGTGTGGCAATGAACCCCTCTTTAGTCCAAAGCCGATAGTGATTCCAGAGAGGTATATTTCAACTCAAAGGAACTCTTTTTTATTCCCTGCTCTGTTTTTGTTGCCACGCACCCTTAGGACCATTAAATGCTGACTGGGCAAAAATGCTGGCCCTTGGCTAGGGGAAATCTGTTCTGAACAGATGCCAAGTGTTAACAGATTGTCAGCAACTCTCTACTTTCACTCATACTCTGGAGGAGAGCGTTTCTTTGTAAGCCCTGGATAAATCCCCTAAGCTCTTCTATTCTGTGGTGTCTATTAAAAAACAGGCTCAGAAAGTAGGCTTTTGTAAAGGAAATTTTGCAGAGCATGCAAAAAAACCCCAAACAAACAACAAAATGAAGGAAATATCGGAACAGATGCCGAAAGTGTCTTCGGTGCTTATTTGTTTGTTTGTATCCCACCTTTCTTCTGATATAGGAACGAGGGATAAATATAAAACAACGCTAAGAGAAAACAATGTGAAGACATAAAATACAAATATAAAAACAATAAAGAATTTATACTATGAAAGCCATTAAACATTAAACGTACCCCAAGGTTCAGTTTTGGGTCCGTTACTTTTTAATTTATTCATTAATGATCTGGAGGTAGGAGAATTCTGAGGTAGCAAAGTTTGCAGAGGACACTAAATTGTTCAGGGTAGTTAAAAATGAAACTGATTGTAAAGAGCTCCAGAAAGATCTCTCGAAATTGAGTGAATGGGCAACAAAGTGGCAAATGCATTTTAACCTAAACAAGTGTAAAGTCATGCACATCGGGCAAAGAACCCCAACCACACCTACAAATTGATGGGGTCAAAGCTTTCCGAGACAAACCAGGAAAGGGATCTTGGGGTCTTGGTGGACAGCTCAATGAAGATGTCAACCCAGTGCGCTGCAGCAGTGAAAAAAGCAAATTCTATGCTTGGCATGATCAGAAAGGGAATCGAAAATAGGTCAGCAAATGTTGTATTACCTCTCTACAAATCGATGGTAAGGCCACATTTGGAGTACTGTGTACAATTCTGGTCACCGCACCTCAAGAAGGATATAACGGAACTGGAAAAGGTACAGAAAAGGGCAACAAGAATGATCCAAGGGATGGAGCAGCTCCCTTATGAAACCAGGTTGCAACGCCTTGGTCTTTTCAGCCTTGAAAGACGGCGTTTAAGAGGTGACTTGATCGAAGTGTATAAAATCATGCATGGGATAGAAAAGGTGAATAAAGAAAAACTATTTTCTTTGTCACAAAACACTAGGACTAGAGGGCACTCCCTGAAGCTCCAAGGTAGGAAAATTAGGACTAATAAAGGGAAATATTTCTTCACCCAGAGGGTCATTGGGTTATGGAACTCACTTCCAGAAGAGGTTGTGACAGCTGTCAGCATGAACAACTTCAAGGCAGGATTAGACAGATTCATGGATACCAAGTGTATCGGTAGTTACTGAAAAGGACATTCAAGTGCCACCTCGGAGTTGGTTGAGGTAGGCAGGATTTCCCTGGGTACTGGTTGTGGGGGGTCGGGAGCAGGTCAGGGTTTTGCCCTCCCTTCTGCTCGAGATCCCCGTGTACAACTGGTGGGCCACTGTGTGATACAGAATGCTGGACTAGATGGGCTGAGGTCCGATTCAGCATGGCTCTTCTTATGTTCTTATTAAAATATTAAAATGCATCAAAAGTTAATGCAAAACTTAAAATTCCAATCCTTTAAAAGTCCAACACTCATTAGTTTATAAATGGCTGATGGCAGATAAATGTTTTTACTTGTCAACAAAAAGAGATCAAGATGGGGCCATCTGGGTCTCTCTGGGGTGAAGTTGCAAAGTTTGGGAGCAGCCATCTAGAAAACCCTCTCCCTCATTCCCATAAATGAGCATGAGAGCACTTCCAGGCAGCAGTAAAACCCGCATGGAAATGGGTTTAAATAACCTGCTTTGGAGAGGGTTTCTGTCCACATTGACCCACCCAAACCTGGTCTTTCCTGGGGGAGTGTGGCTACATGCCTTTCCAGGTCAACCAAAGGTTGACCTGAGAGGCCATCCAGCCCCCCCTCAGCCCCCCATTTTCTCCCCCAAAACTTACTGCATGGGCTTGCCAGGCACAGAGGGTCTCTCTGGAGAGCTGTGGCGTCACTTCAAAATGAGGCCGGGGGAGAGAAGCGGGGAAATTCCTCCTACCACCCTACTCTCCTCCAGCATCATTCTGAAGCAACTCCACAGCTCTCTGGAGAGGCACTCTGTGCCTGGCAAGCCCATGGGTTAAGTTTTGGAAGCCCGAAGAAGTGATAGGGTGTGGGGTCTCACCCCTGGATAGTCCCAGGAATGAGTCCCCGCAGGCCCGATAACCTATTATACCCTGGCCTTTCAGGGATGCCCAGATCTAATGGGATATCTAAGCAATCCAGAACAAGCCAATGAAACCTTAGTTTCTTCCAAATTAATTTATTTTTACTGAAATAGTTGTTTGGACACCTCCGGTAAAAACTGAGATCATAGGCACTATATAATGTCCTGTCTGGATTTGGGTATTTTACCTGAGAAGATTTAATTTGAATAATGGCACTCGCAGTTACTAGAGCTCCATTGATTTGCCCTTGAAAACTGAGACTATGGTGAAACGGATCTTCTGGCCTTTCAACATGCCATGGCACACTAGTGTGCTGGCCTGATCATCAGGTGTGCTGTGGGAAATTGGAACCTCCACTACCCTTACTCTTCCCCTCCTGAACACTTTTTTTTTCTCCCCACCACTTTAGATTATTTATGGACTCTTTATTATGAATGATTTCTTGATATGCTATTACAGCAATGATATATGTTGATGTTGACTTAACCCCTATAAGGGACATTGAGTTATATTAAGAATTAAACTTGGGACTCTATATTTGGGTTTGAGATATATACCCTGTTTGATTCTGCAAGTCTTTCTGTGACTTTAATACTATATGATATTCAATACAATACTTTTTGATATACTGCTGATTTTGTGATTGACTGGGAAATGAACCCTCGAGGGTATTGTTTTTGTTGGCTTCATAGCCCCCGAGCTCTGTTATTTACTCTTTCAGGAAGGCCCAGATCTAATGGGATATCTAAGCAATTCAGAACAAGCCAAGGAAACCTTAAGTTTCTTCCAAATTAATTTATTTTTACTGAAATTGTTGTTTGGACATCAAAGGCAAAAATGAGACATTTCAGAACTGTAACAAAACTTTCAAAATTTCATTATAAATGCCAGCTCCTAATTGGTTCTGTCTTAAAAATAGCCAATAATGAAAGAATAATGAAGTCTTGAAAGTTTTGTTAGAGTTCTGAAATGTTCACCACCAGAACTTTAGCAACACTGTAGAAGCAAAGCACCAGCGCCACCTAGTTTTCACCACCAGAACTTTAGTTTTGAAAGTACTTTAGAACCAGGATTGCTTAGGCCTAGTGTGAATGTTTCAATTGACCACCTGATTGGGACAGCTAATCACATCTCAACAAATGATTCCCCCCAGGCAGTAACAAGCCATAACTAAAAACTGTCACACAATCAAGGTGGCCAATTGAAACATTCCCAACAAACCTCACAACCTCTAAGGATGCCTGCCATAAATGCAGGCAAAATGTCAGGAGAGAATGCTTCTACAACAGTGTTTCCCAACCATTTTTGAGCCGCAACACACTTTTAACATTAAAAAAATCTGGGGCCACACCACCAACCAAAATGACACAAAATGACACTCTAACACAGTAAAGAACGGCTGGGGGATGGTGGCCTGCTGGGAGTGCCGAAGCCAGGGGAGGGGGAGGAGCCAGGCCGTGCCATGCCCCGCCCCCTCCCCGGCTTCAGCTCTCCCTCAGTTTCTCCAGCCTTTAGAGGGCAATGCCAAGCCAGCGGTGGCAGAGCCAGTACAATGCTGGCTTGGCATTGCCTTCTCAAAGCTGGAGAAGCTATGGTAGAGTGGAAGCCGGGTGAGGGGTGGAGTCAGGCTGCTCCATGCCCCTCCCCCTCCCCTGGCTTCCTCCTCTGTGTGGCTTCAGTGAGCGAGGGGCGAGAGTCATGGCGGATTGGAGGCTGGCTGGGGAAACGGCCGAAGGAGGTGGCATCCCGGCCCCTTCTTCGTTTTCTTTGGTGCCACCCGGCCCATCCTCCTCCTCCCCCATGCAGCAGGAGTTCGGCAGGAGGAGGGGGAAGGAAGGGGGGCAGAGAGCTTTTCTCGCAGCACAGCAGGAGGTCCGTCGCGCCACACTACTGTGCCGCGTCACAGCGGTTGGGAAACATTGTTCTAGAACATGGCTATACAGCCTGAAAAACCTACAACAACCCAATTTGCACTTTGTTAATGCAATGGAGAGGAGAAGAGAGGGAGAAATATCTTAAAAGAATCAGTCAAAAGCAACCTGCTGCAACAACACGTATAAGTCAAGGGCAGGAAGGTGTGACTGGAAATTTAAGGTTGTGTGTTCTTCCTTAATAATTTTTGACATCCGGACCATACTTTGATGTTGCTTGGCCTGGTTTTCATCTGGAATGTTGGCGAAGATGCATTAAGTTTCCGCTATCCCCAGGTGAAGGATAACAGTAATAGGACTGAAGCCTAGGAATACAAATGCTGTATTTGAGATGACTGGTTTTTCATTATACCTCTGAAAGGGAACTCTCTGTGGAACATGTCAGATTTATGAACAGGAAAATAAAAAAATATGAATCGTTTCGCACTAGCAGCGCCTATATTTCTGCATCTGAGGAATGCTCTTCAACATGATGCAGACACAAATGGGTAAACTACTTCTATATTAAGTATCAGAGTAGCTTTTCACAGTAGGGAACAGAGTAATCGAGAAGATCTGTGTGCGACCCTTCCCTGCGGGGACTCGCGGAGAGTATGACTCATAAAAAATTGTGACAGGACTCAAAGTGTGCTTTTGCATAGCATTCAGAAAGCCCATCTTTATATCCTACAAATCCAAAGCTGGATTTTATTTGTTCTCTATGTTACTTAATATGGTCATAGAGAGAAAAACGAGCAAGGAAAAATCTACACGCTGCATTAGAGAGCGATGCATGATCTACTGACATTAAAAAGAAAGAGTGCTAAAGGGAAAGGATGGCTGTTTTTTTAAGAGGACAAAATTTGGACAAAATAGACCTTTTTTTGTGGACTATAGCTTAGGATGCCCTAAGCAGCAAGGCTATTGGGCTACTGTAGTACAAGAAATAACTATTTCAAGGTCTAAGTGCATGCATATATATTGTATATAGTCATTGTTGTGAGCCGCTTGGGGAGATGGGGCGGGACACAAGATTATTATTATTATTTGTGATTTTGATTTCTTGCACATTTGATTATTCGTGGATTTGATTGAAAATGCTCCCCTCAGACATCTCTAGGTTTGTGACTCTATGGTTGACTTCTTCGAGTCATGCTAAAGAACCTAGACATTTCAAGAGGGAACATCTCTCTAAGAATCTCTAGGTCCTCCAATTTTACTGTATGTTTTAATGTGTATTTTACCGCTGTTATGATCCGCCCCGAGCCTGCAGGGAGGAGCGGAATATAAAACCGAATAATAAATAATAAATAAATACAATTTTATGTTCTGCTTCTAGCAGAGGTGTTTCCCAACCACTGTACCGGGGTACACTAGTGTGCCGTGAGCAATCATCAGGTGTGCCGTGGGAAATTACAGTGGAGAGGGAGAGAGAGAGAGAGAGAGATGGAAACTTCAGGCAGCAGAAATGAGGCTTTCCTGGCCGAAGCAGCAATGCCAGCCAGCCTGGCTGCAGTCGGGGAGAGCCCTTGGCGCCCAGAACTTTCCTCCCTCCCTCCTCTCTATCTCCTTTCTTTCCTTGGCACTCCGTCTGTGTGCCATGGGCTACCTGGCTGGGCTGAGGCTTCTCCTGCTTTCTGGTTCCTGGGCGCTCTTCTGCCCTCCTCCCCTCCGGCAGCAAGGAGGAGGAGAGGGAGGAGGAGTCCATGGGAGCTGCCCCCGTCCGACCCCACACCTGGAGGCTCGAGGTGAGGCTTTCTGCCCTCTAGCCCCTCCGCGCTGGGAAAGGGAGCAACCCTCATTTCCTGGCCTCTCCTGGCTGGGCTCCGGGTTCGCTGCAGAGCAGAGCAGAGGCCGGGATGTGCAGCTCCACAGCCCAGATTGGTTCCTTCCCAATCTGGCCCCAAGGCGACAGCAGGGAAGCCGAAGGGACATGGGTGGTGGAAGCACTCCTGGGGGGGGGGGTGAACCCCTTCAGGAAGGAGAGCTGGGGGTGGCGACGGCTGTGAGCCTCCGTTGCAGTTTGTTCTGAGGCTCGGAGCCACCCCGTGTGCTCAATTCCTATTCATCCTGCTCAGCCGAGCCCGCGCACACTTAGGCCACTCAGCGCAGCCCTCCCCTGTGTGTGGGCCTCCCGGGGGAGGGGGGTTTGGCGGAAGCAGCGGCGTCACACGGGGGGAGGGTTACAGTTAGTAAAATGACAGAGTGTCATTTTGGTTGGTGGTGTGCCCCGGGATTTTGTAAATGTAAAAAGTGTGCCGCGGCTCAAAAAAGGTTGGAAAATACTGCACTAGAAGACCTAGAAATTTCCAGAGATTAAAACATAACAAGGTCTTTATCTTCAGTTTCTCACCTACATGTGGGTCCTGTCCTCCTAACCTAAGTGAATATGGAGTGCTGATTGTCAGGCATGTGCATTTGGCATGAAGGTTAGGCATGAAACATTGCCCTGTTTCATGTCCTGGCTTATGTTGGGGGCACCAATCCATTTTTTTTGGTGAGCTTCTCTTTGGTTCACGGCTCCAAAAATGGGACCATTTCGGGGGAGGGGGCTTCACACCCACTGGCTCTCCTTCCCGCCATGCATTCTTCTTACCTGACACCTGCTGTTTCTACTCTGGCACCAGCTATAAGCACTGGAAGGTGCGCCTGCTTTCCAGGCTTGCCTGCAAACCACGCCTTGGAAAGAGAGTGCATGTGTGGTGGGGTGTGCAGGCAGGCCCGGAAAGTGCACACATCTTCCAGTGCCTGCAGCCGAGTGTCTCTTACTCTAGAGTAAGAGGTACTCAGCTGCAGGAGCTTTCTGAGAGTGTGTGAGTGGCGGGGTGTGCTGGCAGGCCCAAAGCACACCTGCAGCCAAGTTCCAGGCCTGCACGCCCATCACACTCTCTTTCCAGGGCAAGGAGGCAAATTTGAAAGCAGACAAAAGCAGGCTTTCGTGTCAAGCAAATGTGTGTGTGTGGAGGGGGCTTCCCGTTTTGTTTTTCCAAAGAAACTGAAGACATGAAACAAACAGTAGAAATTATAGGGATGAATTCTGCACATATCTCTACTGACTGTATATTTGTGATAAGTCTGGTTTAATTTAATGTATTAGTACACAATATAGATGAAGGCTGGCACATAAAAGAAGCAGAAGTTGGATAAAATATCACCACCAGGTCCAAGATATATGCCTTGTATCTGACTGTTCTGTTATCTGCTTTCTCTCCAATTAAAGATAAAAAATAGGTTTTATAACGAAGACAAATAACTGGGACAAAATAATGAAATCAGAAAAATAATAATATCAAAAACATATCAAAAGTTATTAGAGTAGATATGGAAGAAGAAAGAGTTAAGGAATGTATGATTAATTGGGCTAAAAATATAGGTAAGTCTATAACTATCGATGAATGGGAAATAATTAGGAAGAAAAAAATGATATATATACGTGCAGCTGATTTTAAAGAAAATTGGATAAAAATATTTTAAAGATGGTATCTGACACCATATAAATTAGTCAAAATTTATAAAAATATTAATACAAACTGTTGGGAATGTGGGGAAATAGAAGAGACGTTCTTTCACATGTGGTGGAAGTGTAATAAAGCAAGAGATTTTTGGAAAAAGATACAGGAAAAATTGCCAAAAAATTACTGAAAATTAATATCCCACTTAAACCGGAAATATTCCTATTGGGGATAACTGATGAAAAATAGAAGAAAATGTAGATAAACTCTTTTTATTAACAACTGCAGCTAGATTGTGTTATGCGAGAACTTGGGGAGGAAAAATGAAATTCCAAAAATCGAAGATTGGTATTAAAAGATTATGGAAATAAGAAATATGGATAGATTGTCTTACCTTTTCCAAAAATACAAAAAGAAAGCAGAGAAGGAGATAGACTCATCCCCAATAACTAATTATTTAAGAAATAATGAAAAAACCTAAACTATGACAAGATATGACATAATGGAACAGAAAAACCCATAAATGCGAAAGAAGTTATAGAGAAGGAAGGGAGAATAAAGGAATATAGAAAGAGAAAAGTTTAAGAAGAAAGAAAATGAGAAGCCTCACCTCGAAGAAGCAAAACCGAAATTTTATTTTTATATTTTTCTTTTCTTTTTTCCCTTTTCCCTTCTTCCTATACTTTTTCTTTTCTTTTTCCATTACTTTTCTATCTGTTTGGCATTCAAGATGCAATCTTTTTAATTTTATGTATATAGAAAATTATCAATAAATATTATTTAAAAATAAAATAAAATGGGCAGCCCTAACCAGAAATTCTATTAGATATTTTATAAACTCTCATTCAATTTCCGATAGTACAAGTGGGATGAAAAAAACTCTTAGAATCATTTTGCTCCCAGTGAAATAGATGTCAACCTTGGCCTTCAGGAAAGATTACCTATAGAGTTCTATGGAGAGTATTTCATGAAGTATAGCAAAAAATATAAACAGTGAACTAAGACCCTGCAGACCTGGATTCCACCTCTGCTCAGCCATGGAAACCCATGAGATGGCCCTCGGAAAGTAACATACTCTCAGCCCCAGAAAACACCATGGATCATAAGTCAGAAAAAAACTTGAAGGTACACAACGGTAACAAATTATAGATATATTCTAAGCACATTTTGCTCATCCTTCACTGCACAGCGTAATACCAATTTCACACCATTCTTTCCAGTTATGCGGTAACACTCTGATAAAGAAGTGGGATTTCTGAAAAGTATGCATGAGAAGTAAAGAGGATTAGAATCATTCACAACTATTGCAGTTGTAACTAATTCTTGTTTTACTGCCTATTGTTAAGGGTAGCTTCAAAGGTTAGTGCTACTGCGGTGAAGGAATCCTCTCTCCCATTGCTCTTGCTCAAATCTGCCTTCAAGTTGGCTTCGACTTAGGGCAATCCTATGATGGAGAGACTTCTAAAAACAGTCACCAACTAAAAATGAGTTGTAGGAAGGAAGGTGTGGGGCAGATACAGAACACTGTCTGTCCTGAAATCTATTCACCGGGAATGTGGCGCAGCTGGCTAAGTGTCAGCTGCATAAAATCTCTCTGACCAATAGGTCATGAGTTTGAGGCCTGCCCGGGTCGGGGTGGGTGCTCGACCTTTAAGTGTAGCCTGCTGCCGACCTTTGCCACCTGAAAGACAGTTGCATATGTCAAGTAGGAGATAAAGGTACCACATTAAGTGGGGAGGCAAATTTTGACTGAATTATGAGGCCATTAAAGAACTCCAGGAATGCTGAGAAATGCGGAAGGAACAACAAGGGACGCTGAGAGATGAGGAGTGCGTCAGCTCCCCCTGGTGGCCAGAGTTTGCCTCTGTTCGTCTATATGTGTGTATGTGGAAAACAGCATGGATTGTCTGCTAACTATGCGTACCTGTAATCCGCTCTGAGTCCCCTTCGGGGTGAGAAGAGCAGAATATAAATAAAGTGTATTATTATTATTACTATTCACTTGCAAAACTGTTAGCTTCAAAAGGCAGTTTGGGCAACAGTTATGGGGAGAAAATGGTGATATGAACCTCAGAGCTGCACATTTCATAATTTTTTTTAGAGTTGGAGAAGCTCACAGGGGCCATCCTTAGATTTTATAGGATTAATTAGGGCTGCATCTACATTGCAGAATGAACTGCCATGGCTCAATGCTATGGAATTAAGGGAGTTGTAGTTTTTTTAAAGCACCAGCACACTTTAGCATAGAACCATAGCATCCCTAAGTTGGAAGAAATCTTGTGGGCCATCCAGTTCAAAACCCGTCAAGAAGCAGGAAAATCACATTCAAAGCATACCCGACAGATGGCCATCCAGTCCCTCTTTAAAAGCCTCCAAAGAAGGAGTCTCCACTACACTCTGAGGCAGAGAGTTCTACTGCCGAATAGCTCTCACAGTCATAAAGTTCTTCCTCATGTTCAGGTGGAATCTCCTTTCCTATAGTTTGAAGCCATTATTCCATGTCCTAGTCTCCAGGGTAGCAGAAAACAACCCTAGATCTAGACACTCTACTCCTATTTATGCAGGCCAAAATCCCATTGGCTTTTTTTGCTGCCACATGACATTGTTGGCTCATATTTAATTTCCTGTCCACAAAGATTCCAATATATTTTTCACATGTACTGCTGTCAAGCCAGAAACCCCATATTCTGTATTTTTGCATTTCATTTTTTTCTGCCTAAGTGGAGTATCTTGCTTTTCTCTCTGTTGAACTTAATTTTGTTAATTTTGGTTCCTTTCTCGAATCATTTCGAATTCTGCTCCTGTCTTCTGGAGTATTGGCTATCCCAGTGTTTCCCAACTGCTGTTCCGTGGCACACTACTGTTCCGTGAAGGATCACCTGGTGTGCCGCGAAAAACCTCCCCCCCCTTTCTTCCCCCTCCTGCCGAAGGGATGGGCAGCGGCGAAGAAAAAGTGAAGGAAGCGAAGAAGCCAGCTGCTTCCAGAGGTGCCCCGGCTCAGCCCTGCTGCATCCCAGGTGACGTCCCGGGGCGCCCTTCCCCTCTACATGGCCCCCACAAGCCCCTCGGGGAGGAAGGGCCCATCTGTGTTCACATTTGGGCATTTTTGAGTATTTATGCCAAGTTTGGTCCTGATCCAACATTGTTTGAGTCCAGAGTGCTCTCTAGATATAGGTGAACTACAACTCCGAAACTCAAGATCAATGCCCACCAAACTCTTATAGCCTTTTCTGTTGGGATGAGGGTTCTGTGTGGGAAGTTTAGCCCAATTCTATCATTGCTGGGGTTCAGAATGCTCTTTGATTGTAGGTGAACTATAAATCCCAGAAACTACAACTCCCAAATGTCAAGGTCTATTTTTCCCAAACTCCATATGTGTTCACATTTGGGCATATTGAGTATTCATGCCAAGTTTTGTCCTGATCCAACATTGTTTCAGTCCTCTGGATATAGGTGAACTACAACTCCGAAACTCAAGGTCAATGCCCACCAAACTCTTATAGCCTTTTCTGTTGGTTATGGGAGTTCTGTGTGGGAAGTGTGTCTTTCTGCCATTCCTGCCAGGATATCTATGTTGTGTTCATCGAAACAGGTCCAGGTTTCACACTGAGTGTATAAATACATTTTAAAACATATTAACTATATGTATTACTGTGTTAGAGTGTCATTTTGTGTCATTTTGGTTGGTGGTGTGCCCCAGGATTTTGTAAATGTAAAAAGTGTGCCGCGGCTCAAAAAAGGTTGGGAAACACTAGGCTATCCCTCCCAATTTGGTGTCATCTGCAAACTTGATGATCCTAACTCTTCATCTAAGTCATTAATCAAGATGTTGAACAGGACCGGGCCCAGGACAGAAACCTGCTTATGGCACTCCACTTGTCATGTCTTTCCAGGATGAAGAGGAAGAATTGGTGGCCACCCTTTGTGTTCATTCGCTTAACCAATTACAGATTCATCTCACAGTAGTTTTGCCTAGCTCGCATTTGACAAGTTTGAGTTGGCAAAC
Source organism: Anolis apletophallus (assembly GCA_030556195.1). Lineage (NCBI taxonomy): Eukaryota > Metazoa > Chordata > Lepidosauria > Squamata > Anolidae > Anolis > Anolis apletophallus. The sequence continues at coordinate 162,800,808 of JARBWK010000004.1, forward strand.
AGCTTTTTTTTTAAAAAAATTTTTTTTATTGAGTTTTGAATTTTTAGAGTGCAATGAAGAGGAGTAGTGATGTGAAAAGAGTTCACATTATAGGTTAATGGGGATGGGGGTTGTGTGATTAATGGGCAGGGAGTGGTTTATAGATAGGGGAAGGGTAAAGGTAGGGGTAGGGCATATAAAGAGGGATAGATAGCAGTGAATACAACTATATACATATTGACTTCCATTCTTCTCTCAATGGGTATTTATCTATATATCCTTACATTCCTTCTTTTTCGAATATTCTTCCAGTTGGTTTTCTTGGGGATCCCGTGTTTCTTCTTAGGAAATAAGTTAATTTGTCCATATCCTTTATGTCATAAATCTTCTGTATCCATAAGTCCAGTTTGGGAATTAGGTGAGTCTTCCATTCTTTGGCAAATACCAAACGTGCCGCCGTTGTCATATGAGTAAAGAGTTTATCACTATTGTCATCTAATCTAAGTTCACTATCACTTAAACCCAATAGGTAATACTCTGGCTTTAGAGGAAATTTAAATTGCAGTATAGCCTGGGTTTCTTTATGGATGGATCTCCAATAATCGATGGTTTTCGGACATGTCCACCACATGTGGAAATAGCTTCCCACATGTGAGTTACACTTCCAGCAGTTGGATTGACTTTTCTTATACATAATACCTATCTTTTTAGGTGTTATGTACCATCGGTGGAACATTTTTAACCAGTTCTCCTTCAAGTCTGAAGCGTACGTATATTTTAATTTTATATTCCAATTTTTTTTGCCATTCCTTTAATTTTATCTGTCTGCCGATGTTTTTTGCCCAAATAACCATACAGTTTTTAACCTCCTCTGTTTTTAATGTAATTTATTTTTAATGTAACAGCTTTTAATGTAATTTATTTTATATGTATTTGGTAATGTTATTGTCGATTTATGATGTTTTAGATTTTAATGTTAGGATTGAATTCTTGCTGTCTGCCAGTCTGTGAGTCCTTCTGCGGAGGTTGAGCAGATCGGGATACAAGTTTAAAATAAATAAATAATAAATAAATTTGTTTGCCAGAAGGTAGTGGGTGACCTTGTTGAAGGCCTTCCTGAAATCCAGATACGCTCCATCCACGGCATTTACCCAGCTTGTAACTCTATAAAAAAAATTATCAGATTAGCAGAGAAGGCTAAACACATTGTAATACTACAATTTCCATGATTCCATAGCACCCTGGATCTGATGTCTTCATGGAATTTTGCTTGTATCTTTTTTGCAAAAGGACTTGAGGCATTTTGGCAGAACAACCCGACACAGGCAAGGGTCACAGGCGTTGCACATTTTCTCGCTTTCACTAAGGTCTTGAAAGAACTAAATCAAGCAGGATCAAGATATGGAGACAATACACTGATCCTCTCTTTGTAGGAGTGCTATGCATTCAAATCCCTTGAGAGGTTGGAAACTCTTTGGCATTAAGAAAACATCATGAGCAAAAGTCTGACTTTAAAAGAAAGCAAGGCTCTCTGTGAGTGACAGTCTCAAACAAAATTAAGGGAACAGCTTTGCTGGGTATAAGAGACCGGTAGATGTGATGACAAGCCCATAATAAATGCATGCCTGGGTGTTTTATGTGGGGCTTGGTAGGTAACAATAGGGAGCGTGCATTTCACAAAGCTCTCCCAGGCTCATCAAAAGCATCGGAGGAGTCTCACGTCTTCGTAATCCCACAATGGCAGCCCAGGACAAGTCTGACATCTCGGGATAAAGGTGTGTGAGGGACGAGAGGCTTTCGAGTCACGCACAAGAACAAAAGGAAGGAGAATTCCAACAGCATCCCTTTTGAGATAACAGAAAGAATCTTGAAAAGCTCCCTGGCTATGAATGAAAACAAAACAAAAACTCAGGAGTTTCTATATCATTACCGACCGAAACTCAGGTATGCAATGGAAAACGCCTGCATCTTGAAGGAGACTCACATTGCCACTCTTAAGAGGCCAAAACCTGACTAAACAATTCTTCTTCTGTTCCATTGTCCCCAAAGTTTTTGGAAGCACACTGTGCAGAAAGAATGAATTAGTTTCCAGAGTGTGGACATGTTAATTTGGACGACAAATTTCAAAATCTTCCAATCAGAACCATGGAATTGGAAGATACCGCAAGGGCCATCTAGTCCAGCCGCATTTTGCCATGCAGGAACACACAATCAAAGCACTCTGTGATGACAAATAGCCATCCAGCCAGCCTCTATTTAAAAACCTCCAGAGAATGAGACTTCACCACACTCTGAGGCAGCATATTCTATGGTCAAGCAGCAATTACTATCAGGAATTTTTTCCTTATGCTTATGGGAATTTCCCCCCCCCCCCCCAATCTGAATCCATTGTCTTAAGATCCCTTAAAACAGGGCTGTCCAACTGGCGGCCCTGGGGCCGTATACGGCCCCCCAGCCCCTTCCCTACGGCCCCCTAAGCTTTTTAATAAAAAATAAAAAATGAAAAATAAAATAAATAATAATAATAAAAAAATACCTACTTCCGGGTTCGGACCCCCCATCTCCCCTCATGTATTAAATATAAAATTAAATATATTTAAATATGAAATAAGGGGAGATGAGAGGATGGAATTAAATATATTTAATATTAAATAAAAATAAGGGGAGAGGGGAGAATGGAATTAAATATATTTAATATTAAATAAAAATAAGGGGGGAGGGGAGGATGAAATTAAATATATTTAATATTAAATAAAAATAAGGGGGGAGGGGAGGATGGAATTAAATATATTTAATGTGAAATAAAAATAAGGGGGGAGGGGAGAATGGAATTAAATATATTTAATATTAAATAAAAATAAGGGGAGGAGGATGAAATTAAATATATTTAATATTAAATTAAAATAAGGGGGAGGGAGGATGGAATTAAATATATTTAATATTAAATTAAACTACGGGGGCCGGGGAGGATGGAATTAAATATATTTAATATTAAATAAAAATAAGGGGGAGGGAGGATGAAATTAAATATATTTAATATTAAATAAAAATAAGGGGAGGGAGGATGGAATTAAATATATTTAATGTGAAATAAAAATAAGGGGAGGGGAGAATGGAATTAAATATATTTAATATTAAATTAAAATAATTTAATATCTTATCCCTGCATTTTATCTCAGTAAAAGGTTATATTTGACTGTATGCATGCAGGGGTGGGGGTGGGGTGGGGGTGGAGCCGGGGGAGAGGGCGGAGCTGGGGGTGGGGAGGGGGTGGAGCCAGGGCAGGGGCAAGGGCAGGGGCATACCCTGCGGCCCCCTAGGTCATCAGTGACCGGAATTCAGGCCCCTGGGCTGGTAGAAGTTGGACAGCCCTGCCTTAAAACATGCTGCTAGAACAGGGGTGGGCAATTATTTTTCCAAGGGGCCACATGAGAGCCAAAAAATATTATGGGGGGCCACACCTAAAGGCTGAACTACATTCTACATAATAGCAATTACATTTCTTTAATAATAATAATAATAAAAAGGAACTACATTGCGTTTTTGATATATTAATAAGACTGATAAGCGTATATGTTATGAGCAATGAAAAAGAGAGGTTGTCATAGGAAAAATGACATTTATTCACTAAAATTTTACAAAACAATGGGTAACAAAATGTGAACATTTGTATCATTTGTGATTCATTATATCAGGGGTCAGGAACCTTTTTGATTCAGAGAGCCATAAAAACAAAATATTTGGAAATTTATTTCAGTGATAGCCATATAATATGTTTTAAGACTGAATTCAACTAAATGTGAGTAAAATAAGCCCCTGAATTTATTCATAATAATAATGATGATGATATTCATTCAGCCTCTGCTAATAATAACAACAACAATAATAATAACAGCAACAACAGGTTCCTAGAGTAGGAGGAGACCTCCAAGGGCCATCCAGTCCAACCTCCTTCTGCCATAAGGGAAAAACACAAAGCATTCCTCACAGATGGCCATTCAGCTACCTTGAACCAAACTTGGCACACTGAACTCTCATGAGACGAAAGTACTGAAAGCGTTTGCTGGGCATTTACCTTGAGTTTGGGAGTTGTAATACTCCTACATCCAGAGAGCACTGTGGACTCAAATAATTAATGATGGATCAGGACGAAACTTGCCACGAATCCTCAATTTGCCCAGAGGCAGAAAAAAAGAGAAGAGGAGGAAGAGGAGGATGGAATGGAAGCGCCCCCGCGCACGCGCTCTGTTCTCGGACCCATTCCTTTCCCGCTCTGGCCCCACCCCCTCTCCCTCGCTGTGTTCATGTGGTGGAAGGGAGAAGGAATGAAAGGGGGAAAGAGAGAGGGGAAGGGAGGGAGGGAGGGAAAGAAGGAAGGAAACAAGAAGACAGGTAACAAAAGAAGGGAAAGAGTGCCGAGGCAGGAGGGAGGAGGGAGCGCGCAAGGAGGAAGTGAAGGGAGGAGGAGGAGGGCAAAGGCATGCTCTTGCTCCTGGCCGCCTCCCCTTCTCCCCCCTCCCCTCCCTTCCCCTCCGCTTGCCTGCCTGCCTGCTTCTTCACATTTGTAGCCGCCCCAATGGGAGTTCGCCTCCCTCTCTTCAGGACAAAGCCTTGAGGGAGCCAAGGGCTAGACAGCATCGGCTGCTGGGCCGGATGCGGCCCGGGGGGGCCATACGTTGCCCACCCCTGTGCTAGAATCACCATGAATTGTGGCGATTCTCAATATCTTTCTTAAATTGTGGTGCCTAGAACTGGACACAGTGTTCCAGGGGAAGGAATGATTCCTAATGATTCTTGCTTCGAAGAATTTTTTCTCTATGCTACTCCTCATAGGATTTGGCTTCCTGATCTTTTACTATTTTGCTCACCCTTCTCTGGGGATATTCTAGCTTCTCAATATCTTTCTTAAATATTTTGCTCACCCATCTCTGGGGATATTCTAACTTCTCAATATCTTTCTTAAATTGTGGTGCCTAGAACTGGACACAGTATTTCAGGGGAAGGAATGATTCCTAATGATTCCTGCTTCTAAGAATTATAGCTCAATATATATTTTTTCACGGTGTGTTTGTATTGTAGATGCTTAATTTAGACAAGACAAAGGTGCTTGAAACTTAATTGAAACCTAATCAAGATAAGACAGAGGTGCTTGTGGAAAATCAGAAGGTAGATCAGGGAATAAAGATCCAGCCTCTGTTAGATGGCCACACTCCCCCTGAAGACACAGGTCCGCAGTTTAGGGGGTGTCAATCCTGGATTCAGCATTGAACCTGGAGGCCCTGGTATCTGCAGTGCGCCAACTGCTTCTGCTGAAAAAGTGTGGCCATCCATGCACAAGAACAATTGAGAATCCTCAGCCAGAGCTCTACTCCTAACCAAACTACAAACCCCAGGATCCACTATTTATTTATTTATTTATTTATCTAACAATATTTATATACCACCCTTCTCAACCCTGAAGGGGACTCAGGGCGGCTTACAGCAAACTGGAAATACAACAAACTACATTACTGCCATAGTATGGCTTACAGCAAACTGCAACTACAACTAACTACATTACTGCCATAGCACAATATCGGTACTACACATCACATTGCACTATAACATTATATCACAATATCATTAGCAATATTGCATGTAAAACAAATATACAATTATAATGTCACAATATCATTAGTAGTATTATATTGTATCAATGTATATACAATATATACCATACTCATATTATACTATATTATATCATAATTATATTATAATGAAGAAAACGGAAATCCTCTACCAGCCCGCACCACAGGAAGAACACCATCATCCCCACGTCAGCATAGGCAAATCTGTGCTTAAGTCCGTTCAGCAGTTCACCTACCTGGGAAGCAGCATCTCTTCAGACGCCAAGATTGATAAAGAGATAGATAACATATTATCAAAGGCATATAGTGCATTTGGAAGGCTTCACAAAAGAGCTATCGTACTGTCTATTCTCCTCTATGGGTCTGAAACATGGGTCACCTCGAACGCTTTCATCAGCGCTGTCTTTGCACAATCCTAAATATACACTGGACCAACTATGTGACTAATGTTGCTGTCCTTGAGCAAGCAGGGATCACCAGCATTAAGGCCATGCTATTGAGAACACAGCTGCGCTGGGCAGGGCACGTCTCTAGGATGGAGGACCACTGCCTCCCAAAGATACTACTCTATGGTGAACCCGCCACGGGTCAGCGCAAGAGAGGAGCCCCCAAAAAGAGATATAAGGATTCCCTGAAACAACATCTCAGGCTCGGTCAGATTGATCACCAACAATGCTCCACCATGGCCTCACATCGGGAGGCATGGAAATGCACTATCCACAATGCTGCGGCCTCTTTCGAGAAGACACACCAAATGGGTCTCGAAGAGAAACGGCAACACAGGAAGAACCGCAACTTGGAAACAACATCACCCAAGGAGACTTTCTGCTGTGCTTTCTGCAACCGAACTTGCCTATCTCGGATTGGCCTTTGTAGTCATGAACACGCTTGTAAAAAGCGTGGGACGAGTCCTTCCTAAGAATCTTCGTTTGTGAAGTAATGCCGAGAGAGAGAGAGAATAATATATAACATTATATTATATTATTATTATAAAATGATAAAATGATCTAGGATGCAGACATGGCAGCTAAACTCCACACAAAGCATGGAATTAAATGAAAACATAAAATTCATTTTAACTTTTTAAAAAGCAGTTGAAAACGTCACAGCAAATCCCAGGTCCGCCCTGACACCATGTAGAGTTCAGCCCTTTTTCTGAAGCTGAGTACAGATTTGCTTGCTGGCATGTACCGGCTGTGGATCATTAAGCTCCAGGTAATGACCAGCCTTTAAACTGCTTTCCCTCTCGAATCTATTATGGCTGGTTCTGAGCAGCTGCACGGCACAACACTTTGGAAACAACAATCCCACTGCAAGGAACTGTTACCGAATGATTGATTAGAGTGGCAGCCGCTGCCTCCACGGGGATTATTTCTTAATTAACAATCACTAACTAGGTGATTCTTGCTTTTATTTTTTTCAAAAGAAAATTCTTTGAAGCGGAAATGGAGACGCAGTCGCTTTGCCTTTGCTCAGCCAACAAACGACAGTGAGGCGCTATAAATTTCATTTGGATCGTCATTAAGAATCAAAGATTTGCATTTCTGTATCGTATGAATATGTATGGGCTTGGACTCTGAGCCTACTGTATATACTCATGCATAAGTCAAGGGCAAATCTGAACAGATCTTACACACACATCCTGTAATAGGGCTACTTTAGGATCGCCATAAATGGGAATCTTAGAGGCTCTAGGAATGTCTAAATCCTCCAGGGTGACACTATTGTTAACAGGGTGACACTACTGTCAGGGTGACACTATTTATTTATTTATTTCCAACATTTCTACCTCACTCTTCTCAACCCTCGAGGGGGGACTCAGAGCGGCCTAACAAAAGGCACAATTTGATGCCAACATAATAAAATACAATATAAAACCAAAAACATATAGCATTAAAATACATTAAAATACAATTAACATTAACACATCATACACATTCTCTTAAGTTAAAAACAGTATTTCGTCCATAGCAGGAGCATTGAGCCATGTCCATCAACTTGTCATTACACATCCTGACCAAAGTGCTGCCTTGTGCTAATGTGCAAACGCCTGGTCCCACTAAAGGGGAAATTGATGCTTTAACAGAAGAAACGCCAGGAGAAAGTGCTGCTTAGCATAGGCTCTGAATAGTGGAGTCAGCTTGCCAGCTACAGTACGAGAATAATCCACTCTGATTGGTCCACACAAGCACAGGCTGTGATTAGCCCAGAGAACATCATGTGCCTCTAGATAAAAAGCAGTCTTGATTGGCCTAGCAGTCACCATGTGCGTTTGTTTACAAAGTTAGCAATTGGGTTAGGAGATGCACATGGCAAATGAGGTTTCCACTTGGCAGGCTTCCGGTGGGAACTCGGTAGCAAATGTATCGATTCAAGTACAGTCTGCACGTAGGGCAGATAACATAGAAGAAAGATGGAAATTTACACTGCGCAACGTTTGTCAGCAAATAGGATTGAGATGCTAAGAATGCTTTGTTTAATTGGGTAGAGTAATCTGGGTTCATGAAGGCTAACCAGTAACAATGCATGAAGAAGGGAGGGACTGAAATATTGTCGCCATTGTTTGTATAAAATCTGTTTACTGGGAAAGATCGGGGTTCTGTCTTCCAGCGGCATTGTTCCGCAAAGGGGGCAGGCCCATCAGCTGATGTCATGCAAATAAAGCTGGTTTCCTGAATCGCAGTAAAATTGTCACGTCATCCGTCCTTGCACTCGCTAGCAACGGCAGCCTAGCACCAAAGGTATTTGCCTTCGGAGCTCTGGGATTCCAAGTTACCGCTACACCACAGCCAGGATTTCACTTTTTTCCTGAATGCCAGGAGGGATGAGGTTGGTCGTGTGTTGCTTGGAAGCGCGTTCCACAGAAGGGGAGCCACCACCGAGAAGGCCCTCTCTCTCGTCCCCACCAACCGCGTTTGAGAAGTTGGCAGGAGCGAGAGCAGGGCCTCCCCGGAAGATCTTAAATTACGAGGTAGGACATAGAGGCTGATGCGTTTGGACAAGTGAGCTGGGCCAGAACCATACAGAGCTTTAAAGGTCAAAACCAGCACTTTGAATTGAGCTCGGAAATGGACAGGCAGCCAGTGGAGCTGACACAACAGGGGAGTGGTATGCTCCCTGTATGTAGCTCCAGTTAGTAATCTGGCTGCCGCCCATTGGACTAATTGTAATTTCTAAACTGTCTTCAAAGGCAGCCACACATAGAGTGCGTTGCAGTAATCTATTCGGGATGTGACCAGAGCATGGACAACCATAGCCAGATCAGACTTCCCAAGGTACGGGCGCAGCTGGCGCACGAGTCTTAACTGTGCAAAAGCTCAACCATGCACTGACTGCCAAAGGCCACTTCAGTGAAAGTCTTTGCCTGCTGCGTCTTAGAGGAAAGATTTATTTATTTATTTAAAACATTTATATTCCGCCCTTCTCACCCCGAAGGGGACTCAGGGCGGAGCACAACATATAAAAGGCAAACATTCAATGCTGGGACATTGTATATATGTATACATAAACATTAAAAACACTTGTCTCAATATTAAAATACACTGTTTAAAACTGTCTTGATTATCTGCGCCTAATCTAATTGGCCTGGTAAGATTTCCTATTGCTGCTTTATTGCACTGTCCCGAAAGCTTGGTCCCACAGCCGAGTTTTTACCATCCTTCTGAAGGACAAGAGGGACGGGGCTAATGTGATCTCACAAGGAATGAAGTTGCATAGCCGGGGGGGGCAATCACCAAGAAGGTCCCCTCTCTTGTTCCCACCAATCACACCTATAACAATGGTGGGACAGAGAGCAGGGCCTCCTCGGAGGACCTTAATCTCCACTATGGTTCATAACGGGAGATGAGTTTGGACAGGTAAATTGGGCAGGGGACGTTTAGAGCTTTATAGGCCAAAGCCAGCACTTTGAATTGTGCCCAGTAGCAAACTGAACCTAGCACTTACAATTGTGTCAGAAATACAAACACAAACAATAATAATGGTATATTCAGCCAACTGAATATACCATTGGCTTTAACATGGGAGTGTTGTAGCAAACTGGCAGCCTGTGAAGCTGGCATAACATGGGAGTTGTGTGCTCCCCGTATGCCGCCCCAGTTATTAATCTGGCTGCATCTCGTTGGAATATTTGAAGCTTCCGAGCAATCTTCAAAAGCAACCCCAAATAGAGTCAATTGCAGTAGTCTATCCTGGATGTAACGAGAGCGTGGCCAAGTCTGACTTCCCAAGGTACTGTGATGTGTGAATATAATTGTATTTTAATGTATTTTAGTTTTAGGGTTTTATATTGTGTTTTATTGTGTGAAAGCTCCCTGGCCACTGCCGGGTTGAGAAACCTGGGATGCCAGGCTCAGTGATGAGTCCAGGAGAACTCCCAGGCTCAGTGATGAGTCCAACCTGAGCCTTCAAGGGGAGTGTGACCCCATCCAGCACAGGCTGTAACCCTATACCCTATTCGGCCTTGCAACTGACCAGGAGGACCTCTGTCTTGTCTAGATTCAACTTCAATTTGCTTGCCCTCATCCAGATCGTCACAGTGGCCAGGCACCGGTTCAAGACTTGGCCAGCCTTCTTAGCATCTGGTGGAAACAGGTGATAGAGTTGGACATCATCTGCATACAGATGGCACTGGACTCCAAAACTCCAGATGATCTCACCCAATGGCTTCAGGTAGATGTTAAACAACATGAAGGGATATACTCTGTATATTCTCAGAGGCATGCTGGTTGAGATGCCAAGGTGTTATAGTTCTTAAAGTTTAAGCCTTAACCCTTAGGCTTAGACCCCTTCTATACTGCCATATACTGTATATACTCTAGTATAAGCCGGCCCAAATATAAGCTGAGGCAACTATTTTTACCACAAAGATCTGGGAAAATGAATTGACTCAAGTATAAGCCCAGGTTGGGAAATGCAGCAACTCCTGGTCAATTTCAAAATAAAAATATATACCAACAAAATTACATTAATTGAGGCATCAGTAAGTTACATATTTTTGAATATTTACATAAAACATAACTTAAGAGAAGACTGTCCAACTCTGATTAAACCATTATTCTAACCTTCTTCAATGTAAATGTGCTTACGTGTCCTTCCAATAATGATAAAGAGTAAAATAATTAATAATATTAACAATAATGATAATGATAGAGTAAAATAATGAAAATAATGATAATGTTAATAACAGTAAAAACAGAGTAAAATAATAAATGCAATAATAAAGAGAAAAATAATCAATGCAGTAGTAATAATTATAAAGAGTAAAATAATGAAAATGTAATAATAATAGAGTAAAATAATAATAATAATATTAATAATAAAGTAAAATAATAAATACCCTTGACTTGAGTGTAAGCTGAGGGGGGATTTTTCAGTTTTAAAAAAGGCTGAAAAACTCAGTTTATACTTGAGTATATATGGTAATCCAGATTATCATATCAAATAAACTACATTATGAATTTTGAATGGGATTATGAGTCTACACTGCCATATAACCCAGCTCAAAGCAAATAATCTGGATAAGAACATAAGAGCCATGCTGAATCGGGCCTCAGCCCATCTAGTCCAGCATTCTGTGTCACACAGTGGCCCACCAGTTGTACACGGGGATCTCTAGCAGAAAGGAGGGCAAAACCCTCACCTGCTCCCGACCCCCCACAACCAGTACCCAGGGAAATCCTGCCTGCCTCAATCAACACAGAGGTGGCACTTGGATGTCCATTTCAGTAACTACTGATTCCCTTGGTATCCATGAATCCGTCTAATCCTGCCTTGAAGCTGTCCAGGCTGACAGCTGTCACAACCTCTTCTGGAAGTGAGTTCCATAACCCAATGACCCTCTGGGTGAAGAAATATTTCCCTTTATTAGTCCTAACTTTCCTACCTTGGCGCTTTAGGGAGTGCCCCCTAGTCCTAGTGTTGTGTGACAGAGAAAATATTTTTTCTTTATTCACCTTTTCTATCCCATGCATGATTTTATACACTTTGATCAAGTCATCTCTTAAACGCCGTCTTTCAAGGCTGAAAAGACCAAGGCGTTGCAACCTGATTTCATAAGGGAGCTGCTCCCTCCCTTGGATCATTTTGTTGCCCTTCTTTGTACCGTTTCCAGTTCCGTTATATCCTTCTTAAGGTGCGGTGACCAGAATTGTACACAGTACTCCAGATGTGGCCTCACCATAGATTTGTAGAGAGGCAATACAACATTTGCCGACCTATTTTCGATTCCCTTCCTGATCATGCCAAGCATAGAATTTGCTTTTTTCACTGCTGCAGCGCACTGGGTTGACATCTTCATTGAACTGTCCACCAAAACCCCAAGATCCCTTTCCTGGTTTGTCTCAGAAAGCTTTGATCCCATCAGTTGATAAGTGTATTTGGGGTTCTTTGCCCCGATGTGCATGACTTTACACTTGTTTAGGTTAAAATGCATTTGCCACTTTGTTGCCCATTCACTCAATTTCGAGAGATCTTTCTGGAGCTCTTTACAGTCAGTTTCATTTTTAACTACCCTGCAAACTCACAATTTACTTCTACATCCAGATCATTTATGAATAAATTAAAAAGTAACGGTCCCAAAACTGAACCTTGGGGTACGCCACTTCTCACCTCTTTCCATCCAGAGAAGTGTCCATTTATTACCACCCTTTGTTTCCTACAGTTTAGCCAGGTTCCAATCCAGGACAAGACCTGTCCCCTGATTCCATGGCTGAAGAGCTTATTTAGGAGCCTTTGGTGAGGGACTTTGTCAAAAGCCTTTTGAAAGTCAAGGTAAACAATATCAATTGGGTCCCCTTTATCTATGTGTTTATTTACACCCTCAAAGAATTCTAACAAGTTAGTAAGATTTTATATGGCAGTGTAGAAGAGGCCTTAATTGCCACTTAAACTTCAGAATACAGTGCCACATAGAACACAACTCATGTATCCACAAGGCCAAGTATCTTTGGTTTCATGTATCCTCTTCCAACAAAAATATGGGTATCCTCTTTATGTACTTTCAAAGTCTTAAACCACCATTCTATAGTATTCTTGGGCCTTCATTTCAAATAGGGTTTGCTATTATCCATGCTTTTGTATATACATGTATTCTTTTGGATACATAGTGGTGCTATAGTAGCATAGAGGTAAAGGAAATCTCAGAGAATGCTTCCATCTCTGTAGCAAGAACAATTGTGCTTCTGAGATCTAACAATAGCTATTAATTCTGACACAGAAAACTTGTTGTCACAGAAAGTGACAAAGTGTCTGCACACTTACTGTGTTACTCCCCAACACAGTCGCTTTATTGTGTTTTGCCGAGGAGGTGACCTGACTCCAAGGTCCATCTATCACTTTGTCAGAGTAAAACCTGCTACCTTGTTAGGGATGAAGGAATAGAGCTCAGATTCTCTCTTCCCCCCCAAAGTTTCCCCTCAAAACAAAAACACATATAAATGTTTGGAATACATAATAGATGAGCTTCCTTCAATCTATAGGTGTGATGGACTGTGGTTGTCATCATCCCTGGTTGTTGCTGTTGAATGACTTAATTTCCAAATTATGGAAATTCTATTATGGGGTCAGGGGCGGTCTGAGGTAATTTTAAATGGTAAGCGAACATTATTTTGCCCCCCCAAACATTATTTTGGCGGCCCCCCATGTAAAACAAATATACAATCATAATATCACAATACCATTAGTAGTATTATATTGTATCAATGTATATACAATATATTATACCATACTCATACTATATTATATCATAACTATATTATACTACATTACAATATAATTATGTTATAATATACTAGCTGTACCCGGCACGCGTTGCTGTGCCCTATTTTGGAGATGCGAGGAAGTCTGAGTATCTAAGAGTTGGAGTTGTTGTTAGTTATGGTGTTGTTGGGGTCATGGCTGTGTTGTTGTGGGCTGTTTTGGTTGGTGGGATGTTTGAGTCCTGTGGAGTTGTTGTTGTGCGGTGTTGCTGGCGTTCTGCATTGCTTGTGGATATACAATGTTTTTTGTCTTTCCGTCTGCTGTGTTGATGTAGAGGTTGATGCATGTGTGGGTGGGGTACTTTGGAAGTGAGTGGAGGTACTTGAAATCCCATTATCAATGTTGTGTCCTCCTCTAATCTGCAGTCGGGTGGAGTATGGGTCATGGGGGGCATTGTTTGCCAAGTTTGGTCTTTATCTGTCTCGGTTCTGGGACACAGTGGTCTGTGGGGAATGATGGGTTTTGAAGTAGTACAAATCCCATTATACATGGAGGTACTTCAAGTCCCATAATCCATGATCCACCCTCCTCCAAACTGTAGTATAATGTAGCATGGGTCATAGGGGCTCTGTGTGCCAAGGTAGGTTACTGTAAATTCAGGCCATACACAGTGTCCCATGAGCTGAGGCCTAGTCAGGAACAGCAAGTTAATGAAGCCTTACTGTCAATTCAGGCCATGCACAATGTCCAATGAGCTGAGGGCTAGTCGGGAGAATCAAGTTAATGAAGCCTTGCTGTCAATTCAGAGCGTAAACAGCATTCCATTAAGTGAGGCCTAGTCAGGAAATTAAGTTAATGAAGCCTTACTGTCAATTTTGGGCGTGGTCTGTGATTTGTAGGGGTGTAAATTTTCTGTGGGAAGTGAATTGGGTGTTTGTGTTTGTGCCTCAGCCCTTTGCCTTATCCTCCTCTGACAGTTTATTATGGGTCGGAATGTTCATGTTGGCTGGCCAGTACAGGAGTTATGCAAATCCGCCCTTATTGGCAGCCAATCATGTTGTCAGAATGTAGAGGCTGGGAGAGTCGTTGGCAGCCCCGGAGGATGCTGGGAAATGTAGTTTTTTTACTCGTTGTTTTGGGGGCCATTTAGGTTTTGGGTGGGAAAGTTTCTTTGCTACAAACGTACCTAGAGGCCTATTTCTGTTGGCAAGTTTGGTGTCTCTGCGTTGTAAGGTTTCTCTGTATGGGACGGTCGTTCCATGACGACTCTTCCTTTATATACTGTATATAGATTGACATTATAATATAATATAACATTCTATATTATTATTATTAAAAAATAATAAATAAAATTATTTATTTAAATAAAATTATCCTCTTCTAAATATTTTTATTACTCCTATAAAACTCAAATAACCCAAAACAAAGTAAAATAAAATATTATATATTACTATTTTGTACAATACCACTATACTGCAATATTGTTTGTAATATTACATGTAATATAAAATATATCATTATTATATTGTTATATTGTATTTTTATTATATTATGATCAATAATTATGTGTCCATACAATCTATTATAATTATTAGCATAGCACAATATTAGTATTCAAATTCTTGATAGTGGGCAGAGTCAGCTAAGGCTTCTGGGAGCTGAAGTCCAAAACGCCTGGAGGGAACCATGTTTGAAAACCATTCTACGCCTTGTCTTTTCCGCTTTATTGACGTTGCAATCCAAAGGTGCCTGCGCAGTTGCGCCTGTCTCTCCTTGATGCTCCCGGCCAGTGTGCGCGCCCGCGGGGAGGTGGGCAGGTGTGGTAGGGTTCACGTGATTGGGCCTGGCGAGGGAGTTTGTCTCAGCGCGCAGCGGCTATTTCCGGTGGCGGCTGTCAGGGGGGCTCCCTGCTTCCCCCCCCTCTCTCCGTGCCCCATCCCTTTCCCAAGCGCTGGCTGAGGCGATGGCGAGCGGCCGTGAGAGCGTCCCTCCGGAGGCGGAGGTGGTGCCCGGGCCCAGAGGCTCAGCCTTCGAGACCGCCGAGGAGGAGGCAGGACACTGGCTGGCGGGTGGGGGAATGCGCCCTTGACCAGATGGCGCCCCACGCGGCGGCGTCCTTTGCCTAACAGTAGGATCGCCCCTATATGGGGTTTTACTGGGCTGAGGGTCAGTGACTTAAACAAGTTCATCTCAACCTTCCTAATACCAAGAGCCCTTAATACAGTTCCTCATGTTGTGGTGATCCAGATCCATAAAATTATTTTCATTGCTACTTCATAACTGAACTTTTACTACTATTATGAATCATAATGTAAATGTCTGATATGCAGGATGTATTTTCATTCACTGCACCAAATTTGGCACAAATACCTGATATGCCCAAATCTGAATACGGATGGGAGTTGTAGTCACTGGGATTTATAGTTCACTTATTATCAAAGAGTGTTCTGAACTCCACCAATGATGAAATATAACCAAACTTGGCACACAGAACTCCCGTAATGAACAGAAAATACTGGGAGGATTTGGTGGGCATTGACCTTGAGTTTTGAAATTGTAGTTTACCTACACCCAGAGAGCATTGTGGACTCAAAAAATGATGGATCTGGACCAAACTTGGCACGAATATTCCCTATGCCCAAATGTGAACACCGGCGGAGTTTGGGGAAAATAGAACTTGATATTTGGCAGTTGTACTTGCTGGGATTTGTAGTTCACCTACAATCAAAGAGCACTTTGAACCCAGCCCACAATGGATCTGCACCAAACTTGGCACACAACTGACATGGCCAACATTGAATACTGGTGGGGATGCAGGGGGGGGGGGGGGAGATATTTTTGAATTCTGGGAGTTTTAATTCACCAACATCAAAAAGGAAGAGAAGAACAGGCAGAGAGATCTTCAGCCTTCTCTGCCAAAAAGATTCCTAAGACCATTAGAAATATGTGTTTTCAGATGGTTTTTGTCAACCCCTCTGAAATCCCCTCGTGACCCTCCCAGGGGTCCTGATCCACAGGTTGAGAAACACTGATCTAATGGGTTTCCATGACTGAACTATGGTCTTCAGAGTCACAGTACAATGCTCAAACCACGATGTCACTCTACCTCTGTAATAGATATGGCTAACAGACACTTACCAGACCAAACAATGTCTGCAAAGGCCCTTTTCTGTATTAAATGGCTATTTTATCTATTGAATTGCTGGTGTGGCTCATACCGTAGCTATGATCTGAAAAGGACACCGCTCATTTAGTCATATCTTAGCCATGAATTGACCAGATGGTCTTACAGGAGCCACGTCTTCCCACACTTCTGCATTAGACTTCGACCTGAAACATAATACTCGCCAGACTTTTATGACTGTCCAAAAGATCAGAGAAAAACGTTTTGAAATGCCTTGAATATATATAAAGTGCTTCACAAATTGTGGTGGGGAGGAAGAGGAGGAGGAACAAGAATGCTTTTTCCATTCACATCTGAGAATTTCATTTTGAACTCAAAAACAATCATAGGGGGTGGCGGAGAAAACGTGATGAGTCAAAGAGCACTCAGTGAGTTTCATGGCTGTGAGGAAATTGAACTCGGGTCAAGTCAATACTAAATAATCAGTCTGCCGTAATAGGTTTGTATTGTACTAATTGCCTGCGGTAGTTGTTTTCCAACGTCAAAAATAAAATGAACCAACACTTTCATTCAGATGCAAATTTTGGATATTTAAGTCTAAGCTTTTACACACACACAGAGAGAGAAAATCTTTTGGAAGAGACGTGAGCCATCTAGTCACGTAGCCAGGATTTTGATTCGGGGGGCTGAGTTTGGTTCGGGGGGCTGAGTTTGGTTCGGGGGGCTGAGTTTGGTTCGGGGGGGCTGAGACTGGGTGGAAGAGGGTCTACCCTAGCAAACCTTTTGTATTGTTAACCCAAGAACCCCATTAATGTGGGATATAATGAGCATGGTGATCAGATCATGATATGAATAAACATAACAGTTTAAATAATGTACCAGTAAGGCCTTCTCATCTGAGAATTTTGGGGGGTGAAGCCCCCAACCCCATTCTGTCAACCCCATTCTGCCAAGAAGCAGGAAAATCGCATTCAAAGCACCCCCGACAGATGGCCACCCAGCCTCTGTTTAAAAGCCTCCAAAGAAGGAGCCTTCACCACACTCCAGGGCAGAGAGTTCCACTGCTGAACAGCTCTCACAGTCATGAAGTTCTTCATCATGTTCAGGTGGAATCTCCTTTCCTGTAGTTTGAGGCCATTGATCCATGCCCTAGTCTCCAAGAAAGCAGAAAACAAGCCTGCTCCCTCCTTCTTATGACTTCCCCTCACATATTTACACATGGCCATCATCATTTCTCCTCTTAGTCTTCTCTTCTGCAGGCTAAACATGTTCAGATCTTTAAGTCGCTCCTCATAGAGCTTGTTCTCCAGATCCTTGATCATTTCAGTCGTCCTCCTCTGGACACATTCCAGGTTAGAGTCAACATCTCCCTTCAATTGCAGTGCACAGAATCGGACACAGTGTGATTCCACGTGTGGTTTCACCAAGACAGAATAGAGGGCTGGCATGATTTTCCTGGAAGTTATGGTTTCTGTAACCCACATTGAATAAATAATAATAATAAAACTTTATTTCTAACCTGCATCCATCTCCCCGGAGGGGACTCGGAGCGGCTTACATGGGGCCGTGCCTGAACAACACATCATAAAATATCAACAACCAGAGGGTCATTGGGTTATGGAACTCACTTCCAGAAGAGGTTGTGACAGCTGTCAGCCTGAACAACTTCAAGGCAGGATTAGACAGATTCATGGATACCAAGTGTATCGGTAGTTACTGAAAAGGACATTCAAGTGCCACCTCGGAGTTGGTTGAGGTAGGCAGGATTTCCCTGGGTACTGGTTGTGGGGGTCGGGGAGCAGGTCAGGGTTTGCCTTCCCTTCTGCTCGAGATCCCCGTGTACAACTGGTGGGCCACTGTGTGATACAGAATGCTGGACTAGATGGGCTGAGGTCCGATTCAGCATGGCTCTTCTTATGTTCTTATGTTCTTATAAGAGAACAATAAACATAATAAAAGCAATAAAAGCAATAAACACAATAAAATATATCTGTGAAAACACAACAATACATGTGACTCTAAAAACAAAACCGACAGGGCGGCCACATGGACATATAGGATATTTAAAAACTCGGGGGAGATAACTGGAGTAGTGTCGAACACAAAGGGTCACATAGGGGAAAAAGGTCTCACAGAAACGGGGGCATTTGGGAGCTTAATCTCCATTTGACAAAATATGTTCTCTTGGCATTTTAAAATACAACTCTATGATAATACCTGGGACCAGAAATCTTTTATTTTGGTTTGCTATTCTAGTTTATTCTAGTTTTATTTATTTATTAAATTCGATTTGCTATACCGCTCTCTCTGGCGCCCAGAGCGGTTTACAGAAAGAGCAAACACATTAAATACCTTAAAAATATAGTTAAAATACATTGAAAACACATTCAAACAATTTAACCCCCCCAGTGAGAGGGTGCGGCAGGCCAACTGAGATATAGTGGCGTGCCGAGGCAGGACCATGAATACAGTATGGCGGCTAATTGGCTAAGGGCCAAATGCCATTCTAAAAAGCCATGTTTTCAGCGCTCTACGGAATGGCAGAAGGGCCCGAATGGCCCGGATCTCCTCAGGAGGCCGTTCAGAGAAGTGGAGCGGCTGCATAGAATGCCCTCCGTCGTAGTGGCCAGTCTGCAGGCTCCGATGCTGGGCACCTCCAATAAGTTGAGCCCCTCAGAACGCAGTGATCTCCCGGGCACATAAGGGGTAAGTCGCTCCCTCAGGTACACTGGCCCCAAACCATACAAGGCCTTGAAAGTTAGAACTAGCACCTTGAAGATGACCCGGAATTCAATTGGGAGCCAGTGCAGCTCGCGCAAGAGTGGAGTCACGTGGTCAGATCTCAAGGCTCCTGAGAGCAGGCGGGCTGCAGCGTTCTGCACCACTAGTTTGCCATTAGCTGTGAGTCCCCCTCCGGGGGGTAGAGCAGGACAGGGTATAAATATTTGAAATAAATAATAAATAATAAAGTCAGGGGACGTATTCTTTGCAGAACCAAGAGCCATACCATATGGTCTTTTTAGAGCCTGAAACAAAAGATAATACAATTAAAATGACATGGAGCCATTTATACTATAGAATTATAGTGCTACAATTCCACTTGGATTATCATGACAGTATCCTATTGAATTCAGAAATTTGTAGTTTGGTGAGATAGAAGAACTTTCTGGCTGAGAATTTTAAATGCCTTTTTCTAAACTGCGTATCTCTGGATTCCGTAAAATGGCTCACCACTAAATCCTACCACTATAATTCTATTGCATGAAACATCATTAAGATAGCTTTTTCCATTGTTACCCTTTCTTTTGGACGCACTTCACCAAAAAAAGCCACATTTTATCTTCTTTCTTCTATATCTGGTATTGTGTTTTCAGGAGCCCAAATACCCTAATGCAGGGGTCCCCAAGTTTTTTTGACCAGGGACCACTTCGACCATGGACCACTCTCCAACATTAGTACCCAAAGAGTTATGAATCAGTGTTTGGCCAACTTCAGCCTTGGTTTGGTTATTTGGGGTGCTGATTCAGAAAATTGTATTGGATAGACTGCAGCAGCTCTAGTTTCTGACACAGAACATTTGCCAACCAGTTGGTGCCATCTGCTTGCCCACAGAAAACCATATTTAATAATATAGAGCTGATCACAGTGGCAAATTAAGTCGATCGCAGCACTTTCCTTCCACATGGCACTCCTTCCTTCCGTGCGGTGCTCCTTTCGCGCAGCGTGCACCTTCCTTTCGTGCCGCGCACCTTCCTTCCACGTGACACATCTTCCCCTTCGTCGTGCTGCCCTCCTGAGGCGACTCCCTCTCAGTGCTGTCGCAGCATGACCAGAGGAGGGAGAGAGAAGGAGGGCAGCAGAGCAAAGGAGGGAGCGGGCACCCGGCCCGCGCATGTGGTTTTGGAGCGTGCGGCGGCACGAAGACGAGCCACGAGGGAGGACAACCAGATGCCAAAGCCGTCTGCGACTGCGAGGAGTTCATCTGCTTAGCCACATTGATCAGCATTTAATGGCTTTGCAGCTTCAAGGTCTGTGTGCTTCCATTCTGCCAGTTTATATCTCTGAAATTATGTCAGGGTGGGAAAAGGAACTCTTGACTGGGTGCATTTTTGAATGTACCATAGGCCACATTGATCAGCATTGAATGGCCTTGCAGGTGAAACGTCTGGCTTCTTTCTGCATGTTTATATAACTGTGGAGTAATGTCCAGGGTGGGAGAAGAAACTATTGTATGTTGGGTGCTGTTTGAATGTACCATTGGCCACATTGTTCAGCATTGAATGGTCTTGCAGTTGAAAGGTCTGGCTTCTTTCTGCATGTTTATATATCTGTGGAGTAATGTCCAGGGTGAGAGAAGAAACTACTGTATGTTGGGTGCAGGTTTGAATGTACCATTGGCCACATTGATCAGCATTGAATGGCCTTGAAGCTTCAAGCTTAAATATGTATTATATGTGTTGTGCAATATTGGCTTATTTAGTTATGCAAGGTACATCAACATACATTGTACATACAAAGAATCCTTAATAAATTAGAAAATAGTTATACGTTTTACATTTCTGTGTAGGTAGATCTTTGTGACTTGGTTGTTTTATAAGTAGCTCGCATGCTGAAAAAGTGTGGGCACCCCTGGTCTATCCAATGCAATTTTCTCAATCAGCACCCCAAATAACCTCAGAAAAAGGCCTAAAAATGAAGACATAAAAGTGCCCCCACTTCCAGGCGCTGAGGGGGAGGGAGGGAAGAAGAGAAGCAGCAATCAGGAGGCTTATTGATTCACCTTTCGTGGGTAGTCAGCCTCTCCCTCCCCATTGCCTTGGCACTATAAGATGGTTTTGCAAGACCAGTTGCTCTCGTTGCAACGGTGTAGTAACAGTAAGGCTGTGGACCTTATTTTAGTTCTTGGGAACCACGGCCACAGCATAGGAACCACTGCCCTGAATGCACCAAGTCCCATTTGATCATGGAAGCTAAGTAGGCTAGTACTTTAATGGGAGAACACACAAAAAAACCAACCAGATAGTATAAGCCAGTGTTTCTCAACCTGGGGGTCGGGACCCCTATGTGGGTCACGAGGGGGTGCCAGAAGGGTCACAAATACTATCAGAAAACACATTATTTTCAATTGGTCATGGGGGGTTCTGTGTGGGAAGTTTGGCCCAATTCTATTGTCGGTGGGGTTCAGAATGCTCCTTGATTGTAGGTAAACTATAAATCTCAGCAACTGCAACTCCCAAATGTCAAAGTCTATTTTCCCCAAACTCTACCAGGGTTCACCTTTGGGCATCTTCACTATTCATGCCAAGTTTGGTCCAGATTCACCATTGTTTGAGTCCACAATGCTCTGGATGTAGGTAAACTACAACTCCAAAACGCAAGGTCAATGTCCACCAAGCCCTACCAGTGTTTTCTATTGGTCATAGAAGTTCTGTGTGCCAAGTTTGGTTCAATTCCAGTGTTGGTGGAGTTCAGAATGCTCTTTGGTTGTAGGTGAACTATAAATCCGAGCAGCTACAATTCCCAAATATCAAGGTCTATTTCTCCCCCCAAACTCAACCAGTGGTCACATTTAGACATATTGTGTATTTGTGCCAAGTTTGATCCAGATCCATCATTGTTTGAGTCCAGAGTGCTCTCTGGATGTAGGTGAACTGCAACTCCCAAACTCAAGGTCCACCAAACCCAGTATTTTCTGTTGGCCGTGGGAGTTCTGTGTGCCAAGTTGGTTCAACTCCATCGTTGGTGGAGTTCAGAATGCTCTTTTATTGTAGGTGAACTATACATCTCAGCAACTACAATTCCCAAATGACAAAATCACCCCTCACAACCTCACCAGTATTCAAATTTGGACATATCGGGTATTTGTGCCAAATGTGAATGAAAATATATCCGATATTTTACATGATAACAGTAGTGGCAACAAAAATGATTTTATGGTTGGGGGTCACCACAACATGAGGAACTGTATTAAGGGGTCGTGGCGTTGGGAAGGTTGAGACACACTGGTATAAGCTATATTTCAGAGGACGTATCCCATCTGATCTTGGTTTGTACTTGGATGGGATACCAAAAATGCCAAGTGTTGTAGGGTACATTTCAGAGACAAGCACTGACAAAACCACCTCTGAGTATTCCTTGCCTAAGAAAACGGTACAAAATTCATGGGGTCGCCGTAAGTCAATGGCACAGACACACAGTTGATACACCAGGTTTCTGCAAAGTTTTGCATATCTCCATCCCAGGATTTCTACTTTCTTCCAAACATATATTCTGCTACAAAAATGAATTGCACTGGAATGAATGGATCACAACTTATTCCTGCATGTAGTCCAAACATATGGAAAATATAGAAACTATTATATTCTAATCATAACAAAATATTCTGCTACAAAAAGGAGTTGCATTGGATTGACCGGATCACCAACTGTTTCTGCATATGGTACAGACATCTATTTTAATATGGAAAATATTCTAATCAAAACATTTTCTGTATTCTGATACAAAAAAGGGTTGTCTTGGACTCAATGGATCACCAACAGTTTGCAAACAGTACGAACTGTCACTTTCTTTGGCACCTTCCTTTGCCAAGAATAGAAGATAGACAAAGTCCTATCCCACAACTTCCAAAAGAACCATGGCACCTGGAAAATACTAGCTATCATTAGAGCAAAGACACAAATCCTTGCAATTTTCAAGATCACAGACATAGTTTGCATTTGAAGCAGGGAGGGAAGTGATGTGGACTTGCCCTTTATGGCAAAGGCGAAGGCCACTCCGTCTAAGCCTCTTTGAAAATCTGGCCTTATTCCTTCTGACTCCAGGGGGAAAGAGAAAATAAACCCTTTTCACCTGAAGGATGTTCATTGTTGTGGCTTTGAGGGAAAATTAAAATTACAGGCTGGAAACTCAAACCAGCTTTGTCCAAAAGAAAACAACGTCTCTCCAAAGAGCTGAGAAACCTGGGCTGCATTTAGACCAAAGCCCGCTTTGCCCGTATTTGTGGCTTTGGGTGCAAAAGCCAGCCTGGATCTCACATGGTTTCAACTAGGGGTGGTTTAACCTCAAATTCCAAGCCAAACCTGCCAAACAAGGAAGGAGTCCGCAAACCCTGTAATTGCCAGATCCACAGATGGTAAAAATTGAGCTGGGCTCAGTGGAATTTCAAGGGCAAGTCCATTAAAACACTCACAGGCACGCACGCACACACAGACAGGAGACTCATTTTCCTTCTCACCATTGTGCATTATATTCAATTATTTGTATTGCCATTTATTTTAAGGAACCCCTAATAAGGACTTTTCAATGCTAGAGCCATAATGAACAAATGGGAAGATATTTAAAACAACCATTAAAGCAATCGGCAAAAATAAGGCAACTGTTAGGATTTCTGGGAGTTGAAGGCCAAAACATCTGGGGACCCACAAGTTGAGAACCACTGACCTAGAGGAAAGTGTTCTTACCATACATCAAGAGAACCACTGTCTGCCTAGGGAAGCTGATGAAGAAACACAAACTACAATCAATCTGCAGACCCACCAAGAAAATTCAACAAATGCTATGTTTGGCAAAGGATAAGAGGAATCCTCTCACCTCTGCAGGAGTCCACTGTATACTATGCCGCCGTGGACAAGTCTACATAGGGACCCCCAAACACAGCAATGGTCAGACACAAATCAAAGATCACAAGAGGCACTGCAGAGTAATTCAACCAGAGAAGTCAGCTATACCAGAGCACTTAGTGAACCAACCTGGACACAGAATATTATTTGAGAACACAGAAATGCTAGACCAGTGTTTTTCAACCTTTTTTGAGGCGCAGCACATTTTTTACATTTACAAAATCCTGGGGCACACCACCAACCAAAATGACACAAAAGTACACTCTAACACAGTAATACATAAAGTTAATATGTTTTTAAATGTATTTATACACTCAGTGTGAAACCTGGGCCTGTTTCGATGAACACAACATAGATATCCTGGCAGGAATGGCAGAAAGACACACACAAATGTCTTGCTCAACAGCTGGGAGTTATAGTTCACCTGCAATCAAAGAGCTTTCTGAACTCCACCAATGATGGGATGGAATCAAACTTCCCACACAGAACTACCATAACCAAGAAAAAATACTATAAGAGTTTGGTGGGCATTGACCTTGAGTTTTGGAGTTGTAGTTCACCTATATCCAGAGAGCACTGTGGAGGGGAGGGAGAAAGACGTGGGGTGAGTCTGCGCAGTAGCGCCTGCACGGGTCATGTCTTCCTCCCTCCCGCAGAAGTGGCACCGTGAGCAAAGTGAGGCAAAGCAAGCAGAGCGAGGCTGGGAAGAAGGGAGCCCGAGTGGAGAAGAAAAAATGTTCGGCAGAAGGGGGAAGAAAGGGTATTGGAGGGTCCAATTTCCCACGGCACACCTGATGATCGCTCACGGCACACTAGTGTGCCATGGCACACTGGTTGGGAAACACTGTGCTAGACCACTCTAACAACCACCTTGTCAGACTACACAGAGAAGCCACTGAAATACATAAGCACTTGGTGAATTTCAACAGTAAGGATACAAACTATGAATATGAACCAAATCTGGTTACCAGTATTTAAAAAACCCACTAGAATTGAGACAATAAATAACGTACACCACTCAGAGGCAGTGGAACTCCAGGCAGCAAACAATCAAGTGCTAGTTAATACCTCCCTTCAGGCAACAGCGGCAAGGCTACCTCTATGCAGATAACCACACTGAATGACTTTGCAGCTTCATGGCTACTCAACGCTATTCAAGCTTGCTAATCGGAACGTCCACATTTCATTTAAACAGACCAAAGTTATTTCCCCCACCTTAGACATTCCATAGATATATAAACACTCCATTCGCCTCACTGCCAATAGAACCTCTGTAGATGCCAGCCACAGATGCAGGTGAAACATCAGGAGGGGATGTTGCTGGAACTCATAGCAACACAGTGATTCCAGCCATGAAAGCCCTTGACAACACATCCTCACTATTATTTATTACTAGCTTGGGGACCCGGTGGTGTCCGAGTTATTTGAGAAAGGTATTGGTTGCCTGTGATGTAAATTGAGTCTAGATCCAATGTCAGCAGGGTTCAGTGGATACTGGTGAACTACTACTCCCATATGCATGTCCCATTGTCCATTTCTATCCTCCCCCAAACCACACCAGGATGTAGAGTGGGTCATGGGAATTCTGTGTGCCAAGTGTGGACTTGAGCAGTCATTGGTGTGGTTCATAGTTGTCTTTGGAAGTGAGTGAAGGTACTGGAAATCCCATCATCCATTGTCCGTTATCCCCAAATCCGCACCAGGATGTAGAGTGGATCATGGGGGCTCTGTGTGGCAACTTTGGCCCAGATCTGTCATTGGTGGGCTTCACCAATGGGAGCCGAAGCAAATTAAAGTACTGGAAATCCCATTATTTGTGGTCCATCCTCCCCTAAATGGCACCAGGACGTAAAGTGGGTCATGGGGGTTATGTGTGCTAAGTTTGGTCCAGGCCTGTCATTCGTGCGGGTCACAGTGGCCTGTGGAAGTGGGAGCCAATCAGAAAGCTGACACATACACACATAGATACCCACATACACTGACTTCTATTATATGTACTAAGTAGGGTACTTGGCAGTGCCTGGGATATTTGAAAAAAGGCATTGTTTGTTTTGGGGTGTTAGATAATATCATGTAGGTAATTAGTACCATTATTTATTAGAAAAAAGACAGTCTTTGATTCAGTTTTTATTAGTGCTCCCGTTTGAAAATACATAACAATGTGGATGAACCTCAATTCCCAGAACTGTGGGTCAATCCTCCCTAGACCAGGCCTGTATGCACAGCTGGCCATGTTGAGTCTGTGTGGCAAGTTTGGTCCAGATCTGATGTCGGCTGGGGTTAGTACTCTCTGTATAAGAGTGAACTACAACTCCCATATGCCAAGGGCAGTCACCCCCGAACCCTCTAGTTCAGTGGTTCTCAACCTTCCTAATGCGGTGACCCCTTAATACAGTTCCTCATGTTGTGGTGACCCCCAACCATAAAATTATTTTCATTGCTACTTCATAACTAAATTTTGCCACTGTTATGAATAGTAATGTAAATATCTGATATGCCAGATGTATTTTCACTCACTGGACCAAATTTGGCACAAATACCCGATGTGCCCACATTTGAATATTGGTGGTGGTGGTGGTGGGGGGGTTGATTATGTTCTTTGGGAGTTGTAGTTGCTGGGATTTATAGTTCACCTACAATCAAAGAGCATTCTGAACTTCACAAATGATGGAATTGAACCAAATTTGGCACACAGAACTCCCATAACTAACAGAAAATGCTGGAAGGGTTTGGCGGGCATGGACCTTGAGTTTTGGAGTTGTAGTTCTCCTAAATCCTGAGAGCACTGTGAACTCAAGCAATGATGGATTTAGACCAAACTTGGTAATATGCCCAAATATGAACACTGGTGGAGTTTGGGAAAAGAGACTTGTTATTTGGGAGTTGTAGTTGCTGGGATTTATAGTTCACCTACAATCAAAGAGCATTCTGAACCCCACCAATGATAAAATTGGGCCAAATTTATCCCACAGAACCCCCATGAACAACAGAAAATACTATCTTTTCTGATGGTCTTTGGCGACCCCTCTGACATCCCCTCGCGACCCCCCCAGGGGTCCCGACCCCCAGGTTGAGAAACACTGCTCTAGTTGGTAATGTTGAGTCTGTGTGCCAAGTGTGGTCCAGATCCAACGTTGGCTGGGTTCAGTGCTCTTTGGATGCAGGTGAAGTACAACTATAAATCAATGTGAATTCCCCCTAAACCTGGTCATTGGGTCTCTACATGCCAAATGTGATCCAGATCTATTATTGAAGGGGGTCTGCCTTGATGCAAGGTGAACTACAACCCCACCGTGTTGAATCAGTCCTCCAAACCCATGCATTCTGTTCAGTTGCTGATCAATTCGTCTCTGCTGTGTGCCACAGGAAAGGGTAGGAAAGGGTTAAGAGAGAGGCAGTGGGTGGGGTGATGCAAATGAAAAGAGAAAGGAATCCTGGGATGCCTGGTTGTGGTGGAGGAAACACCTAAATTGTAGGATAAAATTGTCCCTGAATGAAAGCATTTCTTGGATGTTGGGTCGTAGTGTGTGTGGAGGACATTGGAAGGGTTTGGGCCACATATTCATGGCACTCACTATCACCTGCCTTGTCCATGAAGGGAGTGGCTTGGAGGCTTCTCAGCACTTGGAACTATAGCCTGTTTGTGGAGGCCAGAGGCTGTCTGTGTAAGTGGACAACTCTGCCACATACATACATACACATTTTTCACTTTTATTATGTGTATAGATAGATAGATAGATAGATAGATAGTAGGCATGGTTTAGAACACAAAAATAGCAAATCGTAAATCTAATGGGGGGAGGGGGATATTTTTTTTGATTAGTATATCAAAGACTTACAAAAAAATTCCCCAAAAGTTCTAAAATGTAACTTAATTACTAACGAAATTCGTTGGTAATTCGTATGCCAGAGCATGCAAGATTCAGATGGTTTTGGCCTACAACTCCCAGAAATCCTAACAGCTGGTAAATTGGCTGGGATTTCTGGGAGTTGTAGGCCAAAACTTGAATAAACCACACTGAATTCTAGATGGGACTCTCCAAATAGGAAGGGAGGGAGGGAGGGGGTATTCTATTCTTGGAAGCAGCAAAAGAAAAGGAGGAGGAGCCCCCCCCTGGCTCCTCGCTGCCTCTCTCTCACCCCGATCCCCAGGGCCCAAGTTTGCCCAGGCTGGTCATATACCTACATTCTATGCACATGCAATAATACAGCAGTAATAACAATGGGTATAAGAAGAGGTAAAATTCAAACCGAAGTATTCTGACTGGTCCCTGCCTCATGCGGTGCAAACGGGCTCTTCTCTGTGAGCCCGGGAAATTAGCCCGGGAAAAGACAGCGTTTTCTGCTTGGGTGCACACACATACATATTCTTTGGGGGATTTGCTGCAGAATCCCGGCCTCATACAGAAGATTCTGCAGCAAATCCCCTCCCAAGAATATGTATGTGTGTGCTCCCAAGCAGAAAACGCTGGCTTTTACCCCCCGGCTAATATCCCGAGCCCCGTTTGCACCGCATGAGGAGAGACCAGTCAGAATACTTCGGTTTGAATTTTACCTCTTCTTATACCCATTGTTATTACTGCTGTATTATTGCATGTGCATGGAATGTAGGTATGACCAGTTGGATTACTTATAATATTAGGCAGTGGCACTTACAGTAGCATTCATTGTATTATACATTAGGTTGGTTTCTCACCCCAATACTCTTTGATGCCTTAGATCCTGGCTGGCAGGCAGGAAAGGCAGTGAAGCCTGAAAAAAAACAGAGAGATTACTCAAGTAAATCCACCAAGGAGGGCCCTTCATCCAAAGTGCCCTCCTTTGCAGATTTACTTCTGAGTAATCCTCTCTGTTTACATTTTTTACAGGCTTCCTTCCAGCCGAGCGAAGGAGCGAGTTTAGGGCTTGCCTTGCCATAATATTGGCAAGGGAGGCGGGAGGGTGGTGAGAGAGAAGGAGGGTGCCCCCCCCTTATGCCCCCCCCCTTACGACCTAATAACGACACTTAAGAAAATCCTGGCCCCCGAAGTTTGAAAAATTAAGTCCACTTCCTGGTTGGCGTTCCAGGTGCGGAAATACTCGAAAGTCGCATTTCTTACGAATTTCTTACGAAACGAATCATTTTCATAACTTTTTTCTCATGCCTAATAGAGAGATATAGATATAGATAGAAGAAGATTGGAACTCCCCACAAAGGCTTCTGTTGGGAAGTGGACAAAACACTGTGGTTCTATGAGATGGAAGCAAAGCTGAAGCTCACCCAAGGTTGCAGAGGAAACATGTTGCAAAAATAAAGATTGCCTTGAGGCCTCCCCAGAAGATCTTAGCCATAAAACCACCCTTCCTCCAGCTTGTCACATAACTCCTCTGCCTACCCTTTTATTGCTTCTCAGGTAATGTTTATTGCTTGGCAAGTAACTAATCATTGGCTGATAGGAGCCGGGATGCAATTAAAAGGATACCCTTCCCCTCTTAAAATGCAAACCATTCCCTAGCTTCATAATCATCTAGGTTTTTATAACTCGGCTTTATTACTTTCCAAATATACAACGCCCATAAAAAGGTAATTGTCTATTTACAATAATGCTACCTATGTTCGCCAACAATGCAGGATGATCACCCCCGTCACCCAGGTATTAGGGTGGTTGAGTTCCTTTGCTCCTCAAACACATCTTTGGAAGTTTTGAGGGTGAATGTGCACCCTCCAAAAAAACCCCATCAAAGCCAGGAAAACAGAGAAAGGAGAAGTAGCAATATCTGTCAAAGGCAGTAGTAGAATGAGGAAAAAAATGCAATATTTGAAGAGCTCAGACTGTACTATCCTTGTGCGGCTCAAGTCCAATTCACATCTAATTTCCCAAACTGTATGAAATATTTAACAGGAGGATGTTTACGTAAAGCATCTTGATTCACATGATTCAAGAAGTCTCTTTGCTTCTGATTTTTTAAAAAATGAAACCTAGATTTTATGTGCAAATAACTTAACTTTTATTCTTTTATAAACAGAGTTGGAAGAGATTTCAATGGCCATGCAGTCCAACCCCTCTGTCATGTAGGTCAGGGCTGTCCAACTTCTACTGGACCTGTGGCCGGAATTCCGGTTACTGATGACCTGGGGGGGCCGAAGGGTCTGCCTCCGCCCCCGGCTCCGCCCCCGGCTCCGCCCCAGGCTCCGCCCCCTCCCCGGCTCCGCCCTGCCCCTGGCTCCGCCCCCTCCCCACCGTGGAGGCGTCTGTGGACGACACCGGGGCTTTGACTTGGAGATAGAGATGAACACCAATATCCCAGTCTCAAGTTCCAGTCCCTACTTTGAACTGGATTATTATTATTATTATTCGGGTTTCTATGCCGCCGACTCCCTGAGGCTCGCGGCGGCTCACAGGAACCGAAGGTACAACTACACACAAGCAATGCGATAAAACATCTAAGACAATTAAGCAGTTAAAACAGCAAAATACAAAACCCCCAGGTACAGTTCAGAAATTAGATAGCGTGACACCCCAGGACAGCGGCTAAAGCGGAACATGGGCAGGACCTACTCACCGAAGGCCTGCTTAAACAAATAAGTTTTGCAGGCGCGTCTAAACGGGAGCAGTGTATATTGCAGTGTGGACTCATGGCCCTTCACACAGCCATATAACCCAGAATATCCAGGCAGGAAACCCCACAACCTGCTTTGAACTGGATTATATTGCAGTGTGGACTCAGGGCCCTTCCACACAGCCATATAACCCAAAATACCTGCTTTGAACTGGATTATCGGAGTCCACACACATATAATCTGGTTTAAAGCAAAACACATGGGATTTTATTCAGATGTGTGGAAAGGAAGTCAAATAAGAAGCCAGGGCCCTTCCACACAGGCCTATAACCCTGAATGATAATATTAATTCTGCCTCTGCTAATAATAATCAATAACAACAACAACAGGTTCCTGGAGTAGGAGACCTCCAAGGGCCATCCAGGGCCATCCAGTCCTACCTCCTTCTGCCATAAGGGGAAAATACAATCAAAGCATTCCTCACAGATGACCATTCAGCCTCTGATGATGATGATAATAATAATAATATTATTAATTACAATGGGTTCCTAGAATAGGAGACCTCCAAGGGCCATCCAGTCCAATCTCCTTCTGCTATAAGGGGAAAACACAATCAAAGCATTCCTCACAGATGACCATTCAGCCTCTGATGATGATGATGATGATAATAATAACATTAATTACAATGGGTTCCTAGAATAGGAGACCTCCAAGGGCCATCCAGTCCTACCTCCTTCTGCCATAAGGGGAAAATACAATCAAAGCATTCCTCACAGATGACCATTCAGCCTCTGATGATGATGATGATGATAATAATAATATTAATTACAATGGGTTCCTAGAATAGGAGACCTCCAAGGGCCATCCAGTCCAATCTCCTTCTGCTATAAGGGGAAAACACAATCAAAGCATTCCTCAGCCATGTTGAATCAAACTTGGCAGACTAAACTCTCATGAGAGCAACAGAAAGTACTGAACCTTGAGTTTGGGAGTTGTAGTTCTCCTCCATCCAGAGAGCACTGTGGACTCAAATAATGATGGATCAGGACCAAACTTGGCAGGAATCCTCAGAAGAGGAGGAAGCTGGAAAGGGAATGGATGAGCACCCCCCCGGGCACTCCGAACTCGGCCCTGCCCCTTTTTCACTCTGGCCACGCCCCCTCTCGCTCAGTGCACTCTCTCCCCTCTTTCCTTCAGGTGGTGGAAGGGGGAAGGAATGAAAGGGGGAAAGAGAGAGAGAAGGAGGGAGGGAGGGAGAGAGGGGGGAGGGAGGGAAGGAGGAGGAGAGGAAGGGAGCCTGCTCCTCCTCCCTGCCCCGCCCCTCACCCCCCGCAAAAAAAAAATATTCAAAAAATATTCAAAAAAATATTTTAAAAATAATTTAAATTTTTTTTAAATCTTAAAAAGCAGATATTTTGCAGGAGGGTAGAGGGCCATAGGGAAGGGGCTGGGGGGGCTGTATATGGCCCATGGCCCGCCAGTTGGACAGCCCTGATGTAGGTAATTTAGAAAGATAACGCGTTAGCAACAATACAACATATGGAACATGAGCCTGAGCATCACATCAGTTGGTAAGATTTGCTGTTGTATCAATTCTATGGTGTGGTCTGCAAGTCCCTTTCAATTTCTCAGTGAAATTGGATTTGTATAGGAAGGCTGCCTTGGCATATTAATATGCACTCAAAGCAAATGTCTCCTAAATTAGCTCCAGCCCAACTTCCTCTGATTTGCCACAGAGATAAGTGTGAAGGTTACATCAAAGGGCAATGACAGTCCATGCTTATTGGCGGACTCTCAGGTTTGGAGTCACTAATATTGAGTATGTCTAAGAAATAACCTCCGAACAAGGTAGGGCTAATCAATAACCTACAGCTCCTTCTGGATATTGATAAGACCAGCGTTAAGGAATGCAGGGTTGGGTGGAAGCAACTGCTGAGATGGCAGACTAGTTCAAATACTGTAAATATATCTCGTTACACATAAAGTCAGCAGCAACCTTTGCTTTTCCCTAACACCAGCTTCCTGAAGAGTGCTATGAATATTTATCGGCTGAAAGAGCCAGCTCAAGCGCTGGCTTATGTTGTTGGTCTGGCCTTTTTTGGGTTACGCTACACAAAGTACTCGTGAAATGTTCTTTAATGCACTCTCATTTACAAAACTGTAGAGGCAGTTCTCAAGTTACAAAGAAGATAGGTTCTGTAGATTTGTTTTTAAGTTGAATGCATATGTAAGTCAGAACAGGTACATTTTAAAAGTGTAATTCTAGCCATAAATATATGATTTGGATAGTTTAGGGAAGGGTTAACAACCTAGTGGTGTTTCTTTCACTATTGTGAAGTCATAGCTCTGCCTTTTCCTCTCCTCTGCTTCCCCCTGTTTATAGGTTTTCCCAATAGTGCAGATGCCTTCCTTTGAATTAGCTTTGGGTGGAGCATAAAAACCCCTAGAGGCCAACGTTAGTTGATCTATTCCATTTGTATAGAGGTCCTTTGCTGGACTCCTCCTTTTCCTGCAACAGAGCTACAGAGAACAGAGGCTTTGGAATTGTTTGGTAATCCTAGGCCGAAACAATCCAAAAAAAATAGGCATCCTTAGCACCTGCATTCAGCAATATTCTTATATCACCAGTCCTAGTGACAACAGAAGCTTTTGACCAGCTTAAGCTTCACAAGAAAGAGGATTGAGACAGTTTATAATTTGTCACTTTGCACCAAAGGCAAGAGACTTTCAAAGGCGCCAGAGTGATGACTGCAACCAGTAAAATCTCCTTTCGTAATGTATTGTTTTGAGTTATCCTATAATAGTCCTGGGTGGAGTTAACCATTTATTCATCTTGTTTTCAGTAAACTCATTTTGGTTATCTTTTTACCTTGCCTAAAGTGCCTCTGTGTGTTAAGGGTCTCATTCTTAACAGAATGTATACCGATAGCCCCCAGACTAAAGCCAGACACTATAGTTTTCCCCAAAGGCTCGGGTGTGCCATCACAACCATCTGTGTCCTTGTTTAGAAGGTTTCACCTCACTTTATGTTCCTGTGATCACTGGACTGTAAAAAAAAGTCTTGTTGTGGATTGGGGATAAAGCTTCAGTGGAAACACCTTTTCCCCATGATAACTTCTTCAGGAGTGAATTTTCCTTCCGAAGGGTAGCTTTCTCTCACTTCCTGTTGTCATACCCCCATTCTTAACTATGAGTTGTTTGTAAATTGGATGTTTGTAACTTGGGGACTGCCTGTATTGCTTATGTTGGATAGGACTGAAATATCAGCCCCTACTGTATTTCCCAAGTGAAACTCGCAGCTGGAATGAGCCCTGAAACTGAGCAAGACGGCAAATAGGCAACAAATAACAACTTTGGCCAAAGGATCTATCAAGGACCTCTTCACACTAAGATCAATCGCAGGAGAAACGGCAGGCACACAGCGTGCCTTGCAGTGCCCCGTGCACCTGCCCTCCTTCCCATATGCATGCATTGCTGCATTGGCCGTTCCCCAGAAACAGGCCTAAAAAACAAAGACAGTAAGGCGCTCCCACTTCCAGATGTCACATGGAACAGTTCTGCTCAGAGGGAGGAGAATCAGCAGTCAGGAGGCTTGTTATCATGCCTTTTGTGGGTAGTCAACCTCTCCTTTCCCGGCATCCCCATTGTCTCAGCACTATAAGAGGGTTTCGCAAGACCAGTCACTCTCATTGCAAGGGTGTAGTAACAGTGAGGCTGTGGACCATATTTTAGTTTTGGGGACCACAGCCCCCAAAATGCAAGGCACCAAAAATATGTGTAGCTCTGTTTGTTGTTGTTAATTCGTTCAGTTGCTTCCAAGTCTTAATGGTATCATGGACCAGCCAATGCCAGAGCTCCCTGTTGGCTGTGGCCACCCTCAGTTCCTTAAAATCAAGCCGGTTACTTCAAGGATACCATCCATCCATCTTGCCCTTGGTCGGCCCCTCTTCCTTTTGCCTTCCATTTTCCCCAGCATCAATGTCTTCTCCAAGCCTTTCTGTCTTCTCATTATGTGGCCAAAGTACTTCATCTTTGCCTCTAATATCCTTCCCTCCAGTGAGCAGTCAGGCTTTATTTCCTGGAGTATGGACTGGTTTGATCTTCTTGCGGTCCAAGGCATTCTCAGAATTTTCCTCCAGAACCACAGTTGGAGCGACCCAAAACCCACATACCACTTCATCATGAGTGAGGAAGCATCTTGTGATGCTTCCTCGCCACTTGGCCATCATCTGATGGCACTCAGCAGGCCCCGTCCCAAAGAGAAGGCAGGAGCCAAAAAATCCCAGTGTGATGAGGTGGCAAGTCGAAGCACTCTTTTCAATCTAGCCTTCTCACAGCACTAGTCCCAAAGTTAAAGTTTAATTCAAGCATCAATGTTCAATAGAACTTCAGAGTTATGCAGATGATGGCAAAGGACATACGAGCAATATCTGAAGGCTACGTAACCAGCAAGAATTTATTCAGTCATTGTGTGTTGTTTAAGACGATGTTCTCAGGATTTGGCTGGAAGAAATTTAACATGAAGGGGGAAATACAACAACATATTATATTGGGGGCAGGGAGAGGATTGTTTAAATACAGTAAGATTAATTTAGATTAAAAGGGAAAAGTTGGGAGAACCCTGAGAGGGGAAATATAAAATGAAATTATAAGAACTGAATTTTAATCAAAAAGTTTACATTGTTTGTATTAATATCACTTGTGGGTAGGTATTAATTTTAACTATATTTATTCATATTGAACAGAAGTTAAAGCAAATGGAATAGGAGTGCATTAAAACATTTTGATTGATGCATTGGCTTGGTGTTTATGGAGGAGGAGAGAAGTTAACTGGGTTTTTAATGTATTTCATGTTTTTCATTTTTACTTTAATTGTATTTTTAAAGGGTGGGACTACAGGGGTGAGGAGGTTTGAACTTGTATCTTTTTAAAAAGCGTTCACACACACACACACCTTCAGTTCTCTCAGGCCTATCAAAGAAAGGTTGATTCGTTAATTGTTTATTTACTTATTTACATACTACTTTTCTCACACCTAGTTTCCCCGGTGACACAGTGTGCTAAACTTGCTGACCGAAAGGTCGCCGATTCGAATCCGGGGATTGGGGTGAGTTCCTGCTGTTAGCCCCAGTTACTGCCAACCTAGCTGTTTCCAAAACATGCAAATGTGAGTAGATCAATAGGTAGCGCTCCAGCGGGAAGGTAAGTTCACTCCATGCAGTCATGCCAGCCACATGACCTTGGAAGTGTCTACGGACAATGCTGGCTCTTCAGCTTAGAAATGGAGATGAACACCAAACGTAAGACATAAGCAACATTTAAACATTAAGACATAGTATTAAAACATCCTAGTATAAACATTAAAATCACATGATCCAAAACCTTGGTTGGGAGTGTCTGCTTTCTCTATTTCCTTTGAATCCCACAACTAGGATATTTTAGGCTACTTGACCTCAAAAGCTGAAAATCCATTGTGGCTTCAAGTCCTACCGCTATTTGGAAAAGCTTGCTTACTTGCCTTGACTGTAAACTCATCATGAAACTATCTTTCCAGATCAGTGGGTTTCAAATCTACAAAAAAAAGGTATAATGGTACAGAAACAATTCGGCTGTGACATAAAGCAGCCAAATGGTCTGCAATAGAGCTCAGTGTTAGCCTTTCCTATTACTTTTCAGTTTCTGCCTACTAGGCACTGCCTAGCATTCTAGATGCTGTATTGTCACATGCATCACTGTCACTTCTTCACAGAGCTAAACCAAGAATTATCTGAAATTCACCTGGATGTTTTAGTCAGGCTGAGAGCATTCAATGCTAAGTGAGAACCCATTCTAAATTATAAAGAATTCTGTAAAAATCAATTTTCCCCATGAAAGATGTGCTTTCATGGTCAAGGATGTTCCAACTGAGGGCCTCCATAGCTTGTATACATCAGATAGGTTAATCCAGTATAAATCTGACCCAGAGTATGCAATGTGCGCATGAATGCAAGGCTGTGGTGCAAATGTTCTGGGACTGCATCAGTTCTGCTGAGCTGTAACCTTGTCCATGTCACCACCACTTTTTCCAGCCAGTCAAATATCTTCATATGAGCACCTGGTTATAGTCTGTAATGTTACAACATGAAGCCCTTGTTACCAGCAAGAAAGAGGACATGGACATCTCCTCTTTTGTTGTTCATACAGGCATTTAATTCTGGCATTAGCAGATGAGACAATAACATTATGCCGTCGCACCAGGCGCCTTTGAAAATAAACTGTGATGTGCTTCCTATAAGCCTGGTGGACTGCAGGATGCCTACTTGAGAAGCTCAGGGGTCCAGCATCCCAAAAACCACTCCAGGTTAAAGTTGAAGAACAAATAGTTTATTCAGCTACGAAGTCTTTGAAGGACTTGCCACAAAGCTTAATGGTTGCAAAAATACAAAACGAGGGTAAGATGAAAATTCCCTGGGTTGCTGACTAAGACTGCAAAGTCTCCCTTTGCTCCCTCCAAATGGCAAGGAAATCCGAAGCTATTCCTCACCCTGACCCTAGGTTACTGAATAGAAGGAACGACGCCTTCCCTATCTATGCCTAGAGCCAGTTCTAAGGCGAACTGGTGCTGGAATGGCAGTTAGATAACTACAATATACAACAAACAGTGTTAATCACAGCAGGGTATCTTTAGCTTATCTAACTCCAGCGGTCAAGCAATTGGTCGTTCATTCATTCAGTACTTACGGTGGCCTATACACAGCTAGCCTGACTGGCCAAGCACATCTGAGCTCTTCTCCTGCCTGAGAAGGACTAAAGTGAGATCTCAAAATGGAGAACTCATCCCCAGGGAAAAAAGGGGCGGGCCCCAAATCAAAGGGATACATTTTGCAAGGCTCCAGCAGCAAGCTTTGCAAAACTGGCTGCTAACAGGGTGCCAGTGGGTCTATGGCAACCCTAAAGGAAAATGCAAAAGGAAGCTGCCATCCAGAACTGGGAGCAACACAAAACAGGTGTCTGGAAGATGGAACAAACATCATCATCATCATCATCAGGATGGAATTCCATGGCTGGCTGGGAGCGATGGTGGCAATAATATGGAGGATAATCCACCCCCTTTCCCTGCACTGATGTCAGACTGGATATGGAACCAGTCAAAATAGAATCTGATCCACTTATCCAGACTGCTCTGAATCCCTGGGATATTCCAAACATCTATGAAACAAGATTTAAGATTACTGAGGCAGGATTTGTCCTTGACAAACTCATGCTGGTTCCTACTGACCACTGCATTCGTCTCTGTTCTACTATTTTCCTCATACAGTAGACCCTCAGTTAACTAGAACTCCATCAACTGTAAATCTCAAATAATCAGCAAAAAAAGGAATAAAGAATACTTCATTCACAAAGCTGTT
The DNA here is from genome assembly GCA_030556195.1 of Anolis apletophallus. Lineage (NCBI taxonomy): Eukaryota > Metazoa > Chordata > Lepidosauria > Squamata > Anolidae > Anolis > Anolis apletophallus. The sequence goes on from JARBWK010000004.1 coordinate 162,838,784, forward strand.
TTTGTAATACAGTAAAATTGTGTTACATTGATGAAGCTTGTTTTTATTTGCTTTTAATGGCTGTATTTCTATATTATAATCAAGTCAGTACAGAATTTAAGGTATGGTAGTATGGTATGTAATTGGTAGGCCTATTCTTGATAGTAACTCTTGAGCGACCAGAAACCACATTTATCCAACATTAAGAAATCTCGATTGATGCCAGTTAATGGAAAGTCTACTGTATTGAGGTCAGTCAAGACTGTTGTTCTTGGATCTTTTCCTCCTTTCTTTCTTTCTTTCTTTCTTTTTTTTGAAGAGAGGGACAATGCATGCTTTTTTCTAGTCCTCTGGCGCTTCAATTGTTTTCTATCATTTCTCGAAAAGGATGGTAATGGCCTCAGAGAGTACATCAGTAAATTCATTTGGTATTTTGGGACGCAGTCCATCTGACTTGTAGATTTGGACCCATTTTGGATGACGGAGTAATTACTGACTATTAGTAAATCCAGATCCTTTGCCAAAATTTCTACTGTTGCACTCTTCTCTTTTTGGGAGAAAATGTAAGCAAAATAAGCTTTGAGTTGTTCTGCCTCAGTGTGATCTGTTAGCATTTTACGATACTTACTGAACACTTTCTCCTCTTAGATTCTTGTTGCTTCACAGGACCCAGCACAACAATGCAAAATTTGCGAAGCATCACTCCCAACTATAACTATTTTTGCGCAGAAAATATTTTTCTGCACAAAAATTCCACATGCACATTGTCACAGGACGAGTCCAGAATTTGTAAGTAGTCTTCAAAAGCAGTGTGGTTTCTCACACCAGGAAGAAAATTGCTATAATAATAATTTCTTCATTCTGTTAAGAATGTAATTAGTGGAGGACTACATCTCTAGAACTTGTGCAAGATGTAGTAACGAAGTGCTGCTTACAAACCCATACAGTTTCTTGTGGCTTCTACTCAACACTTAACATCCCATCTGAAAAATCTTTAAAGACCTATAACCAAGGGCTTGGTTTGGGCAGAGTGTTAGCGTTGGTTTGAGACCCTGCAATAAAAAGCTAAGCCAACTGTGTCTTTATAAAAAGCCATAGTGGGCTCCGTTGCGGTTTGTACCGAGCAAGAGAGAAATACAACTCCATCCAGGGTGTGCACATATAAGTAAGTATGTGTGAACATATGTGCCCAGCCTATGAAACTAGAGATGCTTGAAACCAGATGGCCAAGGGTATAAAATCATGCCCAGGTTTATATTTGAGAGCAAACTCACAGATGTACTACATTATGCCGTCCTTTTAAGAAGATGAACGGTTTGGTGTCAGTTTGCTTTTGAAGGCTAATGAACTATCTTTCAGAGAAACCATATGTCTGGGTACAGACTGGCCAAAATCGCAATTATTATTATCCTCTCCAGCTTTTGTCTTGAGAGATCTCCATTGTGTCAAAGAGACATTTACTTCACAAACTAAAGGAAAGGGAGCCACCTTTCCAAACTGTGATCAATGGAAGAAAGAGTATCTTAAAAATTAGTTGAGAATGTATAGTTGTGTCACTTGTGGCAGGGTTCTTTTTTTTTAAAAAAAAAATCCTGACATGTGGATAAAGGCTGTTGGCATTTCTCATGCTCCACTGAGCCCAGTATTTTAATGTCCATTTAATACTGAGATGCTGGAAGTGGGTGGGCTGATTCCTCACTTAGCAGAAACTATCAGTAATTGGCCTTTTGTTGGAAAGCAATGCTTTTGCTGTTCTCATTTCTGACAGTGGCTATTCTTCATGATATATTTACATTAGACATCTGGGAAACAATGGCAATGGGGGCACACCACTCTTATTTTACAAATAACTGTCTGCTATTTTTAATAGGATAGTGCTAGGTGGATTGATGTCTTTTACCAGTGTCACCACTACAGATCACCAAAAGCAATCAGGGAAAATCTTCTGACTAGAGCTTGGAAGAATATTTAGAAATACGGTCAGCCTTCCACATTTGTTGTAGTTAGCATCACAGGGCCCCCACAAAGTGGAAAAACTACCAATTAAAATGTTGGGGTTTTTTTCCTGAGAGCACTTCTCTGGGAATCTTTAGGTCATCCAGTGCAACCCTGGGGTCAACTTGACAGGATGTTGAACATGGAATCACGTTAGAGCAGTGTTTCCCAATCAGTGTGCCGTGGCACACTATTGTGCTGTGAGCGATCATCAGGTGTGCCGTGGGTAATTGGAGATAGAAGAGAGAGAGAGAGAGCCCTCCTGTCCTACCGGGAAGCCCTAGCAGGGGCTCGATCACTTGCCTGAGTCCCACAAACACAGCCTCCTTTTGGGAAGCGTTGTGCCGCTGGACTCACCACTTGTCTTCTTGGGCTTCCACCTCCCTTCCGCTCCTTCCTCGGCCTCGGAAGGGTTTGAGTCAAAAGGTGGGGACTGCGTCAAGCGGAAAGAGCTGCACTGAGAGAGAGAAGATCCTGGGATGGGACTTCCCCGGGTCCCCCGGCTGCCTGGGGGCGGATCTACACCGTAGCATTCATGCAGTGAGGCACCCCTTGGTCTTCCAGGGCTCAAGGCTGGGGAATCCTGGGATTTGTAGTTTGGGGAGGCTCAGGATGGTGTCAAACTACCACTCCTGTGATTCCCTCGCACTCAGCCAAGGCGGGTAAAGGGGCGTTTGGGACACAGGATTGAGGCACCTTTAAGCAGGGGCTGAAAACTAACAGGGTTTGCTCACTTAAGGCAGGCAAGGGCCAACTTGGGCCCTCCCTCCAGGTGTTTTGGCCTACAACTCCCACCATTCTCCCTTTCTGTGTAGGCTATATGTGTTGTGTGTATATGCATATATGTACTGTGTATATACATATTAACTATATGTATTACTGTGTTAGAGTGTCATTTTGTGTCATTTTGGTTGGTGGTGTGCCCCAGGATTTTGTAAATGTAAAAACTGTGCCGCAGCTCAAAAAAGGTTGAAAAACACTGCGTTAGAGGACCTACAAATTCTTAGAAAAGTTTTCTCTCAAGGTACTATAGCAGAACTCTCCAGTCAACTTTTGCTAGAAGTGGATCTTATTATTCTGCTGGAATACCTAGAGATTCCTAGAGAACATATTAATTGAATTTATGAATAATAAAATCATCAAAATTGAATCCGCAAATGTAAATGGCCAACCAACAAAAGCAAACAAGAACTTGTTTTCTTTTTTAAAACAAAAAAAACACCCCTGACTCATAGTTGGAGAGCCAGTGCGTGTCAGTAGTTTGACTGTTGGACTAGGAGTCAGATAGATCAGGGTTTGAATCTTTGTTTAGTTATGGAAACCCACTGAATTGGTCTTGGACAAATTACCATCTCTCAGCCTCAGAGGAAGCCTGGGGAAAAACTACTCTGAACATATCTCGCCCTAAAAACCACATTATCAGGTTGCTTTACAATTGCTATCAGTTGGATTGTCACCCTGATGGATTGTCACCTTGTTGTGCTGAAGAGCTTTGTGTGTTCCAATGAGCCTGCAGGCGTAACCACCGGAGTCATGCACTTCTGGGGGTGGGGGTGGGGGCAGGGGAGGTTCCATACCGAGCACAATCTGAAGACCTCAATGCTGGATCAGGCGGAAGATAACATGGTGCACATTACAACAGCTGTGAAGGTGGAAGAAGACTGCTACAGATTGAGAAGCCACCGTCATCGTGTTAACCACACCACTGCTTGGGACCCTCACTGTGTATTGATCAGCTGTGCACCGACCTCCACACATTAAAAAAAACCTCAAGCATGGGCATCTTTCAAGAACTTGGAAGGCCATCATACTTGGACAACGAGATATCATCTAAGTAAGTAAGCTATCAGTTGGAAATGCCTTTGGGGTATACAACAAAATGCCAACCTGTCAGTAAGTTTGCTATAGAAATCTAGTGACACAATGAGAAGAAAATCCTGGAATATGAAGCCCTTTGGTCTGATCCAGAATGGCCCTTATGTTCTAACAATACCCAAAGCACATGGGATTTCAGCTGAGCATGTATCTACATTGTAGAATGAATGCCGTTTGACACCACTTTAACTGCCATAGCTCAATGCATGGAACCCTGTAATGTGGCGAGGCACTAGCACTCTTTGGCAGAGAGGTTAAAGCAGGCATGGGCAAACTTCGGCCCTGCAGGTGTTTTGGACTTCAACTCCCAGAAATCTCAACTAGCTTTCCGACTGTTGGGAATTGTGGGAGCTGAAGTCCAAAACACCTGGAGGGCCAACAGTTGCCCATGTCTGGATTAAAGGCATGTAACACTACAATTCGCATGATTCCATAGTATTGAACCATGGTAGTCCTGTAGTGCCAAACTACTTTCATTCTACAGAGTAGGTGCCCCATTGATTCATTTTACATATTTTGGTAACCAGCAATATTTGATTAAGTAAGCCAAGGAAATGCACCACTTTGAGAGCTGCAGATCAATGTGGAGGACAAGACTGTTTCAAAAATAAGGATGCAAGATCCAGTTTTCCCCTTTAAAGACAAACAAATAGAAACTTCAAAAGCACCATGCCATAAAGCTATCCAGAAGTCTATGGATGTGGGTAGCATCAGAATTCAATACTGATTATTTATTTTGCATAATTAATGAAGAAACCTAAGACAAGATGCTGATGGGAGCATGCGGTGGGAGAAAAATGGGCTGTAATGGCCCCATAAACTCTGCTATTGATGGCAGCTTTACACAACTCCACACTGACTAGAGCTAAAGGCTGTAAGTTTTATCAATATAGTTAGCAATTAATATTGATGGATCAACATATGGTAACTTCACTTTTTCCACCATACTCTGTGTTTACTCTGAGCACAAATTCATGTCGGCGCAAACGTTTTCCTGATACGAATCCTCAAAGTGACTTTGTCAGAAGTTCTGAACAGAAAATATAGGGATGGTGTATGACAAAACTATGTCACAAGGCTTTGTATACATAACCAAAATAATAAAAATTGAAAATAATCCATATGTTACATAATCAAGCTGTAGCGGGTTATTTTACGCAAGTCCGATTCATAAAACCTTCATCCTGCTGCGGCCTACACACTGCAACTATATTAAGACATTGGCAATGCAACAATTGATAGGTGTAAAACAACATGCCATTTGTGGCAGCTAGTATTATTTTGGCTTCCTCTTCACCCCTGTCCCCCTCTTAAACACACTGAGGTCAAACCACAATTGTGTATCACAATCATTTTCATTTCTGTACACAAATGCTCTAGTCCATGCCATCTCTACAACAGCACAGCCAGGAAATCAAAGATTAGGAGATAAAAAGACAAAAAATGGGGGGGGGGATTGTGACTTCCAAGGTTTCATAAAAGGACAAGTTTCTAAAAATAAATATAAATTTCACCCGTCACCCTCTCGCTTCTACTGAGAAACGCGGGCTATTTACATAAGCGCCAAGAATAAGTCAGAATGGCCTTAGAAATTATCAGTCAGAATATCAGTTCGGGAGATAAAAGAAAACGGAGACAGAGAAAATAGAAAAGAAGGAAGAAAGAAAGAACAAGAAAGAAAGAGACCCAAAAAGGTCCTATGAGGAGCACATGGAGCATTCGACAATCATCATTTCTCTGTGAATAAATCAGAAATCTCTTTAGCTTTTCCTGAATATTCTGTATGAGGACAGAGTCCACTTCATCACTCAAATAATACCATCTCTTTCTTCCATCTTCTCTTACTCAAACTGAAATATTCCTAGGAAATTATTAATAGAGCATGTCTGCTGGACAACAGCAAAAAAAAAAGGAATAAGCAAGGGTGAGAAGCATCTGGAGAAAATGTAGTGGCAGAATGGGGCTCATGCCCTTCCTTACCAGTTTCGGTGTTATCGTGTTCTGTATCTGTGAGGGTGAGGTTGGAGTTGGCTCGGCTGGACAAGCAGGAGCTGCGGCCGGACTTGGTGTTGCGTCCCCAGAGTCTGATTGGTTGTTCGGGTGATAGCACTGCATCTGCTTCATTGTCGGCATCAGATCCAGCGCCAATGGAGTAGCCACAGTGGGGCAGCCCTAAATCCGTCCGATATAAAGTCCCATGGGGCGGTGAGACATCTTCGAGGCCGAGCTCTCGCAAAGAAAAGTTGGGTCCTGAAGTGGGGAATGGGGTTGGGTGCAAAAAAGACAGAGAAGAAAACATTGGGAGATGATCTTTAAACCAAGAATAACCGAGACATTTCCAGGCAATGGATGCAGAGGTCGCTGGCATTTTCAGCCGGGCACTGAATCCTCTGTCGGTTTTACTCCAAAATGTAAAAAGAGCAAAATCCTGAAGCTATTTGGGGAATTATTGTTATTATTATTGAATAATAATAATAAGGCTTAGAACTTTGTTTTGTTCCTTTAAAAACTAGAATGGAACCCACAATGGGTCCACAAGTTTGAAATATAAATATAAATAAATAAATAATAATAATAAGGCTTAGAACTTGATGTAGAACACCGTAACCTTGATGTAGAACTTGCAAATTATGGGAAGTTCTTATAACAGAAAGCAAATGAAAATCTTGCCCATCTTTAGAAACTGGAATTTTCATGTCCAGGTATTTTTTTCGGAAGAATCAGCGTGGATCTGAAAACAGATATCTTTGATCCGGGCTGAGGAGTCTAACCGACAAACTATATCACCTACACCAGTGTTTCCCAACCAGTGTGCCGCAGCACACTAGTGTTCCATGAGCGATCATCAAGTGTGCCGCGGGAAACTGGCACTCTTCCCCCCTCCTAGTAGCTCTTTCTCCCTCTTTCCCTCCCCAAAGATCCTCCCAAAGGCAAAGGAAGGGCTCCACCGAATGCCAGGGCCAGGCCGACCTTGAGGAAGCCTTCAGGAGCCTTGGCTCATCATGGCTCCAGCTCCAGCTCAGGGCTGCTTCAGCCTCCCGATGCTCCCAGGTTTGCTCACTGCCCAATTCACTGACGTGGAGTTTCCAGTTTCATAGATCAGTGTGGCCTCTTCGCTACCTCCCTCCTCTCTCCGCAAAAGTAGAGCACTTGGCGGAAGTGATTGAGTTGGCGTTTTTGCATTGGCTTGGATTTCTCGCGAGAACAGCCAAAGTCAGAAGCTCCACGTTAGTGAATTGGGCAGTGAGCAAACGTGGGAGCATCGGCAGGCTGATACATTCACAGGTTTCAATAAACAAATTGAGGCTCTCTGCTTGGAAATGTTTTTTTATTACTATTTTACTGGATTTTTCAAGAGTTGCCTCCCCCAAAGGATCTGTTTATAACAGCTTCATGACATCCATAGTTAACTGGAAGCAAGTTTCACTCAGGGTGAAATTTCTCAAGGGTCTGGAGAACAAGCCCTATGAGGAGCTGCTTGAAGAGCTGGGCATGTTTAGCCTGAAGAAGAGAAGGCTGAGAGAAGACATGATAGCCATGTATAAGTATGTGAGAGGAAGTCATATATATGTTGTGTTCATCGAAACAGGCCCAGGTTTCACACTGAGTGTAGAAATACATTTAAAAACATATTAATTATATGTATTCCTGTGTTAGAGTGTCATTTTGTGTCATTTTGGTTGGTGGTGTGCCCCAGGATTTTGTAAATGTAAAAAATGTGCTGCGGCTCAAAAAAGGTTGAAAAACACTGACCTACACAACTGTCTGGGATAAGGGTATCATGTGACTATTTTGATTTCTTCACTATTTGCTTATGCCTTTGTCCCTCCACTCCCTTGGCTTCCAATCCTATTTACATATTCATTTAGTGCAGGGATTTTGTACAAAGCAAGGTCTGGCATATAATAGAAATGAACTGCTTTCAAATAAATAATTTTCAAGGCTCTGGGGTCTGCCCAAAATAATTTGTTTTCAGAAGACAGTAATCCTTTCCAAATGCAGTTGTGTATACTTCTAGCCATCCGACTTTCATCATTTGGCCTGTCTGGATTAACTTATAGGTTTAAAACCTAAACCCTCATCTCTCTTAGAATTGCTCTGAAACACCTGTTCAAGAGTTGTACAGCTACCCGGGGATTAGTAGACACAAACAAGGGACAGAACGGTATCGCCCATAAATAGCGGTTCCTCCATATTTGTGGGAAATAGAAGGACAGGGGCGCTGCGAAAAAGGAAAAGCAGTGACTATAAATAAAAAAATGCAAATGCTTACCATAACATTTTGGGCCCTTTCACACAGACCTATATCCCAGAATATCAAGGCAGAAAATCCCACAATATCTGCTTTGAACTGGGTTATATGATGCCATACTCAGAGAATATGGGATTTCCTGCCTTGTTATCCTGGAATATACAGTAAGGCTGTATGGAAGGACCCCTTGTTGCACTATTGATAAGCCTCTGGAGCATGAAACCAAAAGGTCACTACAATCATCATCATCATAATCATCTTTATTTGTACCTTGCCACCTTCTCCCCAAAGGGGACTCAGGGCAGCTAATATGAGGCCAAGCCCAAAATTACAGTACAGCAAAATAAAGTACAAAGAAGCAAAAAAAAAATCAAAATAAAATACATGAAATCTATCTACAGTATGTATATAATAAAAGTCAGTGTTTGCGGGCAGTGGGTGGGTGGTGCGACCGAGCGAATATGTGCCAGCGTTTCGATTGGCTGCAACTGTCGGATTATTTGCATAAATGGCTGTGACTGGCCAGCCTCCCAACATTCCAACACAGCACAGAGAGGAAAGGGAAGGGCCTGAGGCAGGCATAAATGGCTGGAGTTGAAGTTAGCCAGTTGACAGTTTTTTCTCTTGGAAATGGAATGTTCAGTACCTTCACCAAATACACTTCTAAGGTGACTCAGGAAGAAAGCAAAAGGCCTCAGGCAGTCAGCCACTGCGGCCCACAGCAATGACGGATCAGGACCAAACATGGCAAACAAGGGACCAATGGCCCACTTCACAACCTGGTGTGGTTTAGGGCAGGATGGGCCACGAATGATGGGATTTGCAGTACCTTCACATCATTCACTTCCCAAACAACACTGCAGCCCCTATAAATCACAGACCAGGCCCAAAATTGGCAACAAGGCTTCCTTAATTTGATTTTCCTGACTAGGCCTCAGCTCATGGGATATTGTTAGGCTTCCTCAACTTGATTTTCCTGACTAGGCCCCCAACAATGACAGAACAAGACCAAACTTGGCACACAGACCCCCAAAGATGCACCCTACATCCTGGTGCAGTTTGAGGAAGGATGGCCCATGGATTATAGGACTTGCAGTACTTTAATTCAATTCCTTAGAGCACTTTGGCCCACACCAATGACGAACTATGGCACACAATGCCTTCCTCAAATAACCTGGGCACCGCCGGGTCCCCAAGCTAGTAACAAAATAAAATAAACAGTTACTAAATAACATGATAGAGAAATAGGACACAATGGGTGGGCCAAATGCACAGGATAAAATTGATAAAACCTTGGATGAGATAAGTAGTGGGAGAATGTGTTTCTGAGGGAGGAGCTCAAAAGGGGCGAACAGTGGGGTTAGATTTGTAGATTCACAACAAGTGAATCCTCTTTACGTTTGATATAGTTAAGGGCATAGAACCCCTGCAAAAGTGGAAAATCTGTGAATTTAAAATTGGTCATTTTTATTTCAGATAACACTTCTCTAGGCATTTTAATGTCCACCAGCATGATCCTGTGGTCAACATCCAGAAGCTGACCATAGAGTTGCACATATTTATTCCAGCTGCATAAAGGCAGCAGTGGAGGTAAATACAGCAACCAGAGAATAATTAAAGCTGTGTATGCTTAACCATCAAATGTGGAGGGATGACTGCACAGTTGTCATTTTAATTTAGAGAGTGGAGAAAGTAAGGCTCATAGACCTCACACAGCCTCACGACTATTCGAGGACTCCAGGGCCCACTTTTTGGCTCAAATTAGTTGTCCACATTTCCTTGCACCCATTTAAACTATAGAATTATAACAGTACGGTGCCACAGAACTGGCTGCTCTCTGGCTCCTTGAGAAATGGGGCTACAAAGTGGAGTGTGGAGAAGATCAAACCACAGACCACAACATGTGAGTGTGGAGAAGATCAAACCACAGACCACCTACTACAATGCAACCTGAGCCCTGCCATATGCACAATGGAGGACCTTATTTATTTGCGATATTTATATATCATCCTCTCAACCTTGAAGTGTTGATCAAAAGCTGATCACTTCGAGTGCCTCTGGTGTCACCTTCTCAAAGTCTGAACAACTTCAAGGCAGGATTAGACAGATTCATGGATACCAAGTGTATCAGTAGTTACTGAAAAGGACATTCAAGTGCCACCTCGGAGTTGGTTGAGGTAGGCAGGATTTCCCTGGGTACTGGTTGTGGGGGGTCGGGAGCAGGTCAGGGTTTTGCCCTCCCTTCTGCTCGAGATCCCCGTGTACAACTGGTGGGCCACTGTGTGATACAGAATGCTGGACTAGATGGGCTGAGGTCCGATTCAGCATGGCTCTTCTTATTAAGTGACACCAGAGGCACTTTAGGTGGCCACCTTCTGGTCAAAGGACAAAGTTTCTTAACTTTGTGTTTTAAATGCATTTTAACAGTACTCTCAACTTGCTTCTGACAAAATTAATAAATAACTTCCATAGTATTGTCGAAGGCTTTCATGGCTGGAATCACTGGTTTGTTGTAGGTTTTTCGAGCTATATGGTCATGTTCTAGAAGAATTCCTGACATTTCGCCTGCCCTGCATCCATGGGAAGCATCCTCAGGTTAATTGCCATAGATGTAGGTGAAACGTCAGGAGAGAATGCTTCTAGAACATGGCCATATAGCCTGAAAAACCTACAACAACCCAACTCCAATAGTTCCATTCCTATGGAATGTTCCATAGGATGGAACCTCAGACTAAAACCCCCTGGGTTCCATAGGATGGAATCATGGAATCATGCTCAATGATCAAACGCTTGGTCCCATAACTAGGTCTTGATTTTACTTCTAAAAGACAGGAGGGAGGTGGCCAATCTGATGTCTCTAGGGAGGGCGTTTCACAGGTGGGGACCATTGCTGAGAAGGCCCTGTCCCTCATCCCCACCAATTGTATTTGCGATGGCGGTGAGATTGAGAGCAGGACCTCCCCAGGTGATCTTAAGTTTCGTGATGGTTCGTACCAGGAGATGCGTTCGGAACATATCTTCCTTAGTTTTGTCACAGAGCCCAAGGGATCCCATCATACCCTGGAAAAGTGTGGCTCCATAGCCGAACTGGGAAAAAAATCCTGCTGCCACCAAAAATAAGCTAGTGGCAAAAATTGGGAGGCTTCCCATCTTTCCTTTCAAAATAATTGGAAAAGATGGCTTATTCTAGCTTCCCCCATGTGATGAGGGGGGGAGCTGGGATGGTGCAAGGCACAGGGCGAGAGGACCCCATGCTCTCTTGGGGGGCACCATCAGGATCACTGTGATCCATTGTGGTTCCAACAGAATACATGACAAGGTCCTAGGTAGCAGAGGGGGCCTATCTACCTCTTCCAACCTCCATGTGTTCATAAAAAATGTGCCACAATTCCTTGTTGTTGCTGTGTGCCTTCAAGTCATTTCCAATGTATGGTAATCCTAAGGTGATCCTATCACAAGTGTTTTCTGGGTCTGAGATGGTGTAACCCAGTGTTTCCCAACCAGTGTGCCATGTGAAATTGGAACCTCCACTACCCTTTCTTCTCCCTCCTGCTGAACACTTTTTCTTCTCCACTTGGGCTCCCTTCTTCACAGCCTTGCTCTGTTCGCTTTGCCTCGCTTTGCTCTGGGGCGAGTCTGCGCAGTAGCACCCGCACGGGTCACATCTTCCTCCCACTCCCCTACTGAACACGCTCACGGTTCCCCCTCAGATCAAAATGGCGGCAGAAGCGGCAGTGTAGAAGAAAAAGTAAGTGTTCGGCAGGAGAGGGAAGAAAGCATGCGAAGGGGAAGGGGGAGGAAGAGGTCTCTGTCGAAAGCTGGCATGGGCAAACTTGGACCTTCCAGGTGTTTTGGACTCCAACTCCCACCATTCCTAGCAGCCTCAGGCTCTTTTCCTTTTTCCCCCTCAGCCACTTAAGCAGGAAAGGGCCTCAGGCTGTTAGGAATGGTGGGAATTGAAGTCCAAAGCACCCAGAGGGCCGAAGTTTTCCCATGCCTGTTTTAGGGACCTTAAAATGGTGAGCCTCCTTCCAACATTGTGATTCTGGATAGAAAACAAACAACAACATAACATAACATTGTTTGAGTCCACAGTGCTCTCTGGGTGTAGGTGAACTACAACTTCCAAACTCAAGGTCAATTCCCAAGCAAACCCTTTCAGTACTTTCTGTTGGTAATGAGAGTTCAATATGCCAAGTTTGGTTCCATTCCATTGTTGCAAGAGTTCAGGATGCTCTTTGATTGTGTGTTAACTATAAATCCCAGAAACTGTAACTCCCAAATGTCAAGGTCTATTCCCCCCAAACACCATGTGTGTTCACATTTGGGCATATTGAGTATTCATGCCAAGTTTGGTCCTGATCCAACATTGTTTCAGTCCACAGTGCTCTCTGGATATAGGTGAACTACAATTCCAAAACTCAAGGTCAATGCCCACCAATCTCTTATAGTATTTTCTCTTGGTTATGGGAGTTCTGTGGGGGAAGTTTGTGTCTTTCTGCCATTCCTGCCAGGATATCTATGTTTTGTTCATTGAAACAGGTCCAGGTTTCACACTGAATGTATAAATACATTTAAAAACATATTAACTATATGTATTACTGTGTTAGAGTGTCATTTTGGTTGGTGGTGTGCCCCAGGATTTTAAAAATGTATTAACTATATGTATTGCTGTGTTAGAGTGCCATTTTGTGTCAATTTGGTTGGTGGTGTGCCCCAGGATTTTGCAAATGTAAAAAGTGTGCCGCAGCTCAAAAAAAGTTGAAAAACACTGGTGTAACCCACCCAACATCACCCAAGTGGGTTTACATGGATGAATGAAGTACTGAACCTGGTTTGGTAAGTTACAATGGAACACTCAAACCATTACATGACAGGTTACAAAGTATCATAAAACTTGTATCCCGTGAGCATTAAATTAGATTCTTGCTTGAATGTAGAAAGCAACATATGTCAAGTGCTATTCTAAGCATTTTTGGATATTCGGAGGCCATGCAGTAAGCACTGTTTCCCCCCAAAATGGATTGACATCCAGAGACAATATGAAGGGATTCAGGCGTCATGCTGGAGCACTGTTTCAAATCCAGCAACACTGAGTGTCATCAACACATTCTGCATTATACAAAACTGTTCATTTTTGGAAGCTGTTCTCTTTTGCCAAGCCAGCCACCCAGGTGACATTTTCCACTCTGGTAAGGTCACAGCAGCGACTGTTCAGCTGCAGAACAGATGTAATTGTTTACCTGGCTAAAAATATTACCTGGAGAAAAAGAAAGGTTCTTGGATTCATGGCTAGTTACCTGCAGAGTGACATAATCCGTTCAAGGCAGAGCGAACAAGCATTCAAATATTAGCCTTTTCTCTTCAAAAGATTTGTGGAGGAAAGCTGTCTAGACCACTTAGTGATTCCAGTCCAATCATCTTTTATGCATTGAATTTACAGCATCACTCCCTTTTTTTGGCACCTGATTAATTTTTTTATTTTCCAAAATGCATCGTAATAGCAGAAGTGTGTAACCAGGAAATAAATATTCCAAATAAATCATTCCCAGAGTACTCACAGGATGATCCTATCATTCAGATTGGGGTTGGCAACGGTGAACAAATTCCAAGCACCAAGCAATACTACAATAATAGAAGTCCCTGAATATTTTATCTACAAGAAGAAATTGTCCCCAAATATTATGCAGATATATTTTGCACCTTCACATTCTATGTATGTATGTATGTATGTATGTATGAGGAACATTTCCTTTCTTTCCTTCTCAACCTCCGAAGAGGGACTCAGGACAGCTACCAACAGGCACCATTCAGTGCCAAACAATAAATAACAAAGCATAAAATACACTTAGCATACATTAAAACAATTGTAAATATACATTAAAACAGTTCGCTGTTTCAAGTAGTCTTCCAAATCAATCCATTGCCGTCCGCTAAAAACAATCTTACCATTACAACAGTCTATTCTGCAAATGCTTGATCCCACAACAACGATTTCAACTTCTTCCGGAAGGCCATGAGGGAAATAAATAAATAATTTCTACCAACACCCAAAGCACATGAGGTTTTCAGGATGCACCAACACTATAGAAGGAATGAATTTTGCCATCTTGTTAACTGCCATGACTCAATGCTATAGAGTCATATAGAATTATGAGAATTTTAGTTTGGTAGGTTCTAGTGCTCACTGTCAGAGATGGCCAACAACTCTGTAAAACTACAACTCCCATGATTCTATAGCATTGAGCCATGACAGTTAAAGAGTGGCAAACTGCATTCATTCTACAGCAGGCATGGGCAAACGAAGGCCCGGAGCCAGATGTGGTCACCTAGGTGCTTACCTCAGGCCCTTCTCATTTTCTCTATCCTCTTGGAAGAAAGATGGGTGAGGAAGACATGTAGCAGCTGAGAGCCCTCTGGAGCGCTCTCAATCACTTGCTCTCCTTCCAGCATAAGGACGGCTCAAGGAAGGCATGCGGTGGCTGAGAGCTCTCCAGAGTCTTGCCCAAGAGGAGGATCAGGATTGGGTCAGTTGCCCTGGGGACGCCAGGGAGGGAGGAAGAGAGAGAGAAAGAAAGAGAGAGAGAGAAAGAAAGAGAGACAGAGAGAAAGAAAGTCAGAGAGAGAGAGAGAGAGACAGAGAGAAAGTGAGACAGAGTGAGAGATAGAGAGAGAGATACACAGAGAGAGAGAAATAGAGAGAGAGAGAGACAAAGAGAGAGAGAGACAGAGATAGAGAGAGAGAGAGACAGAGAGGGGGGAGAGGGAGAGAGGGAGAGGGAGACATGGCACAGCAATGCGTGCACGGGTACAGCTAGTATTAGATATTTGGATTAGAATTCGTAGGAGCAGCAAAATTATTTATGAAGTAGCAACGAAAATATGGTTGGGGGTCACCACAACATGAGGAACCTTATTGAGGGGTCACGGCATTAGAAAGGTTGAGAATCACTGCATTAATACATATATCTTTCTGTTTAATTGCTATTTAAAAAAATTTAAAATAATTTCTAGGGGGGCAGTGTGTAAATTCTTTTCTGGAAAGGGGGCGGTAGGCCAAAAAAGTTTGGGAACCACTGGAGTAGTTCAATAGGTACCACTCTGGCAGGAAGGTAACAGCACTCCTTGCAGTCATACCAGCCACAGGACTTTGAAGGTGTCTATGGACAAAGCTGGCTCTTTGGCTTAGAAACGGAGATGAGCACCAATCCCCAGAGTTGGACACAACTAGATTTAATGTCAGGGGAAACCTTTACCTTTACTTATAATTATACTTTTTATCTATTAATCCCGAGCTGAGTAAAACAAGGGATGATGATGATACATCCTGCTTTATCTAGTAAAACAATATAAAAACATTTGTTGTTGTTCATTTGTTCAGTCGCTTCCGACTCGGTGACCTCCTGGACCATCCCACGTCAGAGCTCCCTGTTGGCCGTCATCACCCCCAGCTCCTTCAAGGTCAAGTCAGTTACTTCAAGGATACCATCCATCTATCTTGCCCTTGGTTGGCCCCTCTTCCTTTTTCCTTCCATTTTCCCCACCATCATTGTCTTCTCTAAGCTTTCCTGTCTTCTCATTATGTAGCCAAAATACTTCATCTTTTCCTCTAATATCCTTCCCTTCAATGAGCAGTATGGCTTTATTTCCTGAAGTATGGACTGGTTGGATCTTCCCGTGGTCCAAGGCACTATCAGAACTTCCCTCCAACATCACAGTTCAAAAGCATCTATCTTCCTTCGCTCAGCCTTTCCTATGGTCCAGTTCTCACATCCTTAGGTTACTACAGGGAATACCATTGCTTTTACTATGCGGATCTTCGTTGCCAGTGTGATGTCTCTTTACTATTTTATCAAGATTGGTCATTGCTCTCCTTCCAAGAAGTAAACATCTTCTGATTTCCTGGCTGCAGTCTGCGTCTGCACTTAGAAATACAAAGTCTGTCATGGCCTCCATGTTTTCTTGCTCTATTTGCCAGTTATCAATCAGTCTGGTTGCCATAGTCTTGGTTTTTTGATGTTTAACTGCAACCCAGTTTTTGCCCTTTCTTCTTTCACCTTGATTCGAAGGCTCCTCAGCTCCTCCTCACTTTTGGCCATCAAAGTGGTATCATCTGCATATCTAAGGTTGTTAATGTTTTTTCCAGCAATTTTTACCCCAGCCTTGCTGTAAAACACTAAACTGAACTGAAACTGAAACTGAACTTTATTATTTATGAGTCGCCCTCCACGTTTGTGCTCCGGGCGACTTACACAACTAGCGATTAAAATATTAAAAATATTAAAATTTTAAATGGTTAAAGTACTAGAATATCAGACTCAGTGAATTCCGAGTCGCTGGTTCCGTGTTATGCGTAGGCTTTCCTGAATAGCCATGTCTTAAGTGCCGCCAAGAACTGGGGCAGGTCGAGGGAGCCTCTTTGGTCTGGCGGCAGAGAGTTCCACAGGGCGGAGGCCACAACAGAGAAGGATCTCTGTCTCGTGGACTCCAAGTGAGCCTCTCTCGGACCCGGGACACAGAGGAGGTTCTCGTTTGCTGGCCGTGGTGCTCTTGGGTGGGCAGGTACCTTTCTGTAAAAGGTAATTTTTACCCCAGCCTTGGTGCAAAAATAAAAACATTATCTCTCTCTTGGCTTTTCTTTGCTAACGAAGATTCAGGAAGGACTCATCCCATGCTTTCTACAAGCACGTTGATGACTAAGAAGGCCAATCCGAGATAGGCAAGTCCGGCTGCAGAAAGCACAGCAGAAAGTCTCCTTGGGTGATGTTGTTTCCAAATTGCGGTTCTTTCTGCGTTGTTGTTTCTGTTCGAGACTCATTCGGCGTGTCTTCTCGAAAGAGGCCACAGCATTGTGGATAGTGCATCTCCACACCTCCTGATGTGAGGCCAGGGTGGACCATTGTTGGTGATCAATCTGGCCGAGCCTGAGATGTTGTTTCAGGGAGTCCTTATATCTCTTTTTTGGGGCGCCTCTCTTGCACTGATCCGTGGCGAGTTCACTATAGAGTAGTATCTTTGGGAGGCGGTGGTCCTCCATCCTAGAGACGTGCCCTGCCCAGCGCAGGTGTGTTCTCAATAGCATGGCCTCAATGCTGGTGATCTCTGCTTGCTCAAGGACAGCAACATTCGTCACATAGTCAGTCCAGTGTAAAAGCATTATAAAACATTAAAAACAATCGCCGATTTGAATCATCGTCCTAAAAGGAGTCCATCACAATCCATTAAAACCGTAACTTTGCCAGCAAGTCAGTCCTAGTCCGCGAAGGCCTGATCCCACAGCCAAGGTTTCATTTTTCTCCGGAAGGCCAGGAGTGATGGAGCAGATCTAATTTCATGCATTTTTTCTAAAAAATGTTTAAATAAACTGTTGGGTTTCATCCCTGACAGCACAAGTCTCCAGTTCTCAATGAGTAGTTAGCATTGATAGATTAGAGTGAGGGATTCCTTCCCCAATTTCCTCTAGCAAGGTTATTTTAAGAAGGGTTTTAGAAGGGGGTTGTCTTCCTCATCTTTGCATGCTACTATCTCCTCCCCCTTTGAATACTTAGCAGTATAATCCCTTCATGGAAAACGTTACCTCCTCTTTAAAAGTATTTTTATTGCCCTGGTGAAGCCATGTGGTCAGAGTTTTCCATACTGGCTTGCCCTCTTCTCTTTTTGTCTTCTTCTTAGACCCTCTACGGAGGTGAGAAGGTTGGGATACAAACGTTTTAAATAAATAAATAAATAAATAAATAAATAGTGTTAGGAGGCATCTTGTCATTGCCCAGGCAAGATGTAGTAGACATAGCTACTTTTATTATTTTTCCTTTTACTTTTCCTTAGAAGATAGTTCAGTGAAGCTACTTAGCTCCCAGAACTTTTCCTATCTAGAATAGATTTCTTTTGTCTTTGATAAACATATCAAACAACATATGCCTGCAGCTGAGTCAGTTTTTTCAGGGAGGGAATTAAAAGAATTAAAACAGATAGAGATAAACAAGGAGGATGTTCTCATATGCCTTACTAAACTAAATGTCAACAAATCACCAGGTCCAGACGGCATCCACCCCAGAGTTCTTAAGGAACTCAAGTGTGAAATTGCTGAACTTCTAGCTAAGATATATAACCTTTCTCTAAGATCAGGCACTGTACCCGAGGACTGGAGGGAGGCAAATGTAACACCGATCTTCAAGAAAGGATCCAGAGGTGATCCAGGAAATTATAGACCAGTCAGTTTAACCTCAGTTCCAGGCAAAATGATGGAAACCATTATTAAAGAAAAAATTACTAGGCACATAGAAGAACAGGCATTGCTGAAAGAAAATCAACATGGTTTCTGCAAAGGCAAATCATGTCTTACTAACTTGATAGAATTCTTTGAGGGTGTAAATAAACACATAGATAAAGGGGACCCAATTGATATTGTTTACCTTGACTTTCAAAAGGCTTTTGACAAAGTCCCTCACCAAAGGCTCCTAAATAAGCTCTTCAGCCATGGAATCAGAGGACAGGTCTTGTCCTGGATTGGAACCTGGCTAAACTGTAGGAAACAAAGGGTGGTAATAAACGGACATTTCTCTGGGTGGAAAGAGGTGAGAAGTGGCGTACCCCAAGGCTCAGTTTTGGGTCCGTTACTTTTTAATTTATTCATTAATGATCTGGATGTAGGAGTGAATTCTGAGGTAGCAAAGTTTGCAGACGACACTAAATTGTTCAGGGTAGTTAAAAATGAAACTGATTGTAAAGAGCTCCAGAAAGATCTCTTTTTACGATAAGAACGCAAGACCTACTTTTTCCCCTTTAAAAACAAACAAATAAAAACTTCAATAGCACTGTGTCACAAAGTTATCCAGAAATCAATGGATGTTGATAGCAAGAGCCCCTTGAATATGGATCCAGATCACTGTAGTGGTTCTTGGAGATTCAGCCGGATTAGATCCCTTCCAGTCCGGCTTCTGCTTTGGGCATGGGACAGAGACTGTGCTGGTCTCTATTACAGACCAGCTGTGCTGCCAGCTGGACCAAGGTGGGTCAGCGCTGCTCGTGTTATTGGACCTCACGGCAGCATTTGAAACAGTTGACCATTCTCTATTGATCCACCGTTTAGCCATGACGGGAATGAGGGGTCCGCTCTTAAATGGGTGGCCTCATTTCTCCAAGATCGGGGACAACGAGTGGAGAGAGGAGGGATGGTCTCGGAAAGGGTCCCCTTTAATTGTGGGGTCCCCTAAGGGTCTATCCTCTCTCCTCTATTATTTAACATCTATATGCGTCCACTTGCCCAACTGGTGCATAGTTTCGGTTTGGAGTGTCTTCAGTACGCTGATGATACCCAGCTGGTGCTGAGGATGGAAGGCCGGCCAGACTCTGTACACGATTATTTCCATCTTTGCCTGGAAGCCGTGACTGGGTGGCTACGAGCCAGCAGGTTGAAGGTGAACCTGTCGAAGACGGAGGTCTTGTGGCTGGGTAGTCCCGGGGGCGCTCCGGCTGCCAATAATGGACGGTGAGGTGGTTAGTCTGTCGCCGCTGGTTAAAAGCCTGGGGGTCCAACTGAACCCTCTGCTGATGATAGAGGCTCAGGTTTCCACCATGAGCAGAACAGCGTTTTTCCATCTGTGCCAGGTGAGGCGGCTGGCGCCCTACCTTTCCGGTGATGACCTAGCCACGGTAATCCAGGCCACGGTCATCTCGAGACTGGACTACTGTAACACCCTTTACATTGGCCTTCCTTTGTCGGTAATCCGAAAACTGAAGATGGTGCAAAACACTGCGGCTCGGCTGCTGGCTGGAGTGACACTAACATGCCACATCACACCAGTTCTCCAGCGTTTGCACTGGCTTCCCATCGAGTACCGGATTGCCTTCAAAGTGCTGGTGTTAACCTTTAAGGCTTGACTTCCGGTCTGGGAGTGGATGGAGGTGGACGCCTGAAAGGTGAGCTCCGTGAGGAGTTGGACCCCTAGCTGCAAAAGGTCGGGTGGAGTGACCAGAACCCGGTACCTTCTGGAGGAAGGGAAGGTACTCAAGCCCCAGGTTGTTAATAGAAGGGGAGGCAACCCCACACAGGGAGGAACCCCCAGAGCAACCGGAGGCACAGGGCCGGCAGCAGGGCGCGGTCTCCGCACCCGCGGAGGAAGGAGACACAGCACCCCATCCCCCCAGACAGCCCCATACGAACAAGAGGGGTATAAGGGGGCACCCAGCAAGAGGACTAATAGAGGAAGTATCCCCGGGACCCCGATATCGAACAGGAAAAAAAAACAAAGAGTTTAAAGAGAATATCGGTGGAGGGAAAGACAAGCCAGGCAAAGTTAAAGGAAAAGGACCCCGGAGAAACGCTAAAAGAGGACCAATATACCCGCAGATACTCAATAAGGGACAGCAGGGACAAAGAGAGACGTAAGAGAATAAAAGAATAAAAGTAGCAAGAGACAGCAAAAGTTAATTAATTTATCTACTCGAGAGGAAGGGAATCGCGGCGGTGATAGGAGGAGGCCGGCCTGAAAATACGATACTTCCGGTTAATACTGGCAAGCGAGAGAGCCAATCCCTGTCAAGTGTTACGACACGAAGCTCCCGCAAACTGCGTAATTAGCGCAGACAACGTAGACAACGTAGACAGCGGGAGGAGCGATCTACACGCAATTTACGTAATCTACGCAAACTACGCAACTCACATAAACAGTGCAAAGGCGAGTAAACAAGATCAAGGACGACAACGGACTAAGAAAAACATAGCACAGTGAAAGCGGGAGGATAGCCCAAGAGTTCAATAAATACAACAAATGCCCATAGAGGTAGCCCAGTGAGAGTAAGACTACTTGCACAGGAGGAGCCTCAAAATTAACAGTTTCCACGGAGAAGCTAGAAGCCTGAAATTAGAAGAAAACTACACAAAGTGCCCAGAAGCCATACAAGGAGCTAAATATAACAATAATCCAGAGAAAAATCCAATATATAAAGACAACTATACGAGATCAAAGAAATATAAAGAGTAGTTCCTCCCGGTGCATAAGGCCTGAGTAATATGATGGGAACAAGAAAGAAAGGAGACAAAGGGGAGAAAGAACCCAGAGTCCCAGTGGTGAGAAGGGAGTCGTATCAGGATGAAATGAGCCTCAGAGACCAGATGAAAGAGATAATGACGGAAATGAAAAATGAAATGTTATTTGAAATGAGGAAAATCAATGACTTGGTGGGCAAAGGAGCCGAAGAAAGAAAACAAATCAAAGAAGGAATACAAACTTTAAGAAAGGAAATGAAAAAGGAGGTAACTACTATAAGAAAGGAGGTAGCGCACCTAAATGATAAGGTGGACGCTCTACAAAAACAAGAGGAAGAGACAACAAGTAAGATACAAGTGGAACAGAAAAGGACAAGAGATCTCAATTATATACAAAAAGAACTTATTAAAAAAACAATCCAACTGGAAGCCCATCAAAAAGATTATGTGCTGAGAATTAGAGGTTTCCCGGAGCTTGATAAGGAGAAGCCGGAAGATACGATGAAATTAATGGTGGCAATGTCAGCACAACTCTCAAAAAAAGGAGAAGAGATAATGGAGGAACTAATCGAAAAAGCGTATAGGATTAGTACGGCCTATTCGAGACACAATAAAACGGAAAGAGACATCATAGTACAATACAGCTCCTGCAAGACCAAGGAAAAAATCATAAAAAACCATTATGACAACCCATACATATACAAGGGAAAAGCAATAAGAATTTTACGAGAAATCCCGGCGGCAGTACTAGACAATAGGAAAAAATATTACTTCCTAACAGATAAGCTGAAGGACAATGATATCAAATTCAAATGGAATAAAATAGAAGGGCTACAATTTACATTCAGGGGAATAAAATACTGGATTGACTCGGAAGAGGCAGCAGGGGAATTCTATAAGAAATGGAGCCATATAATAGACCCCTCGAATGGAAATCAACAGATGGCAAGAGGACAGAAGGATAGAACCCCAGAGCAGAGAAAATTTTATCCTAAGGAGCAAAGGGGAGATCATAAAAAAAAGGAAGAGAGAGAAAGAATGAAAAGAGACCCCACAAAAAAATATGAAAAAGAAACAAATTATTCAGACACGAATCAGGAGGAGGAGAGTTTAAGCGACCAAGCTACAGGACAGGACTCAGCTTCGGAGGGAGAACTGGAGGAGGAGGACCAAGACTCGGTGGGAGAGAGGGAAAACTAATCTAGGGTATGGAGGTAAATTGCTTTTCTGTTAACATAAATGGGATGAACATCCCGGAGAAAAGGAGGCAGGTGTTCCACTACTTAAGTAAACAAAGGGCGCAGGTTTATGCCCTCCAGGAAACACATATGAAAGAATCGAGGCGAGACCTTCTAGAAAGGAAAAAATTGGGAGTGCTCTTCACCTCTGGAACAGAAAGGAAACAAAGAGGAGTAGCACTATATATAAACTCTAGTCTCCAACCGCAGAAGCAATTTTCCGACGGGGAAGGGAGAATGGTAGCGGCGATGGGCATGTTAGGGAGTATAAAAATTCTATTTGTTTGTATATATGCTCCGAATAATGCCAAAAGTGACTTTTATAAAAATCTAAATGAAAGGATTTCAGCTATTGAATGGGAGGAATGTATAGTAATGGGAGATTTTAATGGAATATGTAACCCGAAAATCGACAAAAAGATTCAGAATCCCAAAAATTGCAACAAGAAGAACAAACTACCCAATACTTTTTTTGGATTACTTAGAGATAACATGTTAGTGGATATATGGAGAGACCAAAATGAAAAAGTAGAGGATTATACTTTTTACTCAGGCAGAAGGAAAAATTGGACCAGGATCGACATGATCCTAGTATCAAAAAATATAGCCACAAAAACATCTAAAGCCACAATTTTTGACAGAATACACTCGGACCATTCCCCGGTAGGGATTACCCTAAATTGGGGACTGAGGCAGTATAAATGGAGGTTGAATGATACTCTTTTTAGATCAGAGGAAGATATACAGAGGAATAAAAATCTGATTAAGGAATACTTTCTTATAAATGATCAGGCCGGTATGGACATATTTACAATCTGGGAGGCGAGCAAAGCCGTAATGAGGGGGAACTTCATCGCACAGGCTAGTAAGAAAAGGAAACAATACAGACTCGAAGTGAATAACGCGCAGAAAGAGCTGTCGTCCCTAGAGAAAAAATTGAAGAATAACCCTAGAGATAAAAGGATAGAACTTAAAATAAAAATTGTACAAAATCAGATAAAAATGCTAGAGACTAAGGAAATCGAAAAAAAGCTGAAATTCTTAAAACAGAAGAATTATGAGGGTGGAAATAAGGCTGGAAAGTGGCTGGCCTACCAATTCAGGAAGGAAAAGCAAAAAAAGATGATAACAAAATTAAAACGAGGAGAAAAGATTTTTACAAAGGAAAAAGAAATTTTAGAAGAATTTGTGAAATACTACCAGGAACTCTATCAGGAGGATAAAATAAATAGAGAATGCATACAGGAATATTTAAATAAACAAAAGTTGCCTCATATAACAGATTTGCAAGAGAGAGGCTGAATACAGAAATAACGGAAAAAGAAATATACAAAGCCATAGATAAATTAAAAACAGGGAAAGCTCCCGGCCCAGACGGGTTAACTGATATCTACTACAAGAGTATGAAAAAAGAACTGGCACCATACCTAAAGAAGGTTATGAATGAAATACTAAAAAGGGGAAATATACCAGAAAGTTGGAAAGACGCCGAAATAACGGTGATACATAAGGAAGGGAAAGACCCGGAGCTGGTTACTAATTACAGGCCGATTGCCCTATTAAATATAGATTATAAATTATACGCAAACATAATCGCAGAAAGACTAAAAGAATTCCTAAATACCTGGATCTCCCAAGCGCAGACTGGCTTCCTCCCAAAAAGACACATGAGAAAGAACATAAGAATAATAATAAACATCATTGAATACCTAGACAAGAACATAGATAAAAAAGCATTAATAGCCTTCCTCGATGCCGAGAAGGCATTTGACCGGATAAACTGGGGGTTAATTGAAAGCCTTCTGGCCGAGCTAGATATGGGGTACAACTTTCAATCAGCAATAAAGGCAATTTACAAGACTCAATGGGCCCAAGTGATAGTAAATGGTCAGAGATCAGAAAAGTTCCCAATAAATAAAGGTACGAGACAGGGCTGTCCACTGTCACCTTTAATCTTTAATTTTGTTTTGGATTTATTACTAAAGGATCTAGAGAAAGATACTGAAATTAAAGGTCTGACAATTAAAAACAGGAAATATAAGGTAATCGCGTTTGCGGATGACCTGGCGTGTGTAATATCTAATCCTCTAGATAATATAGACAAGTGGATGGACAAATTAGAACAATTTGGTAAAATTTCGGGGTTTAAATTGAATAAACTAAAATCACAGATGATAACTAAAAACATAGAAAACAAAGAGGTCCAAATGATTGAAAGGAAAGCAGGGATCCCGATAACAAAACAGGTCAGATATCTAGGGATTAATATTACGGCCAAAAATTGCCAACTGGTTAAAAACAATTATGAAAAAGTATGGAATGAAATTAAGGGTGATCTAAGTAGATGGAAAAATTTTAATTTATCTATATTAGGAAGGATCTCCACTATTAAAATGAAAATATTCCCCAGGCTTAATTTTTTATTTCAAATGTTGCCAATTCTGAAAAACCAGACTCTGATCAAAAGATGGCAAGCCGATTTGTCAGCCTTTATATGGCGAGCCAAAAAACCAAGAATAAGACAAAAATACCTACAGGAACTCCCAGAAAACGGTGGCTTTGGACTCCCGGATCTGGTGGGATACTACGAGGCTAATTGTTTAGACAGCTTAAAAACATGGATAGATATAAGAGACAAGGATCTTCTAACAGTGGAAGGATGGGAAAACAAAGCAGGCTGGCATGCCTACCTGTTTTATGACAAAATTAAACAAGATAAAAACTTCAAAAATCATATTTTTAAAGCCCCCCTTTACAGGGTATGGGAAAAACACAAAAATTTAATGGGTCACAAGCTTCCATTATGGGTGTCACCCGTAGAAGCCTTTACAATATATAAAATAGGAGAAAGGCCGTGGACAACTTATGAAGAAATACTTAAGAAAGACGGTTATAGCTACAATTTGAAGACACAGGAGGAGTTGAGACAATATAATATAAATTGGCTTCAATACAATCAGTTACGGGCTAGATTTGTGAAGGATCAAGGTAGAGGTTGGGAAGATAAATTAACTGAGGGGGGAAAGATTATGATGCACTCGGAATCAAAAAGAGTTAGTAAATTCTATAAATTGATTTTAAAAACTCAACATGAAAAGAAACCAATAAAGGATTTCATGAAGAAGTGGGAGGACAACTTAGGCTATAGTATTCCCCAAGAAAGCTGGCAAAAAGCATGGGCATTTAATTTAAAATTTACTTGTGCATATTCGTTAAGGGAGAATTTACTAAAGATGATTTACAGATGGTACTTAACCCCTGCCCAAATAGGGAAAATATATAAGACCGGGAACGACTTGTGCTGGAAGTGTCAAGGAAATAGAGGAACGTTATTCCACCAATGGTGGTCATGCCCTGAGGCGAGAAAGTATTGGAAAAAGGTTCATAGCTGGGCAGAGGAGGTACTACAATTGAAAATTGAATTTAAGCCTGAGTTGTTTTTGTTAAATATTTTAGAAACGGGAAAATTGGAAAAAGGACTGGAAAGACTCTTGATCTACGTAATTACGGCTGCTCGGATTTGCTGGGCAAGGCATTGGAGAGAGAAAACAATACCCGAAATTGAGGAAATTATTCATAAATTACTGGACATAGCGGAATCAGACAAGCTGACCTGTATGGTCAGAAGAGGTCCCACAAAATTATTCGAGAAAACATGGAAACCATTTATTGCTTATGTTAAAACTAAGAAAAAGGAAGAATTAAAGGGGTTTTGGTTATAGTAATATAGGCGCTGATAAAGAAAACGGGTGTAAAGATACTTCTATTCCCTCTGTGTCCGATTTAGTGAGCAGAAGGTTCGATATCGATGGGTGAAGTCAACCCGTCAGTCAGATGTGTTTTAAAGGTTGTAATTGTGTAAATGTAGTATGTGATGTGTTATGTTTTTTGTGTTGATGTGTGTATTTTAAACAATAAAAACTCTTTAAAAAAACGGACTGTATATCTAAAGGCCTCTCCGTTTCGCCAGAGAACTGGCTTCATCGGGACCCGAAAATAATATTATTGATTTTAAATTCCACTGGTCCGATCATCATTTGTAGTATTCACATGAAAATAAATCTGAGAGTGGACGCAGCCACTACTTCTCCTGGTAGTCAACGGACTTGCATGGTCTGGGGCCAGTGTATCTGAAGGACCGCCTCTCCCTGCACATTCCCCAGAGACCACTACGGTCCATGGACCAAAACCTATTGGAGGTTCCATCGCTCAAGATTTGCCGATTGTCATCGACTCGGCTGCACACCTTTTCTGTAGTAGTGCCTACCCTGTGGAACACCATCCCAGCAGAGGCACAAGCAATAACGGAGTTACAGGTCTTAAGGAGGGCCTGTAAGACCATCCTGTTCTGCCAGGCATTTAATCTCTAAGGTTGTGCTTTCCATTCTGGTCCTAATTTGTTTTTATTCTGTTTTTAATTACGTTGTGTTGTGTATTCATTGTTGTGAACCACCTTGAGCCTTTTTGGGAAGGGTGGTATATAAATTGAAATAATAAATAAATAAATAAATAAATTATGGCTATGTCTTTGAATTCTCCCAACAAGGATTGCTATTATATGGAAACTGTAAGCCATTTTGTACTTCCAAAGGAATATCGACATTAAGACCATTTGAAGCCCTTCCTCCCATCCAATCACATTCTGTTCCTGAGCGTACCTGTTCGGCAGTACTCGTCTGCTTCCTGGTGCACCATTTCCTTCACCCGATTGCCATAGGTCAGCCTAGAGTCCTGATCGTAGGCCTTCAGAGTCTCACTGGAGCTGTAGGACTTCTGAGGTATTTTGTTGTCCTCGCTCTCGGCAGAGGAGCTGGTGTAGCGGCGCTCAGCGTCACGGCGCCTGGTCAGGGAACGGTAGGGCTTCCTTTCTTTCACATCCATGGCCCTCTTGTCTGTTCCTTCAACATCAAAGAAATGGTGTCCAAGAGGTGATCAGATAAGAATGCTCTGGAAGAAAGCATCAACAAGCTACATTAGTATTGATGTTCATCGGCCATAGAATCACAGACATAAAGAATGTCTTGAATTTACAGCCATCAAGCTTAGTGGCAATCCCAACTAGGGTAGATAAAATCATAGTGTCGGAAGTGATGACAAGAACCATCTCACTCAACAAAAATTCACAATGAAAGCACTCCTTACAGTCCAATCTCCTAAATGCTTCAACAGCCCTCCAAGGCAGTGCATTCCACTGTCGGAAATCTAACCCATTGAAACAGTTGATCCAATTATTCCTATTTGGTAGTAACAATAGCCATCAGGACTTAAACTGAATGAAACCACTGGTCTTTCCATCTTAATACTGCAAGAGGTTCTGCAATTGTTCCTGAAGATGCTGGAAATAAAACCTGGGACTTTCTTCAAAGTATATCCTCCACCACGCCTCCAACCCAGTGGCCCTGAGACTTCAGGGAACAAGAAAGGCAATAAAAGCCAAACAAATAGAATTTGGTTTTCCGTTTGTGAATACAAATTTCCCTTGGAATCTCAAAGCCGTTCTTATCTAGGGAGAAGCTCAAAGGACCCTTTTGTAGGTTCTCTTAGTTTTGAAATTGTGTGTACAGAGACTTCTGTGACATTTTCGTTGACAGAAATATGGACTTTGGAATTCAGGGGTTTTATTGGGAAAGGGGGAGGAAAGACATTCACCGTACAAAGGCTGCACTTCTATCCAAAATGCATGAAATCTAAGAATCTTTGGTGCCTCACAGAATACTAAAGGGAAGGGCGCAAGCGTGTTACCATTCAGAAAGCTTTCTCCTCATCCTTACTGATAAAAAGAAAACCTTCAACTGCCTATGCCTCAGGCCACAACTTGTATCCTTTGTATCCTGGAGCAATACATATTCCCTAAATAGTCTTAATAGCTGCACACTGGGATTGTGTACACAACCCGGGATAACCTGCAGTTGATTCAGAAGCTGCTGATTCAGCAGGGTTTTTTTTCTCTTAACACTTCCCCATGTAGGTGGGGAGCATAATTCAGCAACATTTGCAAGCCCAGTCACTTTTCAGATCCTAAAGTGTGTATAGCTCAAATTATAGAGCCAATAGTCATTCCACAACAAGAGGGCTACACGTTGCTTCCAGACAGCAAAAGCTACTAATGTTGGGTAAACTTCCAAATCATAAGGGTTGCAGGTCAAGTTTGTTGGAGTAGTCAACAGACTTCTAACCTAGTCTACTTTTAGGGGTTCTGGGAAAAATTATTTATTTATTATTTATTTAAAACATCTATATTCCACCCTTCTCACCCTGCAGTGGATTCAGGGCAGAGCACAACATATATACGGCAAACATTCAATGCTGGGGCATAAAACTATAAATATCTTGGCTTTTCTTCGCGAACGAAGATTCAGGAAGGACTCATCCCACGCTTTCTACAAGCACGTTGATGATTCGGAGGTTGGATGTGTCCTTCGAGCCTGTGCAATGGATTTTTCTGGTGGAGCGCAGCGTGCACAGAACTGGCCTCACCCTATAAA
Organism: Anolis apletophallus; assembly: GCA_030556195.1. Classification (NCBI taxonomy): domain Eukaryota; kingdom Metazoa; phylum Chordata; class Lepidosauria; order Squamata; family Anolidae; genus Anolis; species Anolis apletophallus. The sequence goes on from JARBWK010000004.1 coordinate 162,867,596, forward strand.
CCAAAGGTTCGTCTGCCGGGGCCTAGCAAGCTGGGACGGTGGCAGCGAGGCCCTCAGGTCCTAGGTTTGGTTCGAGTTTCCTTCTCTAGATGGTTGACCTTACAGGGTTAAACAAGCACCATCTGCCCGGGTTTGAAATCAGAGTTTCCCTTCTCTTAGGATGGTTACCAAAAGGCTAGAGAGCCCATCCTGCCCTTTGACGCTCTTTGTCGGACCCTTCGGTTGTGACCTGTCTGGCATGGGAGGCCCTACCGGTGGCTATTATGCCACCGCCAACATAGCTCAGTTAGGGTACGCAAGCCTCTCCCCCACAACAAGGGGGTGCCCCGCACTATAAATATACACAAATATTAAAATCACTTATATATCACATAGGATGACCAACTGCTAAATAACTTTTCAATTATTAATCATTGGACATTGCTAGATTTCTCTAGTTACTAGAGGAACAAGAGGAGAAGAAGGAGAGGAGGAGGTTGAAGGCCATTTGCATTAGGAGAATGTAATGTTTTGTGTTTGGACTAGGATTGTGGGAGACCAGGGTCCAAATGTTCATTCAACTATGGAAAACCCCTGTGTGAGCTTAGGCAAGCCAGCCTCAGAGGAAGGTAATGGAAGGTTCTCATCTGACCAAACAATGTCAATAAAACCCACTGATAGGTTTACCTTAGGGCAGGCATCTTCAAACTGTGGCCCTCCAGCTGTTTGGGCCTCCAACTCCCAGAAGCCCTAAAGAGCTTGTTCAATTGCCAGGAATTCTGGGAATTGAAGGCCCAAACAGCTGGAGGGCTGCAGTTTGAGGATGCCTACCTTAGGGTTACCACACGTAAAGAATGTCTTGAATTTACAGAATAACAATACATGGAGGAAAATCTACTTCACTCTGGCAAACCTTCCGCCTTCCATAAACCGTCCTTGCCTTATGGAGAAAATATATATATTTGCATGTACCCATTGTGATACAAATGGCAGATTCAGGAAAGTGGTATTAATGTAAGGACAAACTCTCTACACCAGCAGTCTAATCTGACTGAACCCTTCTTTCTTCTATTATTATTATTAACAATAGATCACATCCTCAGCTGCTGCAAGAAGATCACGCTGACAGACTACAAGCAGAGGCATAACACCGTTGCTCGGATGATTCATTGGCACTTGTGCCACAAAGACTATCTGCCTGTGACAAAAAACTGGTGGGATCACAAACCAGAAAAAGTTACAGAAAATGAACATGTCCTCTGGGACTTCCGAATTCAGACAGACAGAGTTTTGGAGCATAATACTCCTGACCTCACGATCGTATTAAAAAACAAAATATGGATAGTTGATGTCGCAATCCCAGGTGACAGTAGGATTGCAGAGAAAGAACTGGAAAAGCTGACATGATATGAGGATGTAAATTTCGAATTGCAAAGACTCTGGCACAAGCCAGTCAAGGTGGTCCCAGTGTTGATCGGCACACTGAGTGCAATGCCTAAAGACCTTGGCCTGCACTTAAATACAATCGGCGCTGAGAGAATTACTACCCACCAGCTGCAGAAGGCCATCTTACTGGGATCTGTATGCATTATTCGCCGATACATCACACAGTCCTTGACATTTGGGAAGCCTCTGACGTGTGATCCAGTACAACAGCCAGCAAAGTGATCTTGTCTGCTGTGGACTCATCTTGTTGTGTTTCTAATAATAATAATTATTATTATTATTTTGGAATTCCAGATAAGGAAATTGTGCTTAAATCCGCACTGAGTCCCCTCTGGGAGAGAGGGTGAAATATAAATAATAATAATCTTGTTGTGTTTCTAATAATAATAATAATAATTATCCAAAAGGCTTGAAACCAGAAGTGTTTTGGATTTATATATATATATATATATATATATATATAGAGAGAGAGAGAGAGAGAGAGAGAGAGAGAGAGAGAGAGAGAGAAATCCAAAACACTTCTGGTTTCAAGCCTTTTGGATAAGGGATGTTCAACCCGTCCTAGCAGAAAAAGGAAAGTGTGATTTCACTGGAGTCAGGAAGGTTACACAAATATTTCCCTGCTTCTGGCTGCTTTTTTGACCTCCATTCTATAGAAAGATTTGATATGGCACGCAAACTCTTCAGTCATGCCAGGATCCACAAAGCCCTGCCCCTGTCTGCAATTGCCATTAGGAACTATGTAATGAATGAAGCAGCAACAAAGAAGAAACATAAAAAACCGACCAGGAAATTGGGAGCATTCCTACTAAATGAGTTATATAAATTTTCCGTCATAAAAAGTGTTCGGAAGCATAAAGTTTCAGATCTGGAACACTGTGTGTTGCGGATTATTAGAAAATCCAATAATCTGAAGAGAGCTCTTTGGCTCTCCACCCTTTCCATGACTTTCCCAAGTGGTATTTTGACTAAACATGCGAAAAAGAGGTTAGTGGGTCGGACTGCAGAGCTGAAGCAGGCTATCAAAAACAGTATTCTTGTAGCCACTGCTGGATGATGAGGACTGTGGTTGGTGGGATGGAAGACAAAGGTAATTGGAGCCTAAGGACACGTCTATACTGACCCATTAATGTGGATTGTAGGCAGCAAAAAATGAAGTGTTTAATTGGTACATGGCATGAATGTGTGCAGGAGCATACATTTGAGATCTTAAACCAAGATAGGCAAAATTGGGGGATATGCCAAAATAGGGTCCATAAACATCAGTGCACATAGATGTAAACCACATTGCATGGTGATACTGATTTAAGGAACAGATCTTCCAGTGATTTGCACATGTGCATTAGAGGGAAGTGGGGAAAAACCACCCCAAGTCCTATGTCGCCATGAAGTGCAGGTATTGTGAATCCGGGAAGTGGGTCAGAGCTAACCTCCCCGGTGACTTGACCCAGTTCCTGAGCTTGATGTGTGATCAGCTCCATGTTTGAATCACTTCCTCCTTTGCTGTCTTCATCCTGCATTAAGTGGCCAGTTTAGATGTGACCTAGGGTTCCCTGTTATTGTAATCCTCCGTTTCACCACATTTTATGTAGCACCGTATCTACGGTATTTTATGTAACTGTCTTGCATTTTTATGCATTTTTATGTGTAGTGCTGTACGATTTGTTGTAATTTGGTCATGTGTGAACCACCCCGAGCCTGCAGGAAGGAGCGGTATACAAAATCGAAGAAATAAATAAATAAAAATATAGGGCATGTGTGACAACCCCTTGTTGACCGGCCTCAGACTGGACAATCTTTCGCAATCCAAACTGCTAACCCTAAATGCAAGGGGGCCTCGAAGTTACCTCAGCAACTTCTGTCTTATGGCAGGGTAGACTATCTCCCCCACTAACTATTGAATTGCAGAGACTTTAAATTTCTCAGTAACCACTTGACCACACTGCCACCATTTGTCTGTCTGACCACTGACCTTGAGGGCCACCACCAATAAAAGAACTAACAGAGGTGTTTTTCTTTTAAGATGTAAATAATTTATTATGACACAAATGGGTACAAATCTTGATTGGTTTTATACTTCCTCAGAGGCACAAACTTATTCTGTTACACAAAACACAATGGGGATATTCTATAGGGTTTCCACTAACCCTCTATAAACCCCTGGACTCTTCCGTCTTTAACTAGGGTCTCTACACCCATAAAACTGGACTGCTCTCTTGCAGACCTTAAGACCAACTAAAGACTGAACTGTTCTCTTACAGTCCCAGCCTCCCAAAAAAAAAAAAAAACTCCTCCCCCCTCTCACGGCAGTTGGCTTCCAACCGCTCTTCACCAACTGTAAAATTCATACCTTGAACATTCTAAAAGGCTCTGGCCCGGGTTGCTATGAATATTCCTTTGAACTACACAAAACAACATACATTTAACATATGACAGCTCTTCAGAGCTTCTGCCATTATATAAACTTATACATTTCATCCATTCTGTTTCACCCACAGTAACAATTCATAGAATATTCCTTTGAACTACAGGGCAAAACAACATCAGCCATTTTAACATATGTTATACAACATTTACGATGGTAGAAAGACTACAAATAAAAAATTACAGGACATCATTACACCGCTCCCAGACCCTGATCGCAAGTTAAGGTAAATGGACGATCAAACCGGAGCTCTCAACACTGACTGTGATGTTTTCTGTTTTAACTTGTACATTTGACATGCCTTCTTGGTTAAGCCTGTCAATGGAGTCGCCAATTCGCTAAAATATGGGATAAACCTTCGATAATAACTGGCTAATCCCAAAAGGACCGAACCTGTTTTTGGTTTTGGGTATCGGCCACTTGTGTATCGCCTCCACCTTAGTAGGTTCTGGACCAATCATACCACTTCCCACCATGTGTCCTAGGTACTTGGACATTCGATTCCCTAAACAACACTTGGGTGCTTTCACTGTTAACCCTGCTTCTTTCAGTCGAAACAGCACCTGGTCTAAATGTTGCAGGTGTTCTTCCCAGGTATTGCTAAATACACCTATGTCGTCCATGTATGCTACACAGAAGTTACTCATACCCCTGAGTATCTTATCTACTAATCGTTGGAAAGTGGCTGGGCTGTTTTTAAGTCCAAATGGTAAGACATTGAACTGATGTAACCCTTTATGGGTTCTAAAGGCCGTTTTCTCCGGTCTTTGGGATCCATTGGTATCTGCCAAAAACCCTTGGTGAGATCTAGGCTACTGATGTAATTGGCTCTCCCCATTCTTTCTAACAGGTCGTCTAACCTTGGCATAGGGTGTGTGTCGGTTTGCGTCACCTCGTTTAATGTCTATAATCAACACAAAACCTTATTGTGTTGTCTGGTTTTTGAACAAACACGATGGGTGATGCCCAAGGACTACTGGATGGTTCTATAATCCCCATATCCAGCATTTCCTGAACTTCTCTCTTTCAACACACTCTACGAGTTTCCCTGTGACTTCGATAGGGTAGACACAATGGGTAAGGCGTCTCCTGTCATAATTTGATGTTGCACTCCTTCTACCCTTCCTGGTAAACCGAAAACAATTTTTTATACTTATGGAGCAGTTTCTCTAAGTTGCTCCTGCTGTTTGCAAGTCAACCCTTCATCAAGTTTTACCTGACTCACACTCTTGTCAGCCTTCCTATTCCCTTCCCAGAAATGAAACGATCCATTTACTCCTTCATTAACTACTATACATACATCTACTGATCTTTTAACATAAGGTTTAAGCAAGTTAACATGCACTAGTTTTTCCAGTCCTGATTGTAATTCTTGTATCAAGTAGTTAACTCTGCTGGAACGCTTTAACAACTGTCCATGGCCCTGTCCATTTCAATTGAAGTTTGTTGACTCTTTCCGGGATCAAATATAGTACTTTATCACCAACGTCGAAGGATCTCTCCCGGGCTGATTGATCATACCAGGTCTTCTGTTTCTGCCGTGCTGCTGCAAGGTTGTCTTGAGCGATAACTCGTGCCAACTCCATCGTCTCCCGTAGATTCTGTAGATACCGACTCACTGGAACTGGCTCTGCAACCGAGGAAGTCTCCCAGTGCTCTCTCACTAGATCAGCGGACCTCTCGCCTTCCTTCCAAAGAGTAACTCAGAAAGGGCTGTATCCTGTACTGCCTTGTGGAGTCTCTCTGCATGCAAACAGGAGTTGCTGTAGTTTCTCATCCCAATCGGCTGGATGTTGTTGAGTGTACGCCTTGATCATTCTTACTAAGGTCTTATTTAGGTTTTCCACAAGACCATTAGTTTGTGGATGGTAAGCGGATGATGTCAGATGTTTAACTCCACACATCTCCAACAGTCTTTCCATCAGTCTTGACGTAAACTGGGTTCCCAAATCTGAAACCAGTTCTTTGGGATATCCTGTTCTTCCCATAGAGACAACAAGGCGTTTGCCACTGTGGTTGTATCAATATTAGTCAACGCCACTGCTTCTGGGTATCTTGTGGCATAGTCCATCAAAGTAAGGATATATCGACGTCCTCTACGGCTTGCCTTTGGTAAGGGTCCCACAATATCAATCCCCACGCGATAAAATGGTTCTCCAATTAGTGGCATAGGAACTAGGGGAACCTTGGTCTTGTCTTTCCCTGTTCCGACACGCTGACATGTATCACACGATTGACAAAACTCTTTAATGTGCTGATACATATTGGGCCAAAAGAAATTTCTGGTGATGCGCTGTGTAGTGCGCCGAATTCCCATATGGCCACTTTGTGTGCTTGCGTGTGCCAAATTCATAAGTTGTTCCCTATAAGCTTGGGGCACAACTATTTGTGTACAGGAACTAGTTTCTCCTGGAGACTTTACACACATGGTCTCTCTATACAACACTCGTCCTTTAACTACAAATCTCGAAGGATTTTCTTTTGATAAGACTTTCGTCTCATCCTGAGCCGCAGTAAACAAAGATCTCAGTGTTTCATCTGCCTTTTGCTCATTAGCAATATCCCCTTCCCCTGCTCCTGTTTTAACTAACTCTATTATATTTGAACTTGTCTCAGGATTTTCTTCAGGGATAATATCAACTGGTAAACAAGAAACATCTTGCTGTTTAACTGGATCTTCGGTTAACTGATCAACTCTTGTTAAATACTTGATCTTCCTTACAAGATCATTCCCCAACAAACAATCAAAAGGAATGTCATCATATATTGCAAAATCCCAAAATCCTTTCCAATTTTTATATTGGATTGGCAAAGACACAACGTCGGACAACGCTGCCCCTACTCCTTTTAGTCTAAGCTGAGACACAGGTTTTCGGAATGCCTCTGGCACATGTTCAGGGCGAATCACACAAACCTCCGATCCGGTGTCCCTCCATCCTAATATTTCGTTTTGATCTACTTGGAGTGGTTCAAAGTAATCATCTCTATCTGTGTCCAACATAACAAAAAGGCATTGTTTTTCTGAGGGATTATGTACTTGCATTGGTTCCGAAGAACTCTTTCCTATATTAGACTCAAGCCCCTTCTCAGAACTCTTTTCTAATATTGGAGTTATACATAAGGAAGATTTTTCCTTACTATGTAGATAACATTGTGCTTTTACATGTCCGAACCCGCCGCATGAAAAGCACATTCTCTTAGCCATATCAAAGCTTGGACGATTTCCACTACTGAGGGAGCCATCTCTGAGGTAATTTTTCTCCTCAGGCCTTCTGTAACGAGCGTACTCTCCTGCAGCATTTTTAGCCTCTTGATACTGTGACAAAGCTTTGAATGGTTTCTTAAAAGAAGGTTTCTCCACTGGTTTGTAGCCTTCAGCCCTACAAACTCCCTCTCTCAATGTCACCATCTTATCCACCATAAGAGCGGCTTGACTGGGTGTCCCAGGATCCCTTTCCTGAACCAACCATTTATACTCTGAGGGAACATTTTGGTAAAATTGTTCCAGGATCATCAGATCCCTAAGTTGCTGAAAACTGGTAATTTGAGCACCTTTTAACCAACTATCAAAATACTGGCTTTGCTTTGATGCTAGCTGACAGAAACTTTCGGTTTTCTCCTTTTTCAAGGACCTAAACTTAACTCTGTAATGTTCTGGCGTCAACTGAAGCTTCTGTTGGACCTGTTGTTTAAACTTCTGGTAAACCTTGTGGTCCTGTTCTGCCATATCGCTATAAATCTCCAGCAACTGGCCACAGATCTGTGGACGTAAATATGTCATCCATCTCTCCTCTTCAATTTCAAAATCATAACAACATCTTTCAAAAGAAACCAAAAATTTCTCCACACTATCCCCTTTTATATACTTCGGGAATTTCCTCAGGAGTTGGTCTATAGAAACTTCTGCCTGCACCTCTTGAACTGGCCTGGCACGCTGAGAGGCATTCAACTTCTCTCTCTCTAACTCCAACCTGGCCATTTCTCTACGTTCCTCTCTCTCTTCCCTTTCTCTTTGCCTCTCTCTCTCCTTTTCTTTCTCTTCTCTTTCCTTTTCTTTCTCTTCTCTTTCCTTTTCTTCTCTTTCTCTTTGCCTCTCTCTCTCCTTTTCTTTCTCTTCTCTTTCCTTTTCTTCTCTTTCTCTTTGCATCTCTAGTTTCATCACCTCAAGCTTAAACCGGCATTCTCCAGACATTTTACTTGACTCTGATTCTGAAATTTCAGAGTCTTCTCCTTCCTGCAGAACCTCAGGCTGCCCTGTTTCTTCCAAAGCCCTCGTTTGTCTCCGGGTGGTCATTTTGCCGAACTTTTACCTCAGAACTTTAAACTAAATTAATAAAGTTCCTACTACCACACGACTTTGGTCACTAAACTGAGATATTAAACAAATTCTTCTGGTAGCCTTGCTTTCGCACTGGATCAGTTTTCTTATACGATCCCACCGCTCTGCCGCCAAAATGTGACAACCCCTTGTTGACCGGCCTCAGACTGGACAATCTTTCGCAATCCAAACTGCTAACCCTAAATGCAAGGGGGCCTCGAAGTTACCTCAGCAACTTCTGTCTTATGGCAGGGTAGACTATCTCCCCCACTAACCATTGAATTGCAGAGACTTTAAATTTCTCAGTAACCACTTGACCACACTGCCACCATTTGTCTGTCTGACCACTGACCTTGAGGGCCACCACCAATAAAAGAACTAACAGAGGTGTTTTTCTTTTAAGATGTAAATAATTTATTATGACACAAATGGGTACAAATCTTGATTGGTTTTATACTTCCTCAGAGGCACAAACTTATTCTGTTACACAAAACACAATGGGGATATTCTATAGGGTTTCCACTAACCCTCTATAAACCCCTGGACTCTTCCGTCTTTAACTAGGGTCTCTACACCCATAAAACTGGACTGCTCTCTTGCAGACCTTAAGACCAACTAAAGACTGAACTGTTCTCTTACAGTCCCAGCCTCCCAAAAAAAACCCCAAAACAAACTCCTCCCCCCTCTCATGGCAGTTGGCTTCCAACCGCTCTTCACCAACTGTAAAATTCATACCTTGAACATTCTAAAAGGCTCTGGCCCTGGTTGCTATGGCGACAGCTCTTCAGAGCTTCTGCCAAGCCTCCCTTCTGTTTCACCCACAGCAACAATTCATAGAATATTCCTTTGAACTACACAAAACAACATACATTTAACATATGTTATACAACATTTACACACAAATAATCGACATCATTACAGCATGGTTTAATCGTTGTTCACCTCGACTATTGAGAAATGGGTTTGAATGCCTGCTCAGGCTGACTTTGGTCATGTCATGGGTGCACGTATTCTAGAATTATTACAGTTTGACAACCATGGCTCAATGTTATGGAATCCTGAGATTTGTAATTTGGTGAGGCACCACGATTATTTGTAAGATAGGGCTAAAGACCTCGCAAATCTATAACGCCTATGATTCCACAACATGGAACCATGGAAGTTAAATTGGTGTCACTACATCTGAGTGTAGATGCATCCTAATACCAAGATGCTTGTTTATAAAGCTTTTGTCCTCCCAACTCTAGTCTATATCTGCAAAACATGGACAGTCTATAGATGTCACTCTCAACTTCTGGAAATATTTCACCAGTGTTGCCGTTGAAAGAACCTGCAAATCTCTTGGGTAGAAGACAGGCAGACGAAAGTCAGCGTCTGAAAAAAGAAGCAAAGACCACCAGCGTCAAAGTGATGATCCTCTGCCAACAACTTTGCTGGACTGGCCACATTGTCTGAAATTGTGCGCGGAACCATTTTTGTTTGGTATAGCCATTCATTTGTAACTTGTTTTTACCTTCAGGAGCACGTAACCAGAAGGCCCTTCCCGGTATGAAAACCAGCTCAACACGAAAGCAAGCGGGAGCCAATCCTGACTCCTCGCCTGCTTTTTGTGAGCATGTGCCACTCCATGCCTACTTGCCTTGGAAAGAGTGTGTGTGGGGGGGTGCAGGCCTAGAAAGCGCATCTGTCTGCCTGCAATCAAGCACCTCCTCTAGAGTAAGAAAGTAAGAACTTGCCTCCTTGCATTGGAAAGAGTGCATGTGTGGCGTGCAGGCCCAGGAAAGAAAGCGCATGCACCCGCCTGCAGCCGAGTGCCTCTCCTCTAGAGTAATACAGCTTAAATGCCTAAAATGACAAGAAGGGGAGCCTGGGAAGCCCCCCCCCCCCCAATAATGAGCCAACATGAGTTGTGTCTTGGCTCCAAACCTGATGTCACCGCCCTTGACTCCTCCTCTTCCAGAGGTCACGTGAGAGGCTGGACTTCCTCTCTGGCTTCATTCCAGAGACCACATGGGCATAGCAAGGTGGAATCTAAGCCATCTGGGACAAAGCAACTTAGTTCACTGCTACAAAGCCAACCTGCGCTTTCAGCCATAATGTACAGGGACAAAGGAAGGTCAGCCTTCGCGCATAGCCTGTAGATTTTGGGGATCCGGAGGACTTCGAGAGTCAAAGGAACCATTGAAAGCAACAGGACCTGGAATCCAAGAAAGGCACCATCACTATGCAAAACTAAGAGGCAAATGATAGCTTCCTTTTTCAAGGACCCCCATTTGCAACCTACTTAAAGCATTTTGGGCCACCAGCATTTTTTACTGGTTGTTATTCAAATAAATCTTGTTTGGTTCACTATTTTTGAGTCTAGCACTCATTCTTAAGATATTCCAGGTCTCCCTGTATGTGGGATGGCTTGTCTCTGCCTTCAGTGCCATAGCTTGTAATGTCCATACCTTTAAAGCCCATTTTTTAGGCCCTGAAGGCAGAAGACAACCGACCATCATCTCCCAAAGCAGTTCCTTTATTCCCAACTGAAGAATTGCAAGTGGAATGTCAGTGGATAGCAGGAGATTTAAATATGGGTTTAAAGCTAACCTTTAAAAAAATTGGTATCAACACTAAGAACTGGGAAGCCCTGGACCTAGAGCAGTGTTTCCCAACCAGTGTGCCGTGGCACACTACTGTGCCGTGAGTGATCATCAGGTGTGCCGTGGGAAATTGGAACCTCCAATACCCTTTCTTCCCCCTCCTGCCGAACACTTTTTCTTCTCCACTCAGGTGTAGGTGAACGACAACTTCCAAACCCAAGGTCAATTCCCAAGCAAACCCTTTCAGTACTTTCTGTTGGTAATGAGAGTTCAATATGGCAGGTTTGGTTCAATTCCATTGTTGCAAGAGTTCAGGATGCTCTTTGATTGTGTGTTAACTATAAATCCCAGAAAGTGTAACTCCCAAATGTCAAGGTCTATTTTTCCCAAACTCCATCTGTGTTCATATTTGGGCATATTGAGTATTCATGCCAAGTTTGGTCCTGATCCAACATTGTTTCAGTCCACAGTGCTCTCTGAATATAGGTGAACTACAACTCCAAAACTCAAGGTCAATGCCCACCAAACTCTTATAGTATTTTCTCTTGGTTATGGGAGTTCTGTGTGTGTCTTTCTGCCATTACTGCCAGGATATCTATGTTGTGTTCATCGAAACAGGCACAGGTTTCACACTGAGTGTATAAATACATTAAAAAACATATTAACTATATGTATTGCTGTGTTAGAGTGTCATTTTGTGTCATTTTGGTTGGTGGTGTGCCCCAGGGTTTTGTAAATGTAAAAAATGTGCCGCGGCTCAAAAAAGGTTGGGAAACACTGCCCTAGAGCATTGGAACTGGAGGTTAGCAGTTATCAACAGTGCTTTGGATTTGAAGAGACACAATTAGAGGGTAAAAGGAAGAAACATGCCGATAGTAAGGAATCTCAAGCAAACCCTTATCAGAACTATCTTATATCTGGAAATATTTGACCACTTTGTGAAAGACCATGCAGATCCAGAATAGGTCTCTACGGTCACTTATGGACCCAACACGAAGACTCTACCCTTGGAAGACAATCAGACTCAGCAACGAGGGCTCACCTATGATGAGATGCATTCTAAGAAATTCTTGGAGAGGTGTCTATAAAAACTAATTGATTCAAACTCTCCAAAAAAAAAAAAGGGGGGAACTGATTCAAGTTGTGCCTCTTCTCTAAGCAGCACAGAAACAGATCATGACACATGGAAGAAAAAAGCAATGGGTCTCGGCAAGGAACAAGACAAAAAGAGAAGGGCCAAAGTTCAAGCCATGCTTATTACAGCCCACGTCATCTCAACAAAGAGCAGTACAAGACCCAGAGGTGGATGTCTGATTTCAGGTAGGCGTTATTTTTAGACCTTCTCTGGAGAGGGATAATCAAAGTGCAGCATAGGATGATAGCTATTGATTAATCAGCATAACCCCTGATGTGCCCAAAACTACAATTCTAATTATGTTTTAAAAGTTGGCAGTACATCACTTCTATGCCTAAGGTATCTAATAGCTGAATATGATGTGCGGGCAAGACAAAACATGCACAAAGGAAAGACAGAGAATATGAAAGCTAATCTGTAATGCATGGTTTTTTGTTCATGTTTCTTTTCTTTTAAAAAATCGGTTCCATGTTGAGACAAAACCGACACACAGGCCCAGATTACCAGTAAGGCCAACCTAGGCCATGGCCTAGGGGTGCAAGCCGAGGAGGGCGCAGATCACGCACCCACCAAAAAAGTTTTTTAAAAAAAGAAGTCTATCTTCAGGCCATGGAAAACGGCACATGGCGGGCCCTCCCAAGCCCGAAACACAAAAGAGAGGCTGTCCGGGGGTCTTTTTTGCTCGCCCCGCACCTCCTCTGGCTTCAGAGGGAGCGAAGGGGGAGCAAACAGGCTCCCGCATGGCACGGGCCATCCAGGGGTCGATTGCAGGAAAAAAAACTGTCATTCGGCTAACTCAAGCATTCAGTTGCATTCTGTTTTGCTGGCCAATCAGAGTCCTTTATGCAAATAGTGTCTCAGTGACAACCAATTACCTCTGTCTGGTGCCTTAGAGTGTTGGTGTTCTGAGGCTGGCCAATCAGAGACCTTTATGCAAATATTCCCACAGTGGCAACCAATCGAAACGCTGGCACATATTCCTCCACACCTCCCGCCCTCCGCACCGCCGCAAACACTGACTTTTATTATATACATAGATAGATAGATAGATAGATAGATAGATAGATAGATAGATAGATAGATGTGCATTCCAATACTCATCTTGATGTAATTTCTTGGAATTTTTCCAACCGGGATTCACAAATAATTGTAAACATTATTTCCATCCATACTAGGAAATCAGTCTCCAGCAAACAAATATCACTGGATCTCTATCCCAGCTCTCAGCACTGCTTTTAGGGTATTCTACAAAGTTTTGGAAATCAGCCAAACAATTCAAATACTATTGAGCAGCTCTTAAGAAAGAAGCCGTTCTTGGATTAGCAGCCCTGCATGTTGTCTACCTTGACTCTTAGGGAAGAGAAAATTGAAATCTTACAACATTGTCAAATCAAACTTTCCCGCAGCTTTCCTCTGGGATTTGATCCCCCCTTCCACTCCCCTTTTTGCAACCCTGCTAACGTTTCCAAAGCGTTTCTGACATGTCTGGAGAGAGCTCCAATTTCATTACAAATTGGTACAGATCTTTCCCTTCCTTTCCCCTTGAGGATTAGAGACCGTCCCCTGACTTGGAGATGCAGGGAGGGAAGGAGGAACAATAATGCCTTGGCTCAGCAAAGAAATTGCACAGAATCCCAGTGCTGGAAAGAAATCTAAAACTAGAGTTTAATGCCCCATTTCACCATGGCAGCCCACTAGGTGACCTTGGGCAAATCACACTCTCTCAGTCTCAGAGAATGGCAATAATAATAGTAATAGTAATAATAATTTATTTATTTATTCAATTTTGTATGCTTGTCTTTCCCCCGAGGGCTCAGGACGGCTTACAGAGAGTATAAAAGCACACTTTAAAACAACCAAAAAATTAAACACTTAGCTAAAAACTATAGAACTATTTACAGCCGGTTAGCCAAATCAGACCCCGAAAGCCTGCTGGAATAATAAATAAATAAATAAACCTTTATTTATATCCCATCACTATCTCCTTGAAGGGACTTACAAAGCACTCCAGGGTGCACATGCAACATACAACTGGTAAAAACAGTACAAAAATATAAAAACAAGTCACATAAAACTATAACAATAACCCCCATCAACACATGTTAAAATCCAAACAATACAATTTTAAAACAACAGTAGATAAAACTAACTGTTGTCAGTTCACAGGTGCCAAGTGTCAGTTTCATATGGGCCTGTCTGAACATTCATGTTTCCAAGTTGGAACGGAAGGTTTGAAGGGTGGAAACTAATCTAATATCTTTTGGGAGGGTATTCCAGAGCTGGGGGGCCACCAAAGAGAAGGCCCTTTCTTTCGTCATCACCATCCACGCTTGACATGGTGGTGGGACTGAGAGAAGGGCCTCCCCTGTTGATCTCAAAGCCCGCACTGCTTCATAGAGATGCAGTCTCGAAGCATGCTCTGAACAAACCTTGCCAAGAAAACGAAGCGATAGGCTTGCATTAGGGTCACCATAAGTCAGAAATATCTTGAAGGCACTTGTGTTACAGTTCTACCTTTATGATTGGAAAAAGATTTGATCACAAACAACTAGTTATTGGTAACTAGTTGCTATCAAATTCTGGTTACAAATGCTGATCAAACGCATAAACTTTTCTAAATAGGATTGTCAAAGACTAATGTTTGATTCCTTTTGGAAGGTGGCACCTTCAGCCTGGGAGATAGAAAGATTAGGTTAAACATCCTTTACCCGGAATTCTAAAAAAAAATAAATCCAGAATATAAAATTGTTTGTATGAGTAGATGAGACAGGGACACCTTTACTGTCTGATGCTTTAATGCAGTGTTTTTCAACCTTTTTTGAGCCGTGGCACATTTTTTATATTTACAAAATCCTGGGGCACACCATCAACCAAAATGACACAAAATGACACTCTAACACAGTAATACATATAGTTAATATGTTTTTAAATGTATTTATACAATCAGTGTGAAACCTGGGCCTGTTTTGATGAACACAACATAGATATTTTGGCAGGAATGGCAGAAAGACACACAAAAAGGTCTTGTTCACCAGCTGGGAGTTATAGTTCACCCGCAATCAAAGAGCATTCTGAACTCCACCAATGATGGAATGGAATCAAACTTCCCACACAGAACTACCATAACCAAGAGAAAATACTACCGTATAAGAGTTTGGTGGGCATTCACCTTGAGTTTTGGAGTTTTAGTTCACCTATATCCAGAGACCAAAAGAAAATTTCACTGGGTTTGGGAAGGGCAGAATTCTCATTAGGGAAACAATACCTTATCTCCTTCCTGGTTATGCTTCAAGTTTTGCAGCTGCATGAATGCATTTTTAATAGCAGTAACAACATATTGGGGATGAAAATAAACTTTATTGAACTACGCATTCCCGACAAAAGCAGCATTTTCACGCTTCCTATTATTGGTTGCGAGGAAATTGATATCTTACTTGGAGCCTTTACACATTTGAAAGACTTACAGGCTGTTTTTGAGAAATAAAGTGCCCACAAATCAACACGCACACGCACACACACACATTGATCTTCTACACTAGTAACTCTTACAGCTTTAGTTATGAATGTGTAAATATACCATATACCATATATACCATACTTATTGTTGTGAGCCACTCTGAGTCCCCTTGGGGAGATGGGGCGGAATACAAATAAAGATA
Source organism: Anolis apletophallus (assembly GCA_030556195.1). Classification (NCBI taxonomy): domain Eukaryota; kingdom Metazoa; phylum Chordata; class Lepidosauria; order Squamata; family Anolidae; genus Anolis; species Anolis apletophallus. The sequence continues at coordinate 162,883,143 of JARBWK010000004.1, forward strand.
TTATTATTATTATTATTATTTGCTTATTCATAAGTTAGCCTTGTGTATATTACCAGATATATTATACCTATTTCAGACACTCCCTATCATCAAAACACAGACAATGTTTAAGACCTGAAAAAAAAGATATAGGAAAATTTAGATGGAAAGGTGGTAAAAACATGGGATACGTTTCAAAAATCTCTGTGACGACAAGAGAAGAGGTGGCCTAGGTCTGCCTGATTTACAATTATGTTACGAGGCTGCAGCCTTGAGTTGGGTAAAAGACTGGACAGCCCTGGAAAAAAGAAAGCTACTAGCCTTAGAAGGATACAATCTAATGCAGGGATGGCATAATTATTTGTGGAGAGAAAAGGCAAAGAGAGAAAAACTTTAAAAATCATTTTATAAGGGTCGCCCTTATTCAGATATGGAACAGTATAAAGGAAGACTGCATTCCAAGACCCCTCTCTGGTTCTCCCCAAATGAAGCTAACCTAATAAGAGAAATCCCTAGAGAAAAATGGCTAACCTATCTCTCTCGGCACTACTTCATGAACGAAGATTCTTATGAAGGACTCATCCCACGCTTTTTACAAGTGCGTTGATGACTAAAAAGGCCAATCTCTGATAGGCAAGTTTGGTTGCAGAAAGCACAGCAGAAAGTCTCCTTGGGTGATGTTGTTTCCAAGTTGCGGTTCTTTCTGCGTTGTCGTTTCTCTTCGAGACCCATTCGGCGTGTCTTCTCGAAAGAGGCCACAGCACTGTGGATAGTGCATCTCCATGCCTCCCGATGTGAGGCCAGGGTGGACCATTGTTGGTGATCAATCTGGCCGAGTCTGAGATGTTTCAGGGAGTCCTTATATCTCTTTTTGGGGGTGCCTCTCTTGCTCTGACCCATGGTGAGTTCACCATAGAGTAGTATCTTTGGGAGGCAGTGGTCCTCCATCCTAGAGATGTGCCCTGCCCGCGCAGCTGTGTTCTCAATAGCATGGCCTCAATGCTGGTGATCCCTGCTTGCTCAAGGACAGCAACATTAGTCACATAGTCGGTCCAGTGTATATTTAGGATTGTGCGAAGACAGCGCTGATGAAAGCGTTCGAGGAGTCATAGGTGTTGGCGATAGGTGACCCATGTTTCAGACCCATATAGGAGAATAGACAGTACGATAGCTCTATACACACTGATTTTGGTGCTTTGCCTCAGGTGCTTGTTGCTCCAGACTCTTTTGTGAAGCCTTCCAAATGCACTATATGCCTTTGCTAATCTGCGATCTATCTCTTTGTCAATCTTGTCATCTGAAGAGATGATGCTTCCCAGGTAGGTGAACTGCTGAACGGACTTAATCACAGATTTGCCTATGCTGACGTGGGGATGGTGGTGTTATTCCTGTGGTGCGGGCTGGTAGAGAACTTCCGTTTTTTTCAGGCTGACTTCCAGCCCAAACAGGTCTGCAGCTGCCTCAAAGCAGGATGTTAGGCACTGACGATGCTGCCAATGGAGAGGGCTAACCTATAAGGAATTACTAAAAAGAAATGGGTAAGATGTAACATTAAAAACTCAAGACAAACTAAAATTAATCGATCCGGCGATCTCCTGGTTTCAGTACTACCAAATTAAAGAGAACTTTAAAATAGACAGAGAAATAGGCTTCGAAATAGAGGAATCCTTCTGGGATAAAATATTAAAAGTTGACACGAAGTTGATTAGAAAAATATATCAGCTGCTGCTTAGATGGGCAACAGAGGAAGAACAGGTGAAAGAGACCATGGTAAAATGGGCCAAAGACATAGGTCGTTCCATCAGTTTATCGGAATGGGAAGAGATCTGGACAAAGAAACTAAAATTCACTTATTCAACCCAATTTAAAGAAAAATGGTAGAAGTTATTTCATAAGTGGTACCTAACACCAGAACAACGATCAAAGTTTAACAAAAGAAAAAAATGATGGGAAATGCTGGAAGTGCGGGAGTCACATAGGAAACTTCATACATATGTGGTGGAAGTGCAAAAAAATTAAGACCTTCTGGTACCAGATTTACAAAAAAAAAAATTAATTTTACAAATAAAATTTGATTTCAAACCAGAATATTTTTTTAGGTATCACAAATTTCGACACAGACAAAAATAAAAATATTATTATTATTATTATTATTAATTTCAATTTGATAAACTGCCCTTCCCGAGGCTCAGGGCGGTTTACAGTATATAAAAACAGTACATACGAGAGCATATAAAAGCAGTATAAAAGAGCATATAAAAGAGCATATAAAAGAGCATATAAACACATAGGGTTAAAACACATGAGATTACATTTTAAAAGCAGTCGCACAGAATCAAAGCCAGACATGGCTGGTTCATACAGAAAAATAGTGGTAGAACAGAGTGGCCATGTTGATCATGCACCGTCGGACATCACACATCAAACGCCTGCCTAAATAGCCAGGTCTTGCAGGACCTGCGGAACGCCAGCAGGTCCCGCAAGGCTCGTGTCTCCGGCGGCAGCAAATTCCATAAAACCGGCGCGGCCACTGAAAACGCTCTCTGCCGTATGGCAGAGAGTCTGCAGGACTTCAACCCCAGAACCTGAAGTAAATAAGATCTTCTACCTGATAACAGCCACAAGAATAAAACTACCCCAGTTTTGGAAATCCCAAGAGACTCCCACGTTAGAATAATGAACTCTGAAAATTCTAGATATTATGAACATGGACATACAGTAGTTACACAAAAAATGTATCAAAGTATCAAGATGCTTAAGATCATCCGGAGAGGCCCTGCTCTCGGTCCCGCCTGCTTCACAGGCGCGCCTGTCGGGGACGAGAGACAGGGCCTTCTCAGGGGTGGCTCCTTGGCTTTGGAACTCCCTTCCTAGTGACATCAGATCGGCCCCCTCCCTCCTGACATTTCGTAAGAAAGTCAAGACTTGGCTTTTCGAGCAAGCATTCGCAGACGAACTTTAATCGAGATCAAGGATTACTATGACGACGAAACGGAAACCGATTTTAAGATTGTGGAGCTGAGATTTGGATTTTGTAGTTTTTAACTGTTAATTTTATATGTTTTTATATGACTGTTTTTATCTTGTGATGTATTGTATATGGGCACTTGTTGCCGCTTGTTCACCGAGGAGAACAGAAAGGAACACAAGCTCTGGCAAACTAAATGCAAAGCAACAGTCAGGAAAGCCAAGAGAGATTTTGAGGCACACATAGCAAAGAATATTTAAAAAAACAACAAAAACTTCTTTAAGTACATCAGAAGCAGGAACCCAACTAGAAAAGCAGTTGGGCCACTCGACGACAATGGTCAGAAAGGGAAAATCAGCGAAGACAAGGAGATTGCTGAGCGGCTAAATGACTTCTTTGCCTCCGTTTTCACACAGGAGGACAGACAACATATGCCTGCAGCTGAGTCAGTTTTTTCAGGGAGGGAATTAAAAGAATTAAAACAGATAGAGATAAACAAGGAGGATGTTCTCATATGCCTTACTAAACTAAATGTCAACAAATCACCAGGTCCAGACGGCATCCACCCCAGAGTTCTTAAGGAACTCAAGTGTGAAATTGCTGAACTTCTAGCTAAGATATATAACCTTTCTCTAAGATCAGGCACTGTACCCGAGGATTGGAGGGAGGCAAATGTAACACCGATCTTCAAGAAAGGATCCAGAGGTGATCCAGGAAATTATAGACCAGTCAGTTTAACCTCAGTTCCAGGCAAAGTGATGGAAACCATTATTAAAGAAAATATTACTAGGCACATAGAAGAACAGGCATTGCTGAAAGAAAATCAACATGGTTTCTGCAAAGGCAAATCATGTCTTACTAACTTGTTAGAATTCTTTGAGGATGTAAATAAACACATAGATAAAGGGGACCCAGTTGATATTGTTTACCTTGACTTTCAAAAGGCTTTTGACAAAGTCCCTCACCAAAGGCTCCTAAATAAGCTCTTCAGCCATGGAATCAGGGGACAGGTCTTGTCCTGGATTGGAACCTGGCTAAACTGTAGGAAACAAAGGGTGGTAATAAATGGACACTTCTCTGGATGGAAAGAGGTGAGAAGTGGCGTACCCCAAGTTTCAGTTTTAGGACCGTTACTTTTTAATTTATTCATAAATGATCTGGATGTAGAAGTAAATTGTGAGGTAGCAAAGTTTGCAGACGACACTAAATTGTTCAGGGTAGTTAAAAATGAAACTGATTGTAAAGAGCTCCAGAAAGATCTCTCGAAATTGAGTGAATGGGCAACAAAGTGGCAAATGCATTTTAACCTAAACAAGTGTAAAGTCATGCACATCGGGGCAAAGAACCCCAAATACACCTACAAATTGATGGGGTCAAAGCTTTCCGAGACAAACCAGGAAAGGGATCTTGGGGTTTTGGTGGACAGCTCAATGAAAATGTCTACCCAGTGAGCAGCAGCAGTGAAAAAAAGCAAATTCTATGCTAGGCATGATCAGAAAGGGAATCGAAAATAGGTCAGCAAATGTTGTATTACCTCTCTACAAATCGATGGTAAGGCCACATTTGGAGTATTGTGTACAATTCTGGTCTCCGCACCTTAAGAAGGATATAACGGAACTGGAAAAGGTACATAAAAGGGCAACAAGAATGATCCAAGGGATGGAGCGGCTCCCTTATGAAACCAGGTTGCAACGCCTTGGTCTTTTCAGCCTTGAAAGATGGCGTTTAAGAGGTGACTTGATCGAAGTGTATAAAATCATGCATGGGATAGAAAAGGTGAATAAAGAAAAAATATTTTCTTTGTCACAAAACACTAGGACTAGGGGGCACTCCCTGAAGCTCCAAGGTAGGAAAATTAGGACTAATAAAGGGAAATATTTCTTCACCCAGAGGGTCATTGGGTTATCGAACTCACTTCCAGAAGAGGTTGTGACAGCTGTCAGCCTGAACAACTTCAAGGCAGGATTAGACAGATTCATGGATACCAAGTGTATTGGTAGTTACTGATAAGGACATTCAAGTGCCACCTCGGAGTTGGTTGAGGTAGGCAAGATTTCCCTGGGTACTGGTTGTGGGGGGTCGGGAGCAGTTCAGGGTTTTGCCCTCCCTTCTGCTCGAGATCCCCGTGTACAACTGGTGGGCCACTGTGTGATACAGAATGCTGGACTAGATGGGCTGAGGTCCGATTCAGCATGGCTCTTCTTATGTTCTTATGTTCTTATGCCTCAAGTCGCCTTCGGGCTGAGAGAGGCGGTATAGAAGCATGGCAAATAAATAAATAAATAGAGTCAAAATTAATACAACAAATTGGGGATACTTAGAGAAGGAAAATAAAGCATTCCTCAAATCATAATAGAAGGAGAGATAAATTCGTCAGCAGACCGAAGATACAAAAACCAGGAGATGAAAAGACACCTAATCTTCGGGATTAAGAAGAAGGTTTTGCCCCTAGGTGACCTGGAAGTACACTACCCCCCTTTTTTATCTTCTTTTTTTCCCTTCCCCCCCCCTCTCTCTCTCGTGCTCCACTCTCTCTTCTTTCTCCCATTTCCAACTTTCCTCAACACATAGTTCCCACACTTTTTTTTGTAACCTAGGAACTTTTTATTTTAATAGTCACTAATATATCTTTCTATTATGCTACACTCTCTTATGAGCAACTTTTACTCTCAATAAAAACAAATTTAAAAAAGTTAGCCTTGTGTATACATTGAGGGCAGGTTTTATGGCCAAAATTATGGATTTTGATGTGATCTTTTGATGGCAAATGTCATCACGCTGGGGATGGGGGCAATACAGCCAATATCATCCCTGGCTGCTGCCACAATTTCCCTCCCCAGACAATTAAAAAAGCCCAGAATTGGTGCCAGGTGGAGAGAGTATAAGGGATTTGTTTTAAATGTAGTGAAATATCGTTTGTAGTTTAAACTGTGTGGTGTAGCAATGTAATGCAAGAGTTAAATGCATAGAGATGTGATGTACTGCTAGAGCGGTTCCTGTGACGGAGACAAAAGCCAGGAGATCTGATAAGTCAGGAACACATGTGCTTCTAGCAGTGTAAGGCAAAGTGATCAGACGTGTTTTACTCTGCTCCTGTATATAGTTTTTAGTGTAGATTGCAAGAAAAGATAAGAGCCGCTCGAGGCTTTGGAGCTGACTGAAGTAGAATGCTTCATTATTTATTTTTGTGCCCTTGAGCAGATGCTCAAGAGGTCAATAAATCAACAACTGGTACTTCTTTTAGGATCAAAGCCTTTTGCCACTCTACTCAGAGAAGGGGATGTTTCCTTTATTGATAAGAGATAAAGTACAGTACTTACATTGTCCCATAGATACACTTTTGCAGATGATTTTGACTTAAATTTCTAGACTAATATATGAGTATATATAGTAAATACTGCACATGGTGAGCATCCAGGAACCTGAAATCCAAAATTGTCCACTTGGGAGGCTGAAATACTGATACATTTGCTTTCTGATGGCGCAGTGTACACATAGGTTGTTTCCTGGATAACATTATTTAAAATCTCTATATATAATAAAGCGGAATGTTTGTATGTTTGTATGCATGTTTGTATGTATGTATGTGGCAGCATTCTGATTGGCTCCCGGCCTCTACATTCTGACAACATGATTGGTTGCCAGTGAGAGAGTATTTGCATAACGCCTCTAATTGGCCAGCCAACACGAACATTCTGACACTCTAAACTGACAGAGGGGGATAAGGCAAAGGCCTGAGGCAGTCGCCAACATGAACATTCCGACACTCTAAAGTGGCAGAGGGGGTAAGGAAAAGGCCTGAAGCAGTTAGGCATGGTGGGAGTTTAAGGCCAAAACACTTTGTGACCCCTTTGTGACCCCAAACAATGAGAGAACATGACCAAACTTAGCACACAGAACCCTCAAGACCCACTCTACATCCTGGTGCAGTTTGAGGGAGGATGGACCATGGATGACGGGACTTGCAGAACTTTAACTCACTTGCTTAGAGCACTGTGGCCCACACCATAGAAGGATCAGGACCACACTTGGCACACAGATGCCCACTGGCCCACTTTACAACCTGGTTTAGGGCAGGATGGGCCACAAATGATGGGATTTGCATTACCTTCACCCAATTCATTTCCCACAGAACATTGAAGCCTCTACAAATCACAGAACAGGCCCAAACTTGGCACACAAAGTACCTATGACCCTTTCTACATCCTGCTGCAGTTTTGAGTGGGATGGACCATGTTTGATGGGACTTGAAGTACCTTCACTCACTTTCTGGGACCACTGCGACCCTCATCCAATTACCAAAAAAGAACAAACTAGGCACACAGAGCCCACATGACCCATTCTACATCCTGGTGCAGTTTTGAATAGGATGAACCATGGGTGATGGGCCTTGAAGTACCTCCACTCACTTCCCTAGACCACTCCAACCCTCATCCAATGACTGATCCAGACTAAACTTGACACACATAACCGCTATGACCCCCTTTCTGTCCTGGTGAGGTTTGGGGGAGGATAGACAACGGATTATGAGATTTGTACTACTTTCACACCCTTCCGTTCCCACAGACCTCTGTGGCCCCCAACAAAGACTGATAAAGACCAAAAATACCACACAGAGCTCCCATGACCCACTCTACATCCTACTGCAGTTTGGAGGAGGGCAGACCATGGATGATGGGACTTGAAGTACCTCCAATCACTTCCCGAGACTGCTGCAACCCTCATCCACTGACTGATCAAGACCAAAGTTGCACACAGAGCCCCCATGACCCACACCAATTCAATGGGACTTGAATTACTTTCACTCATTTCCTGAGACCATTGCGAGCCAAATAAACAACGGATAAGGACCAACCTTGGCACACAATGCCTTTCTCAATTAACCCGGGCAGGGCCGGGTCCCCAAGCTAGTAATAAATAAAATTACCTTCTGGTTATACATATGAAGCATGCATGAAATATACATGAACTTTAAGATTTAGGTTTGTTTTTCAAGATATTATTTATTCCAAAATACTCCAAAAAATCGGAAATCCAAAACACTTCTGCCCAAGCATTTCTGGTGCTCAACCTATCACATCAATTGACCTGAGGCCCCAAGCTCAACTTAACATCCATCAGCCACGATGAGGTGAAAGGATGATGAATTTTTGAGCTCATCTCCCAAGAGCGTGCAAAGCTGTATCAATCCTAAACAAGATCCCACTTACAATCCCTCATCTCAGCTTTGCTTGTGCTCTGATTGGAAACTGGACATATCTTATTTGCTTGATGTGGCTGTCGTCTCTTAAGTTGGGCTTTGAGGGGGCTGAACAGGGTAACAGCAGGATGACTTTTTCAGCTCTCTTCCCAGAAGGGAGAAAAGCTATTTCAGTTGGGGCCAGGACCCCATTGTAACCCCCAATCTCAGCTTCACTTGTTGGTGGGAGGGGGCCAGAATCACCCTTGTTGTGCTCTAATCCAGTGTTTCACAACCACTGTGCCGTGGCGCAGGATGACTTTTTCAACTCTCTTCCCAGAAGGGAGAAAAGCTATTTCAGTTGGGGCCAGGACCCCATTGTAACCCCCAATCTCAGCTTCACTTGTTGGTGGGAGGGGGCCAGAATCACCCTTGTTGTGCTCTAATCCAGTGTTTCACAACCACTGTGCCGTGGCACACTAGTGTACCATGAGCGAACGCCTGGTGTGCCGTGGGAAAACCTCTCTTCCCCCCTTTCTTCCCCCTCCTGCCAAACTCCTGCTGCTTGCGGGGGGAGGAAGAGGAAGGGCCGGGCGGCAGCGAAGAAGAAGGGGCTGGGGCGCTGCCTCCTTCGTTCGTTTTCGTGTTTATGTGTACCAACTATTACTACATTTGGCATTGGCTGGACATGATAGCCTTTCTAGTGACTGTGTAACAACTCTCCTGTTTACCAGTTATACACGAGGGACTCGTCTAATGCCCACCTGGAATGATACAGGAGCATATATATTGAAGGTGGAAGCGTCATTATTGTTGAGCAAGACCTTTGTGTGTGTCTTTCTGCCATTCCTGCCAAGATATCTATGTTGTGTTCATCGAAACAGGCCCATGTTTCACACTGAGTGTATAAATACATTTAAAAACATATTAACTTTATGTATTACTGTGTTAAAGTGTCATTTTGTGTCATTTTGGTTGGTGGTGTGCCCCAGGATTTTGTAAATGTAAAAAGGTTGAAAAACACTGCTCTAATCGGCAACTGAGCAGACCTCCTTTGTGGCTGTTGGCTCTCAAATTGGGCTTTGCAGGGTGGGATGGAAACATTTATATTCATATTAATGGTGCCATGATAGTGCCAATGCATCCTTACTGGAAATGCAGCAGTTTTGGATCTTTTAACTCTAGTTTAGGAATCCATAACTGCAATACAGAATGGTTTAAGAATGCAAATTTTAGTCAATGGAGAAAATTGCAGAAGGTGAATCACACATATTAATGTGCAAGGCAGGCAAAAAGTGTTGAAAATTGCATAGCTTTCAGTGTCAGAAGAAAATATATAATCTTACAATCCAATAAGAAAGAAGGACAAAAAGAAAAGAAAGGCGGGAGTCAAACGAACTCCTCTGAAAGAGATTTCAGTATCCCATTTCCTACTTAATGCGTCTGACAATAATTCGCTTAATGTGGAAGGGGACTCTCGTCCAATTTGTGTCTTTAAGAACATTTTACCTTTCAGATGTTCAGATTTTGAAATGTACCGAATGTTTAAAAGTCAGAAGACTATTCTCTGTGTAAAACCAGTAGACTGTAAAAATGAAATTATCAGTACATTATACTGAGGAGGAGAGGAAAATACAAGACAAGGGTTTTTGCTGGAATGGGTCAGTGTCAGAAATTCATACTGTTATTTCTGTCTCACCCCAGCACAAAGACAAGAATGAAAAGGGAAAAGAAGAGAAAAATCTGATTTTGCTACTTCTTTCCAGCATGTCTTGGTTGGAATGAATGAAATTCATATAAATGAAAATGAATCCCACCAAATCTATCTATAAGAACATAAGAACATAAGAAGAGCCATGCTGAATCGGACCTCAGCCCATCTAGTCCAGCATTCTGTATCACACAGTGGCCCACCAGTTGTACACGGGGATCTCGAGCAGAAGGGAGGGCAAAACCCTGACCTGCTCCCGACCCGCCACAACCAGTACCCAGGGAAATCCTGCCTACCTCAACCAACTCCGAGGTGGCACTTGAATGTCCTTTTCAGTAACTACCGATAACTACTATCAGTAACTACTATCTATCTATCTATCTATCTATCTATATCTATTAAAGTCAGTGTTTGCAGCGGTGCGGTGGGAGGAATATGTGGCAGCATTTCGATTGGCTGACACTGTGGGATTATTTGCATAAAAGGCTCTGATTGGCCATCCTCAGAACTCCAACATTCTACAGCCCCAGACAGAGGGGATTGGTTGCCACTTAAATGGTATTTGCATAAAGGACTCCGATTGGCCAACCACATTCCAACATTCTAAAGTGACTCAGAGGGAAAAGGAAAGGCCTCAGGCAGTCAGCTACTGAGGCCCACAGCAATGACGGATCAGGACCAAACTTGGCAAACAGGGGACCAATGGCCCACTTCACAACCTGGTGTGGTTTAGGGCAGGATGGGCCACAAATGATGGGATTTGCAGTACCTTCACATCACTCACTTCCCAAACAACACTGTAGCCCCTATAAATCACAGATTAGGCCCAAAATTGACAGCAAGGCTTCCTTAACTTGATTTTCCTGACTAGGCCTCAGCTCATGGGATATTGTTAGGCTTCCTCAACATGATTTTCCTGACTAGGCCCCTGGGACACGCAGTACCTTCACTAAGTTCTTGAGACCAATGCAAGCCACATAAACATCTAATAGGAACCAACCTTGGCACACAATGCCTTCCTCAAATAACCCGGGCACCGCCGGGTCCTCAGCTAGTTGAAATATAAATAAGGGTGTATCTACTAGGCTTGTGTGCTTGATGCAGAAGTACCCATGAGTCAGAATTTTGTTTGACTGTTTAGCACTTTCGAAGTGAGTTCCAACACACCTGCTTGCCGTCCCCTCAATATTAAGAATTTGAATCAAAAAGAACATTCGATTCTTAAGCCTCGGATGTGTTCAGATGTAGCTGTGAGAAGGCTAAAATTCACAGGGCAACCAAACCCTGCTGAGAGGAGAAGCAAAACCTGTTTACATGCCTCTCCAGCATTTTAAATCTTTTTGAAAATTCTCCTCGAAAAATCTGTGGATGAGTGAAACGTTGTGAAACTTGATAGGCAAAGAGTGGAAAATGCATTCTACCATTGTAGCTACCGTGTTTCCCCGAAAGTAAGACAGTGTCTTACTTTCTTTTTATCCCCAAAAGCCCCACTATGTCTTACTTTCCGGGTATGTCTTATATTGGAAAGAGGAAGGGCAAAGCCGAGGAGAGCTCTGCTTCCGAGGCTGGCGTGTCCCTTTAGCTGGAAGGGCGAAGCTGAGGAGAGCTCTCCTCGGCTTCGCCCTTCCTCTTACAGCCTCAGCCGGGGCAGCAGAACCGGGAGAAATCGCCGCTTCTGCCGCCCTGGCTGTCACTGTAGGAGGGACGGAGGGGCAAAGGGGAGCCCTTCTCGGCTTCGCCCTCCCTCTTACAGCTTCAGCCGGGAGGGAGGCGGGGGAGGCGGGGCGGGGCCGCTCCTGACGGCGTGCAATACGTCTTACTTTCGAGTACGGCTTATATTAGCCGACCCCCCTGAAACCCCCGATACATCTTACAATCCGGGGTGTCTTACTATCGGGGAAACACGGTAGTTTCACCCCAATAGCTTTAAAAATAAGGGAGATAGCCCCCCCCCAAAGTTTTCCCATTTATAGTAATTTCATTTAAGACATATGCCTGTGCTAAACTACATTTCCCAGAATGTATTGGGCTTCAGCAAGTAGCCGTGACATTTAATCAGTCTATAATAAATAAAATCATGGGATCTGAAAAGAGGGCTAAAGTAAGTAAGTAATAGTATAAATCTGTGCTAGATTGTAGTTATTTGGTTGTGTATCAATAGGGGAAGCATAGTAATTGGATGTCAGGAGAGTTTGGACTGTGCCTTTCTGCCTCGAAGAAGGGGGTCAGTCTGGATGTCCCTTGATGGTGTCTGTAATCTGGGGGCCTCCTCCGATGACTGCAGAAGAGGAGATACAGCTCTAGTCTCTAGAGCTCTAGTCTGACAATGAAGCCACTACACACCATGCCAACTGTCTACTATCCATACCATCCAACAAGTCTCAGGCTGGATCTACACTATCATATAATCCAGTTTCTTAATCCAGATTTTCTGTTATGAACCGAATTATATGAGTCTACATTGTCATATAATCCAGTTTAAAGCAGATAACTTGGATTCAGAAACTGGATTATACGGCAGTGTAAATGGGGCCTCAGATGAAGACATCAGAGACTAAAAAGTGTGGTCAAAATTGCAAATGGTATTAATGACAAAAAGCAATATTCTGTCCCCTCTTCTCAACCAGCTCAATTGTGCACAAATTACTTTTATATTTGGACTTAGTTTTTGCAGCAGGCTAGAGCAGTGTTTCCCAACCAGTGTGCCGCGGCACACTAGTGTGCCATGAGCGATCATCAGGTGTGCCGTGGGAAATTCGAACCTCCAATACCCTTTCTTCCCCCTCCTGCCGAACACTTTTTCTTCTCCACTCGGGTTCCCTTCTTCCCAGCCTCGCTCTGCTTGTTTTGCCTCGCTCTGCTCATGCTGCCGCTTCTGCAGGAGGGGGGAAGGAGGAAGACGTGACCTGTGTGGGCGCTACTGCGCAGACTCGCCCCACGTCTTCCTCCCTCCCCTCCACAGTGCTCTCTGGATATAGGTGAACTACAACTCCAAAACTCAAGATCAATGCCCACCAAACTCTTATAGTATTTTCTCTTGGTTATGGTAGTTCTGTGTGGGAAGTTTGATTCCATTCCATCATTGGTGGAATGCTCTTTGATTACGGGTGAACTATAACTCTCAGCTGTTGAGCAAGACCTTCGTGTGTGTCTTCCTGCCATTCCTGGCAGGATATCTATGCTGTGTTCATCGAAACAGGCCCAGGTTTCACACTGAGTGTATAAATACATTTAAAAACATATTAACTATATGTATTACTGTGTTAGAGTGTCATTTTGTGTCATTTTGGTTGGTGGTGTGCCCCAGGATTTTGTAAATGTAAAAAATGTGCCGCGGCTCAAAAGGTTGAAAAACACTGGGCTAGAGACAAGGGGGAAAAAGAAAGGAGTAATGAGAAACCAGGATATTTTAAAAGCATCTGAAAAAGTGGGATAACAGAGGATTAATTGTGACTGTCCCTGCCAAAGCAGGATGATTGTACACATGTAATGTTTTGTTCTCCCCAATCTGTTTACACAAATATTCATGTTTATAATACATCTAATCTGACAGAGGTAAAGCTAATTTCTTTCTCCCCCTCTTCCTCTCTATCTTTCTCTCTCTCTCCCTCCTCCTCCTTTTCATTTTGTATGAAAGCCTTCGGGGAGCTCATAGCTTTTGATCCTCCTCAACTTTGATGTAAGCAAATGTTTTAAGTTCTGCTCAAGCGGAATGTTTCCAACCCATATTCATTAATGATGCAAGTTCTTTTCTCCTTCCCTGGAAAAGCTATTTATAGTTCAATTTTGTGTGTATTTTATCTTCCATGTACTCATGGCAGAAATAAAAGGTCAAGACAAAAGAAGACGAATCATCACAGCTCTTCTGTTGTCTAATCTTAACTAATCATGTTCTGATTCCCCCCCCACACACACACACACAACGTCTCTCCCACCTATTCCTTTCCAGTTTTGGCACCGCTGATTTTGTTTGTTACTAAGTGCTTTAATCAAACTAGAAATGGCAAATGGTGGAAGATACAGAATCACAAAATCGCACAGTTGGAAGGCATCACAAAGACTATCTAGTTCAGGGGTGCTTGCACTTTTTCAGCATGCGAGCTACTCATAAAACAACCAAGTCAAAATGATCTACCTACCCACTACAAAAATGTGAAACATATCTGCTTTGAATTGGGTTTTCTGAGTCCACACTGACAACCAGCAGGTTGCCGTATAACACCCGTCTTGCAGGATCTGCACTGGCTGCCTATTGAGCACCGGATCGCCTTCAAAGTGTTGGTTCTTACCTTCAAGGGTCTGTACGGCCTGGGGCCAGCGTATCTGAGGGACCGCCTCACTCCCTATTGCCCATCGAGATCACTACGGTCTGAGGATGCCAACTTCCTGGAAATACCATCAGCAAAGTCGGCACACCTGACATCTACCCGCCGGAGGGCGTTCTCCGTCATAGCCCCCACGCTGTGGAACGCCCTCCCGGCCGAAACCAGAGCCCTGAGGGATTTACTCCCATTCAGGCGGGCCTGCAAAACCCATCTGTATAGGCAGGCCTTCGGAGAGTAGGCCCGCGTGCTCTGGGTACTGTGTTGTGGCTCCTGTTGCTGCTCCATTTGTTTTATTGCCTGTTCTGCTATTGCTCTAATTGTTCAATTGTTTTATGTTTTTAATCTTTGTTTTTATGCCCCTGGCTCTTGTGAGCCGCCGCGAGCCCCCGGGAGTCGGCGGCATAGAAGCCTCAATAATAAATAAATAATAAATAAATAAATATAATCTGATTCATAGCAGATAACATGGGATTTTATTCAACTGTGTGGAAAGGACCTCAGATAACCCAGGGCCCTTCCACACATCCTATTTTACAGTTGACACACACAAACTGATTTCTTACTACTGGACGAATTGACTGAACTCTCCTCCCACCCTGCCTGTGATCTACCAGGATGCCCTATGCGATCTACCAGTAGATCGCGATCTACCTAATGAGCACCCCTGATCTAGTTCAACCCTCCGCCATGCAGGAATACAGAACTATAAAGCTCTCCTGAACTAAGCTCTGTTTAGGCATCTCCAAAAAAGGAGACTCTATCGCCTCTTTTATTCCACTACCAAAAGCTCTTATAATAAAGAAGTTCTTATAATGTTTGTTAATACAGTTTGTTATACAGGATGGGTGACACCTAGCTTGGATTTTGGAAAAACATACATATACATACACATATATATCTTCTATGTATATAATAAAAGTCAGTGTTTGCGGGCGGTGGGTGGGTGGTGCGACCGAGCAAATATGTGCAAGCGTTTCGATTGGCTGCAACTGTCGGATTATTTGCATAAATGGCTATGACTGACCAGCCTCCCAACATTCCAACACAGCACAGAGAGGGGAGGGAAGGGAAGGGCCTGAGGCAGGCAGGCATAAATGGCTGGAGTTGAAGTTAGCCAGCTGACAGTTTTTTCTCTTGGAAATGGAATGTTCAGTACCTTCACCCAATATACTTCTAAGGTGACTCAGAGGGAAAGCAAAAGGCCTCAGGCAGTCAGCCACTGCGGCCCACAGCAATAACGGATCAGGACCAAACATGGCAAACAAGGGACCAATGGCCCACTTCACAACCTGGTGTGGTTTAGGGCAGGATGGGCCACGAATGATGGGATTTGCAGTACCTTCACATCATTCACTTCCCAAACAACACTGCAGCCCCTATAAATCACAGACCAGGTCCAAAATTGGCAACAAGGCTTCCTTAATTTGATTTTCCTGACTAGGCCTCAGCTCATGGGATATTGTTAGGCTTCCTCAACTTGATTTTCCTGACTAGGCCCCCAACAATGACAGAACAAGACCAAACTTGGCACACAGACCCCCGAAGATGCACCCTACATCCTGGTGCAGTTTGAGGAAGGATGGACCATGGATTATGGGACTTGCAGTACTTTAATTCACTTCCTTAGAGCACTGTGGCCCACACCAATGATGAACTATGGTACACAATGCCTTCCTCAAATAACCCAGGCACCACCGGGTCCCCAAACTAGTATAATATATATATTCAGCAGAATTTCAGAAGTGTTCTTTTTAATTGCCCCAAACCACTCCCTTAAAATAGATTTGCTTTTAAATCATGCTCTCAAGACACAAAATAAACAGTATACTTTAAAAGCAACATAGTTGGTTTACTAACAAACGTTATGTATTCGGTGCATAGGCACTTTGCTTATCAATGCAGCTACAATAGGATTTTAAGTAGTTTCTCTGTGTGGGCAACACAAGGCATCTTTCTCATAGAATTAATAGTCCAAAGCATCTCTTTGTTCTGAGAGTTTAATAGTCTCTCTAAGCATAGAGTTCCTACTGAGGTCTAAACTGAACTGTTCCTGCAGTCTTCGGAAGGCACACTTATCTATAGGCTTCTCAAAGTAAACACTGTTCTAAAATGAGTCCTGAACATGCCCAGTTCCCACAACAAAGAGGTTAAAGAGTGTAGCACATGGAGCAATGGATTCCACTTGCAGGAGAAGACAGACCATGAAAACATTAGGAAGAGGCTCCTGAGAGCAAGAGCTGCTCAACAGACTCATGCTAGTGGTTTGTTTTAATCAAGACTAGAAACTGAAATAACAGTTCAACAGGTTTCATGCTGTACTTGTGGCATGGAACAACAGGGAGTTGTATTGTCAAAGGCTTTCATGGCTGGAATCGCTGGGTTGTTGTAGGTTTTTTGGGCTATATGGCCATGTTCTAGAAGCATTCTCCCCTGACGTTTCACCCCTGACGTCTCCCCTGATGTTTCAACCTTTGGGGATGCTTGCCATAGATGCAGGCGAAACGTCAGGAGAGAATGCTTCTAGAACAGGGGTGCTCATTAGGTAGCTCGGGAGCTACTAGTAGATCTTCGGCCCTCTTCCAGGTGATCTTCGGGCCTCACCAGTCGGATGGGGCGCTCCTGCCATGCGCGCGCACACCCTGCGTGCACGCGCGCTCCTGCTGCTGGCTTCCGCTTTCACGGTGCTTCTTTCGCCTGAGGGGCATTGCAGGAAGAAGGAAGCATGAGGCGGGGCCTCTGGAGGGAGCGCCCTGCCTCTCTCTCATCCAGAAGCAGCAGTGCAGCCTCCATTGCCGGTGAGACAGGCAGGGCGGAGCGCTCCCTCTGGATGCCCCGCCTCGTGCTTTCTCCTTCCTGCAATGCCCCGCAGGCGGAAGTAGTGCTGCGCGGGCGGAAAACAGCAGCAGGAGCACGCGCGGAGGCAAGAGCGCGCAGCGGCGGGAGCGCACGGCGGCGGGGGCAGGTAGATCTTTTGGACTTAGTTGCTTTAAGAGTAGCTTGCACGCTGAAAAAGTGTGAGCACCCCTTGTAAAGAGGCTATTCAAATGAACCAGCTGGACAGGGTGGACCCTCTTTTACTGATCCCACCACTGCCACTAATTTGTAACGATGAGGTCACTACGTATCTGACCTAATGTAAAAGGGTGTTGTATAACTTTAATTTAAGGATCCCTTAAACATGAAGAGATTAGCCACCAGATTGTGAGAACTGTTGTTGTTATCTGTTATCTAGGAGGGTCTGTCACCAATTATTGTGGGACTTCAAACTGTGTAACAAGACAGGTTAAAAACACTTTCCTGTCTCGCTTTACTCTGAGGCTGGACTTTTAAAATATGGAACAGAGAGAGATTGTTGATGAAAAGAACAATAACAGTTTATTTATAGCTTGGCACAAAAGCGTGATGGGTACATTATAACTTCTTAGAGGCTCAACTCATCATGGTTACGTTGGTATTGTAGAAGATACAAAGTTTAAAATGTTTGACTGTTACTATTACTCAGATCAGTGTGTAACTATCTCACACACAGACCCCCTCTCCTC
Source organism: Anolis apletophallus (assembly GCA_030556195.1). Taxonomy (NCBI): domain Eukaryota; kingdom Metazoa; phylum Chordata; class Lepidosauria; order Squamata; family Anolidae; genus Anolis; species Anolis apletophallus. The sequence continues at coordinate 162,900,847 of JARBWK010000004.1, forward strand.
CTATAGGCACCTTGCCTATCTCTAGCCCTCAGGCTCTATACAAACAGACTGGCTCGCAAGCTCAGCCTACTAGAACTGTCTCTCTACAGCTCCAAAACCAGACTGCCCTCAGAACCCGCTCTCTCCTAGAGCTGGGCTGACAGTTAAACTGTCAAAATTCAAACTTCCCCAGAATTCTATTCTTGGCTGTGGCAGAAAGCTGTTGATTCCTCCCACCTCTGCCTTCCAGCCATGTTGCTATGACAACTCTTCCCCAAGGTGGGCCTTCACTGAAGAAGTGCACCTTCCCTAAACATCTAAACATCTCAATACATATTCAATCCTCAATCCTATAATAAAAAATAAACACTTCTGCACACCCCTGTTCTAGAACATGACCATATAGCCCAAGAAACCCCCACAACGACCCAATGGGGAGTTGTTCCTGGGCTATACATGTCTGTTCCTGATTACTCTTATTGTGAAAAGATGTATAACGTTGACTAGGGGGCCACAAATTTGTCCTGGTCAGATAAAATGTGCCCTCCACACGTTTCATGAAATTTCTGGTACACAAACAAAGTTGTTACATTCTACTCAACTTTCACCTTCTTTTTAGGATCTGTCCAATCAGGAAGAAACATCTAAAACCTAGGAACAAACCCAGATAAAAAAAATCTCATTTTTTCCAAGTGCAGAGACATGCAGATATTCGAAGATGTGGGTTTTTGGCTCATATCCGGGATATTTCCACACCTGAAAAACTCACGTTTTTTTGCGGTTTGTAGCAATTGCTTCTGCATTTACAGTGAATGATGTCTGGACACCCTCCGGTATCATAAGAACATAAGAACATAAGAAGAGCCATGCTGAATCGGACCTCAGCCCATCTAGTCCAGCATTCTGTATCACACAGTGGCCCACCAGTTGTACACGGGGATCTCGAGCAGAAGGGAGGGCAAAACCCTGACCTGCTCCCGACCCCCCACAACCAGTACCCAGGGAAATCCTGCCTACCTCAACCAACTCCGAGGTGGCACTTGAATGTCCTTTTCAGTAACTACCGATACACTTGGTATCCATGAATCTGTCTAATCCTGCCTTGAAGTTGTTCAGGCTGACAGCTGTCACAACCTCTTCTGGAAGTGAGTTCCATAACCCAATGACCCTCTGGGTAAAGAAATATTTCCCTTTATTAGTCCTAATTTTCCTACCTTGGAGCTTCAGGGAGTGCCCTCTAGTCCTAGTGTTTTGTGACAAAGAAAATAATTTTTCTTTATTCACCTTTTCTATCCCATGCATGATTTTATACACTTCGATCAAGTCACCTCTTAAACGCCGTCTTTCAAGGCTGAAAAGACCAAGGCGTTGCAACCTGGTTTCATAAGGGAGCCGCTCCATCCCTTGGATCATTCTTGTTGCCCTTCTTTGTACCTTTTCCAGTTCCGTTATATCCTTCTTAAGGTGCGGAGACCAGAATTGTACACAGTACTCCAAATGTGGCCTTACCATCGATTTGTAGAGAGGTAATACAACATTTGCTGACCTATTTTCGATTCCCTTTCTGATCATGCCTAGCATAGAATTTGCTTTTTTCACTGCTGCTGCGCACTGGGTTGACATCTTCATTGAGCTGTCCACCAAGACCCCAAGATCCCTTTCCTGGTTTGTCTCGGAAAGCTTTGACCCCATCAATTGGTAGGTGTAGTTGGGGTTCTTTGCCCCGATGTGCATGACTTTACACTTGTTTAGGTTAAAATGCATTTGCCACTTTGTTGCCCATTCACTCAATTTCGAGAGATCTTTCTGGAGCTCTTTACAATCAGTTTCATTTTTAACTACCCTGAACAATTTAGTGTTGTCTGCAAACTTTGCTACCTCAGAATTCACTCCTACATCCAGATCATTAATGAATAAATTAAAAAGTTACGGGCCCAAAACTGAACCTTGGGATACGCCACTTCTCACCTCTTTCCACCCAGAGAAATGTCCGTTTATTACCACCCTTTGTTTCCTACAGTTTAGCCAGGTTCCAATCCTGTGGGAGCTTCTGGGAGAAAGGTATTGTCTGGTTGGGCCCTCAGAGCTGCAGTTAAGAGAGGCACCTGCATTCTTGGCAGAAAAGGTTAAAGACCTTGTAAAGCTATAACTCTTAGGATTCCATAGCATGGAGACATGACATTTAACTGCATTCACCCTACAATGCAGACACACCCAGAGATCTAATTTGAAGACAAAGATGATATGACAGTCTCCCCATAACCTGACTGATTGTAAAGAAATAAATCAGAACAGAGAGAGATGGGGGAAATCATCTAAACTGAGAGAACTGAAGGCATTTGCAGCCTGAAACAACTGAAACAATGCTGTTGGAAATATGGAATGAAAGAAAACGAGGACACAAAAAGGATTCTGTTTGACTCGAAAGCTAAACAAACAAGACCTCTGATCAGTGGAATAGCAAATAGGAGGGAACACAATGGAGACCCTCCAGGTTAAACAATGGCAAGGCTTGGGAATAGGCTTTGCCTTGAATAAGGGGGGTGGGGTTTAACCCCTTCAGGTCAACAGGAGTTGTTTTCCCATCGGCCAGGGATTTGTTTTGCCATTTGCTCTTCTCTTGTCCAACTTGTCTTCAGTGCCCCCTTGTATTGACGTAAGTGCAGCACTGTTGGTTTAAGCAAAGGGACAAATGAAGCAAGGCTGCTCTCAAGTCTCAACTGTAGTTACATACAGATGCATGCCCTCCAATTGTCGCCATTCACTCCAATTTTTCAGCTGCTTTTAAAATGCATTGGCTTTTCCTTCCTTCTCTCCCCCCCCCCCCCCCCGGTCAACCTGGCTTACTTGAATTATTGGGATGTGAGTTCAAAGTACAGAAGGAGTTTGCACGCCATTCATGGAGCAGGAATAGAGGACGGATGAAGTGTTGTGCTTCCCTGTAGACTCAGGCAAAAAACAACTGCTGCAGCATCTCCTATCTTGTGTGTTCTTCCACATTTGTCACCTTGCCATCTTGACCACATTCTATGGCTGTTTGACCACCAATGTCCCAGGTTTCATTTGTGACATGTTAGAGGGCATACAGGTGTACATTTGTGGTTGTAGAGTGCCTTCAAGTCATTTCTGACTCATAGTACCTGAAAGCTGTGTTTTGAGGCTGAGAGTCTGTAACTCACTCACCCCAGGGATTTCTGTGGCCTCATGGTGTCTACAGTCATAGTCCAATGCTCAAACCACTATACTACACTTGCTCTAGTTCAGGTGTGGATACACAAACACACACAGAATTCCTGCATTCATTCTTGTAATAGGTTTTTAATCAAGCGTATAATTTATCCATGCTTTGTACAAATATTAAAATGATGGGGTGAAAGAATTCACCAGAGAGGTGATATATTATCAATTTTCAAATATCTAAATGATTCCCATCTGAAAGATGAAGCATGTTCATATTCTCCCACTTTATTTATTTGTTTATTTATTTGTTAGATTTATTGGCCGCCACTCCCAGCCGGCTCTGGGCGGCTTACATCAAGCACCACAAAAAAACAACAAATCTACAACAACAATAAAACCACAAAATAAAACAATTCCTAAGAGATAACACAAGTCCTAGGAGGTAGCACATTACAGCTCAAAGGCCTGCTGGAATAGGACTGACTTGCAGGCAGGGGCGGTCTAAGGTAATTTTATATGGTAAGCGAACATTATTTTGCCCCCCCCCCCATGTAAAACAAATATACAATTCTAATATCACAATACCAGTAGTAGTATATTGTATCAATGTATATACAATATATTATAGTACACACTCATACTATATTATATCATAATTATATTATACTACATTACAATATAATTATATTATAATATATTGACATTATAATATAATATAACATTCTATTATATTATTATTATTATAAAATAATATATAAAATTATTTATTTAAATAAAATTATTCTCTACTAAATATTTTCATTACTCCTATAAAACTCCAATAACCCAAAATAAAGTAAAATAAAATATTATATATTACTATTTGCCTGCGCAGATGCGCCTGTCTCTCCTTGATGTTCCCGGCTGGCGTGCAAGTGCGCGCGGAGGTGGGCAGGTGTGGTAGGGTGCACACGTGATTGGGCCTGGCAAGGGAGTTCACCACAGCGCGCGGCGGCTACTTCCGGTGGCGGTTGTCAGGAGGCAATACGCCGCCAATACCCCTTTGGCTCCACTCCCCTCTCCCTTTGTCTCCGCCCCCTGCCTGCCCAATTGGGTCACCGTATTTGGCAGCAGGGCGGAGACAAAGGGAGAGGGGAAGCACTCCCTGCCTGCCCGATAGGGAGTGCTTTGCTTACAGGCTTCTGCGCACAGGAGCTACTGGGCATGCGCAGAGCTTTTCGCACATGCGCAGTTGCTCCTGCGCTCAACTTCAGCTCCGGAGCAACTTTGCCTGCGCGAAAGCCTCCGCGCATGCCCAGAACCAACATCGGAGCGCACAAGGCTGGGGCCCAAAAGCAGGCAGCCGCAGTGCTGCCTGAGGAACATCGGCAGGGCCAGGATGCTGTCTGGCGCCGGCGCCCAGCGGGCAAGGGAATTCGCCCCTTCCCAGACGGCGCCCCATGCGGCTGCTTCCTTGGCCTACCTGTAGGACCGCCCTGCTTGCAGGCCTTCCAAAATGCCAACAGATTGCGCAAGGCTCGAACCTCCGGAGGTAGTGCATTCCAGAGAAACGAGGCGATGATGGAGAATGCCCTTCTCCATGTTGGAGTTGGGTGGTATTGTTTGACATTGGGCACGACTAGAAGATTCCACTCTTCGGATCTAAGTGTTCTCATGGGATGGTATGGGGTTAGGTGGTCCCTCAGGTACACTGGGCCCAGACCATACAAGGCCTTGAAAGTCAAGACTAACACTTTGAAGGTGATCCAGTACTCAATAGGAAGCCAGTGCAGTTCCCGCAGAATTGGTGTAATGTGGCAGATTCAAATTACAAGAAAAGAAATTGTGACAAAATATTGGGAAAAATCTCTTGTTGGGAAGAGCTGTTCAACCTAGGAACAGACCAGTGCTACCCAAACTAATAATCCATAGACTTTGCTGGGATGAAGTGTTGTGTTCATGGCTCACGGTAAAGGCGCATCTGCACTTCAGAATTCATGGAGTTGGACATCACTTTAATTGCCAAGGCTCAATGCTATGGAATCGTGCGAATTGTAATTTTACCAAGTATTTAGCCTATGCTACAAAAAGAGTGTTTCTGTCTCACCAAAATACAAATCATAGAATCGTTGAGATAGAAGAGACCTCATGGGCCATCAAATCCAACCCCCTGCCAAGAAGCAAGAAAATCACATTCAAAGCACCCCTGATAGATGGCCATCCAGCCTCTGCTTAAAAGCCTCCAAAGGACCCTCCACCACACTCCAGGGCGGAGAGTTCCACTGCTGAACAGCTCTCACAGTCAGGAAGTTCTCCCTCATGTTCAGGTGGAATCCTCTTTCCTGTAGTTTGAACCCATTGCTCCGTGTCCTAGTCTCCAGGGCAGCAGAAAACAAGCTTGCTCCTTCCTCCATATGACTTCCTCTCACATACTTATACATGGCTATCATGTCTCCTCTCAGCCTTCTCTTCTTCAGGCTAAACATGCCAAGCTCTTTAAGCCACTCCTCATAGGGTTTGTTCTCCAGACCCTTGATCATTTAGTCGTCCTCCTCTGGACACGTTCCAGATTATCAACATCTCCCTTCAACTGTGGTGCCCAGAATTGGACACTGTATTCCAGGTGTTGTCTGACTAAGGCAGAAGTAGCATGACTTCCCTGGATCTAATCACTATACTCTTATTGATGCAGGCTAAAATCCCATTGGCTTTTGTTGCCGCCACATCACATTGTTGGCTGTTTAACCTGTTGTCCACAAGGACTCCAAGATCTTTTTCACACGTACTGCTCTTGAGCCATGCGTCCCCAATCTTTATCTTTGCATGCACAACTGTATAATAGACGCATTGCATAAAATTACTTCCAGGTTATAATAATATTACTAAGATATCTCTTTATGTACATATATATACAAAACCTGAAATACTCAAAAATGTAAAATTTCAAATAAGGGCGCTCAACATGTACTAACTGGAATTTCCCCATCTCCCTGATTTTTCTCTTTTCTCTTTATTTATTTGTTTGTTTATTTATTTAAAACATTTAAAACATTCTAGTTTGATTAAACAATATTAAGCCATGGTAGTTGATATCAGGTCATACTACATTACTTCTACTATGTAGATGCACCCTAAGTTAACCAAGTTCAAACTACTTTAATCGTTTGTACTCAGTCTGCAGCACTTGAAGTCAGCTGAGGACCAAGTGGGGATGAGAATGGAAGGAGGAGGAGAGATTAGGGCAGTGTTTCCCAACCTTTTTTGAGCCGCGGCACACTTTTTACATTTGCAAAATCCTGGGGCACACCACCAACCAAAATGACACAAAATGACACTCTAACACAGTAATACATATAGTTAATATGTTTTTAAATGTATTTATACACTCAGTGTGAAACCTGGGTCTGTTTCGATGAACACAACATAGATATCTTGGCAGGAATGGCAGAAAGACACAAACTTCCCACACAGAACTCCCATAACCAAGAGAAAATGCTATAAGAGTTTGGTGGGCATTGACCTTGAGTTTTGGAGTTGTAGTTCACCTATATCCAGAGAGCACTGTGGACTCAAACAATGTTGTATCAGGACCAAACTTGGCATGAATACTCAATATGCCCAAATATGAATGCAGATGGAGTTCAGGGGAAATAGACCTTGACATTTGGGAGTTGTAGTTGCTTGAGCAACCGCGTAGGACTCCTCGAACATCTCTGGATCCACAGAACCATTTTGATTCCCCTACAATCAAAGAGCATTCTGAACCCCACCAATGATAGAACTGGGCCAAACTTCCCACACAGAACCCCCAGGAGGCAAGAGGAGGTCTCTACTTGGGGAAAGGGAGGCGGGCCTTCCCAATGCATGGAGAGGAGAGACCAAGTAGACAATGGGTGGGGAGGGGGTGTTAGTAATTTTGTGCCTTTATCGAGGTAGGTTTCTTAGGGTTTTATACTTCAACACACTAGACTCCCCCGAGGTTCCAATTTCCCATGGCACACCTCATGATTGCTCACGGCACACTAGTGTGCCCCGGCACACTGGTTGAGAAACATTGGATTAGTATTTTAAAACAGTTGTAAAGATAGGGGGAGTATCTTGCCAGTAGCAAAAGCAAATTACTTTAGCCTCTATAAGGTTCTTCTTCCTTAATAACCATTGCCATACTGATCTCACATTGATGTTGCCTGTCCAGTTTTTAATCTGTGAAAGGCTGAAGGTTCGGCTTGCTTCATTGCATTAGCCCAGTGTTTCCCAACTTTTGGTCTTCCAGGTGTTTTGGACTTGCTCCTACAATTCTGAACAGCGAGCTCAGATTTCTGGGAGTTCAAGTCCAAAATAACTGAAGGACCAAAAGACTGGGAGCCACAGCATTTACAAAACCATCATATGAATCTGTGAAATGCTAAAGGTTTGGCTTGCTTCACTGCATTAGCCCAGTGTCCCCCAGTCTTTAGTCTTCCAGGTGTTTTGGACTTGTGCCTACAATTCCTAACAGCTGGTAAGCTGGCTCAGATTTCTGGGAGTTGATGTCCACAATAACTTAAGATTGGGAGCCATAACATTTACCAGACTACCCCTCTATTCTGCCTTGGTTAGACCACATCTGGGATATTGTGTCCAATTGTAGGAAGATGTTGGCAAGCTGGAATGTGTCCAGAGGAGGGCGACTAAAATGATTAAGGGTCTAGAGAACAAGCCCTATGAGGAGCGGCTTAAAGAACTGGACATGAAAAGAGAAGGTTGAGAGGAGACATGATAGCCATGTATAAATATGTGAGAGGAAGTCATAGGGAGGCGGGAGCAAGCTTGTTTTCTGCTGCCCTGGAGTCCAAGGCACAGAACAATGGCTTCCAACTACAAGAATGGAGATTCCATCTGAACATTAGGAAGAACTTCCTAACTGTGAGAGCTGTTCAACAGTGGAACTCTCTGCCCTGGAGTGTGGTGGAGGCTCCTTCTTTGGAGGCTCTTAAACAGAGGCTGGATGGCCATATGTCGAGGGTGCTTTGAATGCAATTTTCCTGATTCTTGGCAGGGGGTTGGACTGGATGGCCCACGAGGTCTCTTCCAACTCTAGGATTCTATATGTCCCACTGGTCAAGATGGGAGCTGTGTTTGAATTAGATTTTCCAAGGAAGAGGAGGAAAAGGGACAGACTTTCTTCAATGTCTATTTTAAAAAAATGTGCAGAGCCGAGTTTGTGTGTCTTACTCTTTATATGTGTGTTTTACTTACCGCAGGCTGAAAATAAACCACGGCACTGAAAAGAAAAAACCTGGAGTTTGCATCACGGCTAATTATTTCCCAGCTCTCCCACCCTGCCTCTCTCTCTCTTTTACATCAAAATATTGCACATTGTAATAGGAAAAGTGTGTCACACGGGGAGTAATCATGTCTTGACATTTATTTTAATTTGTTATTTCTGTCTGGGATTCTGCTTGCTATACCACTTTCAAACCTTCATAGTGATAAAATGTCAAGCCTATTAACACCCAAAACGCATCTCCCAGAGAGACAACAAGCAAAATTATTTTCCTGGTTTTGCTTCAGTCATCAGGCAAAGAAGGTGGGGGAGTGGGGGAGACCACTCCAGTGTGGCCAGAGGGGATAGCGATTGATCCGATCCCATGAACTTCTAGCAGGAATCAGGGTGTTTGCGTGACACATGTCTCCATATTTTGTGGGACGGAATGTGTGTGTTGGCTTCACAAGACACAGTGGTACTGAGGCAATAGATGGATTGTGGTCTGCTTTCTTGAAAACAATTCTGCTTCGTTGTTGCAGGTTTTTCAGGCTGTATGGCCATGCTCTAGAAGCGTTCTCTCCTGACGTTTCGCCTGCATCTGTGGCAAGCACCCTCAGAGGTTGTGAGGTTCTGCTTTGGTCAGACCTCACCTAAAATACAGTGTCCAGTTCTGGGGAATAACAATTCAAGAAAGATATGGACAAGCAAGAATGTGTCTGGAGAGTGGTGATCAAAAAGCAGGGGAATTCTATACAAGAATTGATCAAGGTCAGTTAGCACCTCCCAACAAAGGATTCCTCTAGGCCAGGGCCGTAGCCAGGATTTTGATTCGGGAGGGGCTGAGTTTCATTCAGGGGGGGGGCTGAGACTGAGGGAGGGAGGGCCTACCCTAGCAAACTTTTTGTATTGTTATCCCAATAACCCCATGAATGTGGGATATAATGAGCATGGGGATCAGATCATGATATGAATAAACATAACAGTTTAAATAATGTACTAGTAAGGCCTTCTCGCAGACTGCCCTGAGAATTTCGGGGGGAGGGGCTGAAGCCCCCTAAGCACCCCCCCCCCCCCCGGCTACATGCCTGCTCCAGGCATAAACCAGACAGGCTTTGAATCTGCAAGGCCATTAAATGCTAATCAAGGTGGCCATTTGCAACATTCACACTTGCCTCAAGCAGACAAGAGTTCTTTTTTCCACCCTGGATATTCCACAGGTATATAAACCTCACTTGCCTAGTTTCCAACAGACCCCTCAACTTCTGAGTATGCCTGCCGTAGATGTGGGCGAAATATCAGAAGACAATGCTTCTGGAACATGGCCATACAGCCCAGAAAATGCACAGCAAATGCACAGATCAAAGGCCTGAAAATCACGATTCCCTATGAGGAGCAGTTTAGAGAGCTGGGTAGGTTTAGTTTGGAGAAGCAAAGAGGGGACCCGTTAGCCATATTTGAAAGACTGACACGTGGAGCAAGCTTGTTTTGGCTGCTCCATGAAGCAATAGATCCAAACTGCAGGAAAAGTGATTCCAACTGAATATTAGGAAAAGCTACCTTAAGATAAAAGTTGTTTGTGATTGGAATAGTCTGGGAGTGTGATGGAGTGAAAGCTGCAGATATGAGTTACAGTCACTTTTGCTCATTTTACACACAGGTAGATGCATGCACTACTTCACGCAGCCATTATTTTTGCCAATGCTCTCTTTCCCAGATTTACAAAATCAGTGGCAACTGTTGCCTAAAACAGATTCCCTGAACATATGAAACTCTCCGAACACAAATTTGGCTATGATTCAGCCCAAAGTAACTTCACCTGGAAGCAGTACTCCAAAGGAAGAGCTGTTTCCCAATCTGACCACCTGTGGGATTTTAAAACACATACATAACCATAGATCAGAGTTTGGCAAAAAAATTGACCAGTTTGGATTATAGTATCTATAGTTCATAGTTCAAAACCACACTGTTTTTCTGATCAGATGACATGATCCAAAATAGACAGAAGGTTAGAGCAAGGGAACTGTCCAAAAAGTTGATGCAAGAGAAATAGACCAAAAAAAGTAACTTTTCCAAGTTTGAAAATCTAGAATCCTGAACAAATGCAAAGCATTCAGCCAGTCACAAAAACCAAAGCATCTTCTCCTCATTCCCCTAAAACATACAAAAAACTGATGGGGTGACCAAAAAAGTAACTTTCCAAGGTTGAAAATCTAGATTCCTAAACCAAAGGCCTTCAGCCATGCATGAAAATCAATCAATCTGCTACTAATTCCCAAAAATATACAAAAAACGGATGGGATGCCCCCATATTATCCAATTTCCTAGACAGATCGATGTACAGGCATCAGGTACAAAATCCATGCTCACTCGTGACCTTTATGAACTAGCTGGTTTTAAGCAATGGAAAGCATCTCAACTTGATAGATGGCTTCCCTAAACAAATAGCCAACTTACCTCTTCCCAGTGCTTCCCAAGAGGTTGGCAAATCCCCCCAGGCTTAGGGCTCACTTAGGACCTATGGGGACTCCGACCCAGATCCAAGCCGGAGGATTTGAAACAGGCTGCTTGTTCCCCATTGCAGAGAGGTTTTATCAATCCCTTTTCCGACGAGCCACGCATCCGAAAGGATGGGACTTTTTATTGCCAGGATGGAAAAGCCCAACAAGGCCAGCCGAGGGGGCCTTATGTGATCAAGCACCGGCCCCTCCCAATACTTCCCTCTCCCCACTTCTTTGGGAAGTCAATGCAGCTGACTGTGTTTTTCTCCTAAGCCTCCTTGGAGCTGTTCAGTTGTGCCGACCTCTCCAAAGAAAGGGCTGGAAAGGAATGCCAAAGCCGGCTCCTGGGGGCTGCCCTTCAGCTTCCAGCCTCCAGCCTTTTCATTATTTACACTTTTCTATCTGAATGCTTCAAGGGGAGGAGGAGAGGGGGGGATTTCTTCACAGACCCTCACCATCAAGCATCTCCCCCTTTCCTTGCTTCTCTTCAACAGGAGCCTGTTGTATTGGAGGAGTTCTTCTCATTTAAGTCCGAGCAAAGCCATCCTTCAATGGCATGGCCAGGTGCTGGAGAGTTGGGGAGACAGGAGGTCCCTTTCAGTCTGGAAAGATTTGAAAGCCTTGCTCACATCTTTTCTTCTTTTCAACAAGGTCTACCTTAATTTCCAATATCGCCCTTTTATTTCTTTCTCTCACCCTTCTCTGAGGATTGTTTTAAAGAGGAGGGGAAATAGTGGAAGAAGGACAAAAAATGAGGCACAAACCTCCTTCTCCTCTTGATCAGAAGTTTATTCCATGGAATAAAAGCCATCAGGAGCTTGGTTCAATTTGAAAATCTTCCCAAGGGCAATTAAAGTAAGAGATTTTGTGTGTGTGTCATTGAGACACTTTCACTAGCAGGCCTCTTCTCTCTAGGTTCTCTGTTTCTCCCAATTATCTCCAAAAAAACCCCTTAAAATCCAAATGTGTCTCATTCTAATTATTTTTTTTGTTCTTACTGGAATCAACTTTTTTACAGCGTGCTCTAGCACAGTGTTTCTCAACTTTCCTAATGCCGCAACCCCTTAATACAGTTCCTCGTGTTGTGGCGACCCCCAACCATATCATTATTTTCGTTGATACTTCATAACTGTAATTTTGCTACTGTTATGAATCTTTTTTTTAATAAAATAATTCTTTATTGGTTTTTCAAACATATAAAAAGTTTTGAAACGGAATGCACAGAGTGTGCTTGAATAAAACAAACATAGATGCTGTGGTCCATCTCGGGACGATCACAGCAGTGTACAGAAAAGAGACAGCTTGAGGTACAGCGGTGCAATGAAATTGTTTGATCCGTGAGGCGTATTATAGTCAGTTTGGTTGGACCACTCTATACATATTACCCCAACTCTTGCTTTTCTTATTTCACTCTACGTCGACTTAGTGCCCGTGGTACTATTTGGTTACCTGTAATTTAAGAGAGATCGTAAGTCTATGTCTAAATATTCACTATTACATAGTTCATTAACCCCTAATACCAGTTGAGTGTCAGATCTAAATTGTGTTCTTTCCTACAATGTTCTTGAACCAACAGCCAGTCTCCCTTTTCCTCCCGGGCTTTATCTTCTTTCTTTTCTTTTAAGGCATCCGTGAGCCATTCCATCTCGATAGTGTCCATAACCTTTGTAATCCATTCTCCTCTGGTCGGAGCTCTCCTGCTTTCCAATATTTGGCATATACCAATTTGGCTGCCGTTGTTAATAATATGAAAATCTCTCATTAGAGCTTAATTCTAATTCTTGATCCACGATACCCAGAAGAAAAAGGTCTGGTTTCCTTTCAATTTGTTTTTAAATTTTCTCTAATTCTTTTCAATCATTGTCGAAAATTGCTTTGCTTTTTTACACGTCCACCAGAGATGGAAGAATGTTCCATGCTTTTCGTTGCAGTTCCAACAGTTTGTTTTAGAGTTTTTGTACATTTTTGCGATCTTGTCCAGTGATATGTGCCATCTATGAATCTGTTATGAATCTTAATGTAAATCTATTATATAAAGGGGACCGACCGTCCCAAACAGAGAAACCTTAAAATGCAGAGACACCAAACTTGCCAACAGAAATAGGCCTCAGGCAAGGTAGGTTTTGAGCAAAGAAACTTTCCCACCCAAAACCTAGAAGGCCCCCAAAACAACGATACACAGGAGGACATAACAACTACCAGGAGGACAAAACACTAACACAAATAGGGCACCAGGGACACAGGCACCACTAACAAACACATACCGCCAGAATAACACTTGCAACACCCACAAAAAAAACCTTCAACACAAAAACCCACCCCAACCAAAATTCACAACAAACACCACTGTCCACACCCCCTCCACATCACAACCAGCACACAGCCAGACTGAGACAACTGTCTCCACAACACACACAAAATAAACCCCACAAATACCTGACAATTTCCCCAACACAAACCCCAGGACTGCACTCACTACTCACCACCACACACACCTCCAAATACACACACGTCACAGGCACAATACTCCAGCTATTCCTACCCACACAACACAACACAACTTCCTATCACAACCCATCCCCCCAACCTTACGGATATATATGCAGGCAGGGCCGTAGCCAGGATTTTGATTCCGGGGGGAGGGGCTGAGTTTGATTCGGGGGGGGCTGAGACTGGGTGGAAGAGGGTCTACCCTAGCAAACCTTTTGTATTGTTATCCCAATAACCCCATTAATGTGGGATATAATGAGCATGGTGATCAGATCATGATATGAATAAACATAACAGTTTAAATAATGTACCAGTAGGCCTTTTCGCGGACCACCCTGAGAAGGGGGGGGGGTGGCTGAAGCCCCCTTAGCCCCCCCCCCCCTGGCTACATGCCTGTATACAGGATATAATTCATTTACTGGACCAAATTTGGCACAAACGCCCAATACGCCCAAGTTTGAATACTGGTGGGGTTGGGGTGGGGATTGATTTTGTCATTTGGGAGTTTATAGTTCATCTACAATCAAAGAGCATTCTGAACTACACCAACCATGGAATTGAACCAAACCTGGCACACAAAACTCCCATGACCAACTGAAAATACTGGCAGGGTTTGGTGGGCATTGACCTTGAGTTCTGGAGTCCAGAGAGTACTGTGGACACAAACAATGATGGATCTGGACCAAACTTGGCACGAATACTCAGTATGCCCAAATGTGAACACTGGTGGAGTTTGGGGAAAATAGACCTTGACATTTGGGAGTTGTAGTTGCTGGAATTTATAGTTCACCTACAATCGAAGAACATTCTGAACTCCAACAACGATGAAATTGAACCAATCTTGGCACACAGAACTCCCATGACCAACAGAAAATAGTGAAAGGGATTGATGGGCCTTGACCTTGAGTTTTGGAGTTATAGTTCACCTACATCCAGAGTTCACTGTGGATTCAAAGAATGATAATCTGGACCAAACTTGGCACAGATATTCAGTATGCCCAAATGTGAACACTGGTCGAGTTTGGGGAAAATAGACCTTGACATTTGGGAGTTGTAGTTGCTGGGATTTATAGGTCACTTACAATCAAATAACATTCTGAACCCCACCAACGATAGAGTTGGGCCAAACTTCCCACACAGAACTCCTATGACGAACAGAAAAATACTATGTTTTCTAATGTTCTTTGGTGACCCCACCAGGGTCCTGACCCCCAGGTTGAGAAACACTGCTCTAGCAACTGGAGACTTGCCTTTTCTTAAACATTCCTTGCCTTGCATTCTTTACTCCCCTCTTGCTCTTAATGTCAAAAAATATATATTCGCTTACTGGTGCCTGAATGGTGACAAAAAGAGGATTATGATTATTTTAGCAAAACAATGGAAAAGATAGCAGGAGGCTAATACATAAACAGTGGCAATCTATGCAACGTGTACAAATAATGGAGTCTTCTCTAGTAAATACACATATATTATATCAATACATCATGAGTACAAGAGCATCAAAACATACATGTCATATCACATCAACATCATAGGTTAGGAAATAATGGCGGTGAGTAAGCTTCGTTTCTCGCGCGAGACCCTTTCGTCGGTCCGTGGACGACCTTCTCCCACCTACAATATATTTCTGTGAGAATTTCCTGGAACTTTGATTTATTTTGAAGATTTGGCTGTGTTTGGGAGAGGCGTCCGGGACTGTGCCTTGATTATCTATCATTGACTCTCCTCGTTTGAGCCTGGGCGTCTTGGCTCGCCGCTTGTGCGAGCTTACTCACCGCCATTATTCCCTAACCTATGATGTTGGTACTTACCCTGTGATATGACATGTATGTTTTGATGCTCTTGTACTCATGATGTATTGATATAATATATGTGTATTTACTAGAGAAGACTCCATTATTTGTACACATTGCATAGATTGCCACTGTTTATGTATTAGCCTCCTGCTATCTTTTCCAATGTATAGTCTTTTGCATGTGGAATAGCGCTCCTTTCTCTCATTATTTTAGCAAAACAGCCATGATATCATGAAGAGAAGAAAACAGCATTATTAGAAAAGATACTTTGGCTGTGTAACCGGGGGGGGGGGGGGGCTACAGGTAGGCCAAGTAAGCGGCCGCATAGGGCGCCATCTGGGAAGGGGGCACCATCCTGGCCGCATGTGGTGCCATCCTGGCCCTGCCGATGTTCCTCAGGCAGTGCCGCAGCTGCCTGCTTTTGGGCCCTGGCCTTGTGCGCTCCGACGCCGCTTCTGGGCATGCGCGGAGGTTTTTGCGCAGGTGCAGTTGCTCCGGAGCTGAAGTTGAGCGCATGAGCAACTGCACCTGCGCAAAAACCTCCGTGCATGCCCAGTAGCTCCCTTGCGCAGAAGCCTGTAAGCAAAGCACTCCCTATCGGGCAGGCAGGGAGTGCTTCCCCTCTCCCTTTGTCTCTGCTGCGCGCGTGTTTGCGGGGAAGGAGAAAAGAATCAGTGAAGGAAGTGTAAGTGAAGGAATGAATGAAGGGCTTTCCTCCTCCTCCTCTGTGACCTCTTCTCTCCCTCCTTCCTTTCTTCAGCTCTATTTCTGTCTAGACCTGAGGGGCCTGAGGCTATGAGGAGCTGTGGGAGTTGGAGTCCAAAACACCTAAAGGGAGGGAGGGCCCAAGTTTGCCCAGGCCGCGCTGCCTGTATTCGACCTCATTTGAACATTTTGGATGTTTTTCTATTTACATTTACATTGGGATCCTAATTCTGGACTTATGGGAGACTCCTATGAATTATGAGACGGGTGGTAGGTAATATATTCTGATTTTGATGCATTTACATTGTGTTTCTTGTTGATTATTATACAGTTCTGCTTAATATTGTCATACAATATAATAAAAATACAATATAACAATAGAATAATGATATATTTTATATTACATGTAATATTACAAACAATATTGCAGTATAGTGGTATTGTACAAAATAGTAATATATAATATTTTATGTTACTTTATTTTCAGTTATTTGAGTTTTATAGGAGTAATGAAAATATTTAGTAGAGGATAATTTTATTTAAATAAATAATTTTATTTATTATTTTATAATAATAATATAATAGAATGTTATATTATATTATAATGTCAATATATTATAGTATAATTATATTGTAATGCAGTATAATATAATTATGATATAATATAGTATGAGTATGGTATAATATATTGTATATACATTGATACAATATAATACTATTAATGGTATTGTGATATTATAATTGTATATTTGTTTTACATGTGTGGGGGCAAAATAATGTGTTTTTGGGGGGGGCAAAATAATGTTCGCTTACCATTTAAAATTACCTTAGACCGCCCCTGTGTGTAACTTTGTTCTTACTGGTAGAGAGAAATTGCATCAACTGTTACAGTTTTAAAAACAATTCCAACCTCTTCAGTTGTGACAAAGTTTTGATCCATAAATTTCAAACAGTATGTTTCCTCTTCAATGAAGAGACTATAGACCCTGTTTTGTGCTAATCTGCAGGTAACACCTTAGAAAAATTGAGATTTTTCTTTTGTTTACTACAAAGCCAGAAGCCTTCCTCCACTTTGATCAAAAGCAAAATGCAGAGTCTCCATTTGCATCCATTGCTTGACTGTTTAGTCTCTCTTGTGAGCATAATTAGGTTAAGTTCAGTTTAATTAGTGTGTCTGCCAATACGATTACGATGTTTGCAAACATACGATTCAAGTAATTATTTGAAAGTTTTCTTTACTTGGAAATAAACAAACAAAATAAAACACCCATCCTTGGCCCCCCACCAATCCCTTGAATATAAAAGACTGCCTACTATGTTGTTATTGTTGTTATTGTTCCCTCTGCTGCTGCTGTTATAACAAGAGAAGACTTGTGAGAAATTTCATGGGTGATTAGCCTCTTCCCCCTCAACATGCACACCAATAGTATCTTTTATTCCACCCGGCATAAGACTATAGAGGGCTTCAGAATTTCAATGTAAACATTTGCACCAAAACAAAGACTTGGAAAGGCAACCACAAAATTACTACCTGAAATCCTCAAATGTAAAGTAAAGGTAAAGGTTCCCCTGACATTAAGTCTAGTTGTGTCTGACTCTGGGAGAATGGGGTGGTGGTGCTCATTTCCATTTCTAAGCCAAAGAGCCGGCGTTGTCTGTAGACACTTCCAAGGCCATGTGAACAGCATGATTGCATGGAGTGTCATTACCTTCCTGCTGAAGTTGTACCTATTATCTACTCACACTTTCATGTTTTCAAACTGCTAGGTTGGCAGAAGCTGGGGCTAATGGTGGGAGCTCACCCCACTCCCTGGATTCGAACAGCCAACCTTTCGGTCAACAAGTACAGTAGTTCAGTGGATTAACCCGATGCACCACCAGAGGGGCTATATAAAGTGTAAAGACATATAATTAAATACTCAAATAATGTAAATTGTGAAAGCTGGACAGTAGGGCTGGGTAGGTTTGTCGGAATCTAACAGAAATCAGAATGTGTCGGAAGAAAAGTTACTTTTTTGCCATTTTCAAAAAATTAGTTACCCGGAAGTGGTGTTGACATACCAAAGCTCCGTCCGCCATTATCGGAAAGGGCGCCAGATGTCATTTCCGCCCTTTTCCTAGAGCCTTCTGTCATTGGCTGGTTGCGTTCAGGTGGTTTGCAAGCGGCCACCTGATTTCCTCCAGCCAATGAGCTATCGCGCTCTGGAAGCCAGGGGCCGAAATTTCCTCCCAATCGCCAAGGCTCTCCCTCGGCTTGGGAGGGACGGCCTTGACGATCAGGAGGAAATCTCCTCCTAATCGCGGCCCCTGGCTTCCAAAGTGCCAATTTCTTCCCTCCTTGTCCCCCAGTCCTAACTCGGTTAAAGAGATTTTAAAAGTCATTCCGAAATTTTGGAATTAATCCAAATAAATTTTGAAATTTTAATGGAAATATTCGGAAGGCTATCAGATACGAAGCGCCAGCGCCCCCTAGAGCCAAAGCGAGTTTTGAACCGGTTTTTTTGAATCAAACAGCCCTACTGGACAGTGCGGAAAGCTGACCAGAAGGAAATCAACTCACTGAAAATCGGATGCTAGAAAAGAGTTCTGTGAATTGTTGTTGTGCACCTTCAAATGAAATACACAGAAGTAACATTCTGGCTTGAAAACAATCCATGTGAAAGAAACTGCCGAGTCGTAGTGGACCACCAGCTGAACTTAAGTCTACAGTTTGATGTAGCAGCTAAAAAACCAATGTGATTCTAGCCTGTATCAATAGGTGTGTAAAATTGAAATTGAAGAAGCTCATTGGCTGTTTTATTCTGTTTTATTACACTTTATTCTGTTTTCGTCAGACTTCATGTGGAACAACACAGTGCCCAGTTTTAGGCACCAAAATTCAAGAAGGATGTTGACAAAGTAGAATATGTCCAGAGAAGGGCGACCAAAATTATCAAATATTTGGAATCTAAACCCTATGAAGAACAGCTTAGGGAGCTGGGTATGTTTAGCTTGGAGAAGAGAAGGCTATTTCGAATAGCCCTGTATAAATATTTGAAAGGATATCACATTGAGATGGGAGCAAGCTTGTTTTCTGCTGCTCTGGAGACTAGTCATGGGCACGGTATTTGTCTCAGTTGTTTCTTTTGTGTTTTTGTTTTGTACTGCTCATTCAGAGGGCACAAAACGGTACAACGCCCCTCCTGTTCAGAAAAATTGAAAGGTTAGTGGGAAAGGTAACCATTTGGTTGGCTGATGTGTTCAGCACTCGGTGCGCTTGGTGCTCAGCTGTAGGCCATACAAGAGCCAAGCACTGAGTACCTCTTACTCATTGCTTGGATATAGGCTCTGGTGCTTTGCCACCAATGGACTGAAAATATTCTCTTTTTTTGGACCTTGGATGGAAAAGCTCATTCAGAAAGGCTCCCATTTTCAGGAGAGGTGCTCGAAAACAAAAATAGGGCCTTACGAATGAAACAAACCAAAATGGATAGTGATTCTGTACAAATGTACAAGACTACTGGAGACTAGAACATGGAGAAATGCATTCAAATTTCATGGGGGAAAAGATTCCACCCAAATATGGTATTAAGAAGAACTTTCTGAAGGTAAGAGCTGTGTGGCAGTGGAATATGCTGCCTGGGAGCATTGTGGAGTCTCCTTCTCTTGAGGTTTATAAGCAGAGGCTGGATGGTCATCTTTTAGGGTTGCTTTGACTGTATGTTCCTGCATGACGGGTGGTTGAATTGGACAGACCATGTGGTCTCTTCCAATTCAATTCTATGATTGTAAGCCATCTCTGCTAAGGTGACCCTAAAATGTGCCTTGAAAGGAAAGATATGGCAAAATTAATGACTTCGGAAGGCCACTTTAACACATTTCTGTTTTAAAGAGCTAAATGATTGGGATTTATGCAGTGAGCTACAAGGGAAGATCTAGAATCCTTTTAGGTTTTGTCAATATTTGTTCAAAGAGGTTTGCCAAGGTTGAGGCAGTGTCTCGAGTCATAACATGGGTCCTACCTGTTGAACGTTGCCTTCAAGGACGTAGACCTGGGTGATATGGTAATTGGGGAAGGACGGGGGAGAGGTAATTACTCCTCTCAACCCTTCCCTTTCTCTTGTTGGCCTGGCTGACATCACTAGAGTAGTGACAAGTAGGGCCCACTGTGTGGCCAGAGACCATGAGAAATGTAGGATGATAAAGGACAATAAGGGTGGCTGTCCAGCGGCACCCAACCACATTTGGTACTGCTGGATGGTTGGGAATTTCTCCTGCCTCTAATAGCAGGGCAACTGCCTGTCTGACCCATCCCATGGCCAGACAATCCTCAAAGATAGCCCCCGAAGACCCTATTTAAAGCAAGGTTCTTAATATGGCCACATTTTGTGGGGATCCACTAATATGTTTATGACTGCTAGAGTTGTGTGTTCCATGGCACAATGATTCTCCACTGTCTATATAAATAAAAATGTAATGTTTGTTTGTGGGATTAGCATAATTCAAAAACCACTGGACAAATTGACACCAAATTTGAACACAATACAGCTTATCAGGTCTACAAATGACAGTCATTCATAAAAACACTAAAAACCACAACAGAAGGGACTTAAAAGGCCAAAAAAGCAAAAAAAGATGCTACAGTGCATGCACCAAAATAACTCGCCCAGGCAAACAAAAACACACAAAATCATAGCCACACTCTCTTTAAGACTACAGCTCCCAGCATCCCCTAGATCAGTGTTTCCCAACCAGTGTGCCATGAGCAATCATCAGGTGTGCCGTGGGAAATTTGAACCTCAAATACCCTTTCTTCCCCCTCCTTTTTCTTCTCCACTCGGGCTCCCTTCTTCCCAGCTTCGCTCTGCTCGCTTTGCTGCGCTTTGCTCACACTGCCGAGTGTTCAGGAGGGGAGGATGGAGGGAGGAAGATGTGACCCATGCGGGTGCTACTGCGCAGACTCGCCCCACGTCTTCCTCCCTCCCCCTCCCCTCCTGAACAATATGCCAAGTGTGGTTCAATTCCATTGTTGCAAGAGTTCAGGATGCTCTTTGATTGTGTGTTAACGATAAATCCCAGAAACTGTAACTCCCAAATGTCAAGGTCTATTTTCCCCAAACTCCATCTGTGTTCACATTTGGGCATATGGAGTATTCATGCCAAGTTTGGTCCTGATCCAACATTGTTTGAGTCCATAGTGCTCTCTGGATATAGGTGAACTACAACTCCAAAACTCAAGGTCAATGCCCACCAAACTCTTATAGTATTTTCTCTTGGTTATGGGAGTTCTGTGTGGGAAGTTTGATTCCATTCCATCATTGGTGGAGTTCAGAGTGCTCTTTGATTGCGGGTGTACTATAACTCCCAGCTGTTGAGCAAGACCTTCGTGTGTGTCTTTCTGCCATTCCTGCCAGGATATCTATGTTGTGTTCATTGAAACAGGCCCAGGTTTCACACTGTGTGTATAAATACATTTAAAAACATATCAACTATATGTATTACTGTGTTAGAGTGTCATTTTGTGTCATTTTGGTTGGTGGTGTGCCCGAGGATTTTGTAAATGTAAAAAATGTGCCGCGGCTCAAAAAAGGTTGAAAAACACTGCCCTAGATCAGGCCCTTTAGGGGAGGAGGATGCTCCAAATGCACTGCTTCCAAGGTGCAATCTTGCTTCTCTTTGGATTTCTTTGAGAGCATTCCAATCCGTACATATTTCCTATTCCTGGACTACAACTCCCAGCAATCCTCCAGAATAGATAAGATACATAGATTACATAGAGATAGATAGTAGGTAGATACTAGATCAATCCAGAAGACTGTTTGGAGTCACAGTCCAAGAATAAGTAAGGAAAGAAGAAAGGAGAGAAATAAAAAGAGAGGGGAAGGAAGGAAGGAAGGAGGAAGGAAGAAGAGAAGGAAAGAAAAAAATTGAAGGAAGGAAGGGAGGAAAGAGGGAGGGAGGAAAGGATGGAGAGAAAGAAAGGAGAGAAAGACAGTGGGAAGGTTGGCCACAGCAATATGTGGCGGGTACAGCTAGTTTGAGAAATAAATCCTTTGACCTAAAGCACAGCTTTTTTCCTCCTGGACAAAAATCACTGGTGTGGGGCTGCCGACTTTACCGAGTCAAGCAGAGTTGGCTTTATCCAATTCCTCTCCCACTTAAGTGTCCCTTGCTTTTTCGTCAAGCTCAGCAAGAAAGAGGCAGCTGAATTATCTTGATAGGTGACTCTGCAGAGAGGGAAATGGGTCTGGACATTAGTAAAGCCTGATAAAGGAGAGAGGAGAGGGTTTTGCCAAGCCATCTGGGTGCCAGAGCGGCTGATAATGTGACAATAAATGTTACTTATTAGGTGTTGTCCCAGGTCTGTGCTTTCATGCTGGGTCAAAGGCTTAAGGAGCTATTTGTTCTCAGCATCAAGGATACAGCTTGCAAAGCCTGCTATGAAGGCCGACTCTTATTTTGACCCTGGGAAAGATTTATTTATTTTTCTCCAGGTGCATGTGTGTGTCCTGAGCTATAGAGGGTATTAGTTCCCAACTCGCATCAAAGCAAATATTCTGAAGCTGAGAGCAGGGTGAAAAGTTTGAAGGCTTTCCAAATATGACAACCCAAGGCTAAGCACAGGAGATACAATTCTCCTCGGAAATATGACAACATAATACTAGTTATCATCACTGCCCCCATCAGACAACAAATGATATTGTGGTCCAATCATTAAAGTAAGTGGACAAGGCAAGTCCACTCATAACATTAGGCAAGGTGAAGCATTCATACCACAGAGATCTTAAGAGCATTTCCCCAAATCCTTAGGCTCTCTTCTCCATTATAAGCCAGAGCTGTGTTCAAGTTAAGGGTGCATCTACATAGCAGAATTAACGCAGTTTGAGATCACTTTAACTGCCATAGCTTATTGCTATGGAATTTTGTAGATCAGGCATGGGCAAACTTTGGCCCTCCAGGTATTTTGGACTTCAACTCCCATAATTCCTAACAGCCAGTAGGATATTAGGAACGGTGTGAGATGAAGTCCAAAACATCTGGACGGCCCATGGCTGCTGTAGATGTACCCCAGTGGTTGGTTTGCAGATCTCATTCCCCAGTTTCCATGGGACACCTCAGGCTCCAGAGGACAAAAAGAGGTTTTAGTTCTCCAGGTCAACTCCAGGGTCCCAGGGACGAGACTAAAACTGCATCTACACTGGTGAATAAATGCAGTTTGACACCACTTTAATTACCACAATTCAATGTTAAGGAATCATGGGAGTTGTAGTTTTACAAGGTATTTAGCTTAATCTGTCAAAAAGTGCTAATATTTCACCAAACTCCTAGTATTTCATTGTACTTAGCTATTGCAGTGAAAGTGGTGTGTAACTGCATTAATTCTACAGTGTAGACACATCCTTAGATTTTGAAAATTCTTCTTGGCCCAGGCTTTTCCTGAACAGGGCTCCCTGCCATTCAAGAAACACGTTTTTCGCCTATTTCCTAAATATTTACAAATATTCTTCCCATTCCTGGAGGCAGCACTTGGATCAGAAGTGCCTAACCCAGCCACCCAAGGGTTATTGACATTTCCATTGTTTTGAACAGAATAAGACCAATTCAAGTAGAGCTAGTGTTGTGCCTCACTTTGCATATCTTTTCTTCCCCTCTTAATTGGCATTACCCTCAGAAGCCTGTCTGGAAAACCATGGGAACTAAAAGGCAGATTCCAATTCCACTCCAAGTGATATCCCTTTTTTTCCAGCAAGACCCCATTAAAGAACCATTATTCTCCTCCCATTCCTTCCTTCCCTATGACCACCACAGAAACAGAGATGTTTCCTAAGTCTAGAGTGCCCAACCACCTTTTCTCGTGAAAATTAAAAAGAAAAGAAAAGATATATAGCAAGCAATAAAGGCAAACCAACTTAAGTGGCCTAGACTTTGGGAAGCAAAAGTGAATTGTTGTGTAAATTGTATGAACCAGCTCTCCAGAAGTGTATCACTGAAGAGGCCACAGTCCATTTGTAAAGTCTACTTGAAAGGTTATAAACAGGGAGCAAGTGTGTGGAGAGAAGTGAGGAGAAAGCACTGAGGGGGTTACACAAATCAAAAGTACAAGGCATGCGATTCATGCCTAGCAACAAAGACCAGTGTTTCGGTATCTGCGGAAAGAGTTTTTCCATAGAATCCTATCATTGGAGCCCTCCGGATGTAAAGGGCGTTGCAGTAGTCTAGCCTCGAGATGACCGTTGCCTGGATTACCGTGGCTAGGTCACTTCTGGTGAGGTAGGGAGCCAGCCGCCTAGCCTCCCGTAGGTGAAAAAAGGCAGATCTGCTGACAGCCGAGACCTGAGCCTCCATTGTCAGCAGCGGGTCCAATTGGACCCCTGGGCTCTTTACTAAAGATGACAGGCGTAGTGCCTCACCATCCAGAGTAGGCAGCTGAAGCCCACACCCACCTGGGCGACCCAGCCAAAGGATCTCCGTCTTCGATGAATTCACTTTCAATCGACTGGCTCACAGCCAACCAGTCACAGCTTCAGGGCATAGTTGGAAACAATCGGGTACAAAGTCCGGCCGGCCATCCATCCTCAGCACTAACTGGATGTCATCAGCGTACTGATGACACTCCAGACCAAAGCTCCGCACCAGATTGGCAAGTGGTCGCATAGAGATGTTAAATAATAAAGGAGAGAGAATGGCTCCCTGAGGGACCCCACAATTTAAGGGGAGCCTCTCGGTAACCATGTCTCTCTTCTCCACTCGCTGTCCTCGATCTAGGAGAAGAGAGGACACCCATCTAAGAGCAGTTCCCCTAATCCCTGTCACGGCTAGGAGGTGGGTTAATAATGCATGATCTACCGTATCAAAAGCTGCCGTGAGGTTCAATAACACGAGCAGCACTAATCCCCCTTGATCCAATTGGCAGCGAAGCTGGTCTGTGATGGCGACCAACACAGTCTCTGTCCCATGCCCAATACGGAAGCCGGACTGGTAGGGATCTAATCCGGCTGTGTCATTTAGGAACTGCTGCAGCTGGTTCGCTACTGCCCTCTCAATTACCTTGCCCAGGAACGGCAAGTTCGAAACTGGGTGGTAGCTGGAGGGAACCAAATGATCTAAGTCTGGTTTTTTCAGTAGCGGACTCACCATTGCCTCTTTCAGTCCCCCTGGAAATACTCCTTGCTCAAGGGAGCGATTTACTATCTTCAACAGGGGGCCACATAATCCTTCCCAGTAGGATTTGACTAGCCAGGAAGGGTACGGGTCGAGGGAGCAGGTGGTTGGTATTGCTGCAGTCATGATCCTATTGACAGCCTCTATATCCAGAAGGTGGAACTGATCCAGAGTGGGCCCATTGAGTGGCCACGGAGTCTCAAGTTCGCTAACTGTATCAACCGTAGCGGGGAGGTCCTGGCAGAGCAACGAGATCTTGTCTGCAAAAGAGCTCTGAAAAGCCTCAGCTGATGGCGCCGAATCATTTACCATTTGGAACAGTAGGAACCGTCATCAAGGACTGAATAATATTAAACAATTTCGCTGGACATGAGCTAGCAGACTCTATCAAGGAAGCATAATATAATTTTTTTGGCTTCCTTGATAGCATCCTTATAAGCCTTCTTAAATAGCTTAAACACAGCTATCCCCTCAGCTATTTTTTCTCCAAAACAAACACACCCAGCTCCTTAAATAGCTTCTCAGAGGGATGCATGGCTCCCAAACCTTTGAATATTTTAGTTGCCTTTCTAGACACATTCCAGCTTGTCCATATCTTTCTTGAATTGTGTTGCCCACGACTGGACACAGTGTGAATTCCAGTTGAGATCTGACCAAAGAAAAATAGAATGGGACTATATAACTTCCCTTGATCTAGATCAGTTCTCAACCTGTGGATCCCCAGATGTTTTGGCCTTCAACTCCCAGAAATCCTAACAGCTGGGATCTCTGGGAATTGTAGACCAGAACACCAGGAGACCAACAGGTTGAGAACCACTGATCTAGACACTATATTCCTGTTGATGCAGCCTACAATTGCATCACCAGTTATCTGCTGCTGCATTACACTGTTGATTCTTGATCAAATTCCGGTCTACTAAGACCCCTATGACCTGATCACATAGAGGTCCCAAATGTGGGTGACAGTGGGGGGATTTTCCGGGTAGCGTGACAAATCCCTGATGCAGTGGTCACACACCCCACATTACCTGCATCACTTTTCCCATCACATGGGGAAAGCATCACAGCCCAGCTCTGTCTCTCTCCTCCCACCCCACCCCACACTGGCCCCATTCTAACTAACGAGAACACGAGAAGACCATGTTTTTTCCCTGACATGGTGCCACCGGAGCCATGTCAGGGCAGGAAAATCTTTACCTTTACCTAAAAGCTTGTTGGCACCCAAACAATATATTGTAGGACCATTTTACAAATATTTTCCATTTCTATCCACACTTCATACTGGTTCTAATATTATTATTGATGCTCTATATTCACTTGCTGCCAGCTCAAAAGATTTGGCTAAAAGTGGGAGTTTTCTGCACACTTATCCCCCTTCAAAGAGCAATTACAGAAAAGTTCACAATAAAAAATCTCAAATTTTAAATAATCTTCTGCCTCAGTCTTAATACAGTCTTCAGGTCTCACATATTGCTGTGATCAAATGAAATTCCCCTTTCGGATTATTAGGTCCAGACATAAGGGAACAATGGAATATTTTACGCAATACGAGCTGCTGAAAACATTTTATTACACCAAAGGAACACATATAAACACATACCATCGAAATGAAAAGTAGCAGAGCAGAATCCAATGCGTGCTTCTGTTGTAATGGTATCTGAGGCAATTTAAGGTAAGGAAATAATCATTGTCCCTGTTCCAGAACTTGGAAAAGTTACTTGCTTGGACTACAATTCTTCTAAGCCTCCAACCAGAATGATTTAGGGAATCTGGGAATTGTTGTCACAAAAAACCTTTCTCAAGCTCAGGACTGTTTCCCAGATTCACTTCTATTTCCCTATGGTTTCCTTTCTTCATGTCAATATTGCAACCAGAGGCGGCCCAAATGGTAGGCAAGCATTATTTTGGCACCCCCCCCCCCGTGCGCCCAAATGCGCATGCGTGAGGCAGGGGCTCTGCATGCTGTAAACTCCGCCTTCGTGCCAGCTGGTAACTCCGCCTCCTGGAGTTACCAGTCGGCGTGGAGGTGGAGTTTCCAGCATGTGTGGAGGTCCTCATGCTGTAAACTCCGCCTCCCCGCCAGCTGGTAAGTCTGCCTTCCGGAGTTACAGGCCAGCGTGGAGGCGGAGTTTACAGCCGGCAGCGGTGCACCCTTGCGGATCTGGCACTCTCAGTGGGCGCTTACCCCCCGAGCACTTTAATCTGCCTCTGATTGCAACTGACATTGTTTGAGGGTTTCTGTCCTCCAATATTCTCTAATATGCCGATACCCAAATGGCATTGAGCTCTGGTAGCTAAAGTGGCGTCAAAATGCGTTAATTCTGCATCTCATGGCACCACGAGATGCAGAGCTAACCTTAAGAAATGGGGCTACAAAGTGGAGTCCACGACATGCGAATGTGGAGAAGAGCAAACTACAGGCCACCCACTACAATGCAGCCTGAGCCCTACCACATGCACAATGGAGGACCTTCTTATAGCAACACCAGAGGCACTCCACGTGGCCAAGTTCTGGTAAATGGAAATTTAGTATAATGTCAAATTTTTAAGTTTGTGGTTTTTCTGTACATTATAACTGTATTCTCAATTCGTTTCTGGCACAATAAATTAAAAAATACAGGTTCAATGTACTCTAGAAAACTGAGAAAGTGACACTGTTGGGCAGGGGTGCTCATTATGGTGATCGGGAGCACCTAGGTGATCTTCGGCCTTCTTCCAGGTGATCTTTCGGCCTCACCAGCCAGATGGCATGCTCCTGCCATGCACGCAAGTGTGCTCTCGCCGCCGCCTTTGCAGGGCTTCTTTTGCCAAAATGAGGCTTTAGTGGGCGGGCCCTGGCGCTCGTCTTGCCACGCACGGTGTGGTGACATGACTGCCCATTGGTTGCTGCAGGGGGGGAGCAAGGTGAAGGCACGCACACGGATAGGATGCGAGGCTGTGGGAGGGATGGAGGGAATGTGTGTGTGTGTGAGAGAGAGAGCCAAGGAGAGAAGAAAGAAATCCGGATAACTTTTTCAGATCCTTTTGGCAGGCAGGCAGGCGGGCGCTGGAAGGAGAGAGGGAGAGAGAAAGAGGCGAAGGAGGCTGGGCAAAGTGGGGCAAAGCCAACCAAGCCCCGCCGCAAACCCTGCTGCTGCCCTCGGGACTCCCATTCCAAGCCGAGACCTGGGCGAGCGAGCTGTGTGGGGCTGCTTTCTTTCCTTGGTTGGGGCGAGGATGAACCCGGGGAGGAGGGGGCTGCGGGAATGGAGACTCCACTCGCTGCTGCTGCTTGTGCCCTCGCCGCCTTTCTCCCTCCCCTCCTCGCCCTCAAAGGAGAAAGGCGGCGAGGGCCCATGGGAGAGAGGGGGGGTGGCTCTTCAGAGCTGGCTAGGAAGAGCCACCCTCCCCCCTCCCCTTTCTCTTTCCCGTGGGCACGGACTGCCACCAGTGGGAGGGGTCCTCCTTCCTGCCAGCCATCCACTTGGGCGTCCTTTCTGAGTGACACCCCCGCTGCATCTGTCACTTTGGGGAAGCACCTCTTCCACTCTTCCTTCTCCTGCCCAGGTAAGGAAGCTCTGAGGGAGGGGGGGGAGGCTGCCGTGGGGAGGCTCCAGCCTCCCGTGGGTCCCTCTCTCGGTTGAGTTTCCCGGCCCAGGCAGCAGCCAGATGGCCCCTCTTCCCAACCCTGCGCCTTCCGAGCCGCCGCCGAAGCCATATCTGGCCAGGTGCGCGCAGCGGCGAGTTCGTGGGCAGGCAAGAAAGAAGCCCCGCGTGGATGGGTGATCTTTTCAACTTGATTGTTCATATAGTAGCTCGCATGATGAAAAACATCTATCTAAGAATTAATCCAACTACCTGCTTTCCCCAAGAGCTGTCTGAAATTTCTCAGTGGGACAATCAAAAGCGACCCTTCTTTTATTGTGGCAGTAAGAATCAAGATAATTAATTGTCCCGAGGGAAGAGGTTTTTCTTGGACTCAGACTCTAGGTTTGGAAGCACAGTCTGTTCTTTGATTGGTCATTAAAAAGAAAGAGAACCCCTGCCCAGTTCCTGCCCTTAGGAAATTGGCAAGCTAGTAGGGATCAAGCAGAGATGATATTGTGAAAATGATGTCCAGTGAATTGCAATGGAAGAAAGTATATCATCCCGTTCCAGCACACAATGCCAGTGTTTACCAGAAAATTAAAAGCATAATGAAAGCATTCTAAAAAAAATGCCAGATTTCCTGTTGCCCACCCAAGTGGAAAAGTATACCACTCAAAACCAGTGTTTCTTAACCTTCCTTAATACAGTTCCTTATGTTGTGGTGAACCCCAACCATAACATTATTTTTGTTACTACTTCACAACTATAATTTTGCTACTGTTATGAATTGTAATGTAAATATCTGATATGCAAGATGTATTTTCATCCACTGGACCAAATTTGGCACAAATACCCTATACGCCCCAATTTGAAAACTGAGGGGGTTGGGAGGGGTTAGTTTTGTTATTTGGGAGTTGTAGTTACTGGAATTTATAGTTAACCTACAATCAAAGAGCATTCTAAACTCCAACAACAATGAAATTGAACCAGTCTTGGCACACAGAACTCCCAAGACCAACAGAAAATAGTGGAAGGGTTTGATGGGCCTTGACCTTGAGTTTTGGAGTTATAGTTCACCTACATCCAGAGAGCACTGTGGATTCAAACAATGATACCAAACTTGGCACGGATACTCCATATGCCCAAATGTGAACACTGGTAGAGTTTGGGGAAAATAGACCTTGACATTTGGGAGTTGTGGTTGCTGGGATTTATAGTTCACATACAATCAAAGCACATTCTGAACCCCACCAATTATAGAATTGAGTCAAACTTCCTACACAGAACACCCATGACCAACAGAAAATACTGTGTTATGTTAGGGTAGTATAAATGCGTATGTCTGGATGGTTGGAAATGTATTGTTCTGTCATTGTATTGTTTTGTCACTGTACAGTCTTTGTCTTGTTTATACTTGTGAATAAAAAGCATTTTAAAATAAAAATAAAAATACTGTGTTTTCAGATGGTCTTCGGCGACCTCTCTGACACCCCATTGTGACCCCCCAAGTGGTCTCGACCCCCAGATTGTGAAACACTGCTCTAGACATTTACATGCATCAAAGTTGCATAAAATGAGAGATGTCAACATAATGCTAAGTAAGCAACCCTATACAAATACAAACATTGGCAATGGAGCTTCATTGGACTAGGCCATTGAGTAACCAACTGAACTTCTTTTACATTTATTTTATAGAATCATCTTTTTACAAAATCCTCTCTTAAATTGTAAACTATTTTGAGTCCCAATTTTGGGTAGAGAGATGGGATATAAATTTGAAACTCAAACATACCCTCAGGTTTCACCAATTGAAATGAATCCATCAAAATCGGATAAGTAGGTGCTCGTGTGACATCCTCAGAGACTGCAGTTAACATGGTGTCCAGACCGGAATGGATCAAAGCGACTTTGTCCGCAAAGAACCAAGCAGATGCTTCACAGCGGGCTGTCGAGTGGCCTCTGTTGCTTCTGTGTGTCTGTCTACATATGTTTTGTGTCTAGGGTATTGAATGTTTGCCATGTATATGTACATTGTAATCTACCCGAGTCCCCTGTATGTCGAGAAGTGTGGAATATAAATACTGTAAATAAATAAATAAATTTTGAGATGTTTTTAAACTACTGATTTGAAGTAAATATAACTGTTTGTAGTGTTTGTATAGTTATTTTATGTTCCAGCATGGTATGCTTGGTGTATATATGCTGTGCTCTGCCCTGAGTCCCCTTTGGAGTACGAAGCGTGGAATATAAATGTTTTAAATAAATAACTAAATAAATAGATACCGCTTTGGCAGGAAGGTAACGGCGCTCCTTGTAGTCATGCCAGCCACATGACCTTGGAGTCGTCTATGGACAACGCCGGCTCTTCAGCTTAGAAATGGAAATGAGCACCACCCCCAAGACTAGACTTCATGTCAAGGGGAAACCTTTACCTTTACTATGTTCCTGTATGGCAGAATTGGTTTCCAATTCTATGATACTAATGCTATCTGAGACAGTGAAATACACAGTCTGCCACTGACATGCTCCTTCTGCTGAAAACATGGTCACGGTGCTTCTAGGTTTGGAAATACAGATGAAACCCGAGGCAAAGCTTCACATGCAAGAATGCTCCTGCTGACTTTACAATGTCATTGAATTTTGCTAGGTTAGGAAAAGCTCCTTTACTTACAGCAACACTTTAAAGCACTTGCTTGATTTAGGGAGTGAGCGCCTTCTTTTGGCTTCAGTGCACGCTCATGAATGGGTTACAAACAATGCTCTTAAGTATTTTATATTTGCTGAGCTGTTCCTGGGGAGACTTGTCCAACTCTATCTCTGATCAAACCCGTCTCTTCCTTTCCATTAAGCTCTGGATGCTGGCCATTTTCAAATTTAAGATGAGCTTCTTTTGATCGTCTTTCACCGCTGATCAACGATTGCCAAATAGGTTCCTAGATATTTACCACTAACTGAAAATGGAATACTATATAAAGAACATTGCCGAGCAGAGCTATTGAAATAAATAGCTGTGGCTGAGAGGTTGTGAAACATTGGGTGAATCCTATGAGACATAATGAAGAGTTGTTAAGGCCTTGACAGTTCACATCTTCCTAGGCTATGGCTGGATCTATATCACCAAATAATGCAGTCGGAACTGCACTGAACTGCATTATATGGGTTTGCATTGACAATACAATGCAGTTCAAATTGCATTAATTGACAGTCTAGGTTCAGCCCAGGGCCGTAGCCAGGATTTTGTTTCAGGGGGGCTGAGTTTGTTCGGGGGGGGCTGAGACTGGGTGGAAAAGGGTCTACCCTAGAAAACCTTTTGTATTGTTATCCCAATAACCCCATTAATGTGGGATATAATGAGCACGGTGATCAGAGCATGATATGAATAAACATAACAGTTTAAATAATATACCAGTAAGGCCTTTTCGCGGACCACCCCCGGCTACATGACTGGTTCAGCCTATCTTTCTCTGACTTGGTGCTTCCAGATGTGTGGTACTCCAATTCCCATTACCTCAACCATGCTGTGAGAACTCATGATCTGCTCAGGGATCACTTGTGATGGTAGATGTACAAATGGCCAACAACAAAAGGGAACGGTTTTAACCACAAGTTCAAAAACACATGAGGACATATCAATAAACTAATATATAAGAAATATCAACAACCTACAAAATTACAGCTCTCTGCATTCCATAGTATTGAGCCATAACTGTTAAAGTGGTGTCAAACAGGAACCACTTTCACCAGGGATCACTTGACCAGGAACCACTTGACCAGGGACCACTTGACCAGGGACTACTTTGACCAGTGACAACTCTGACCAGGGACCACTTTGACCAGGGACTACTTGACCAGGTACCACTTGACCAGGGAATATCTGACCAGGTACCACTTGACCAGGTACCACTTGACCAGGGACCACTTTGACCAGGGACAACTCTGACCAGGGACCACTTAACCAGGGACAACTCTGACTAGGGACCACTCTGACCAGGGACAACTCTGACCAGGGGACACTTGACCAGGAACCACTTGACCAGGGACCACTTTGACCAGGGACAACTCTGACCAGTGACCACTTGACCAGGGACCACTTTGACCAGGGACTACTTGACCAGGGACCACTTGACCAGGGAACATTTGACCAGGTACCACTTGACCAGAGAACACTTGACCAGGGACCACGTTGACCAGGGCCAACTCTGACCAGGGAACACTTGACCAGGGAACACTTGACCAGGGACCACTTTGACCAGGGACCACTTTGACCAGGGACAACTCTGACCAGGGACCACTTGACCAGTGACCACTTTGACCAGGGACTATTTGACCAGGGACCACTTGACCAGGGAACACTCTGACCAGGGACCACTCTGACCAGGGACAACTTGACCAGGGACTACTTGACCAGGAACTACTTGACCAGGGTCCACTCTCCAACATTAGTACCAAAAGGGTTACAAATCAGTTTTTGGTCACGTTTAGATTTGTTTTGGGGTGCCAGTTCAGAAAATTGCATGGGATTGACCACATCAGCTCTAGTTTCTGAAATGGAACATATGACATGGTCGGTGACAGGGAAGGAGTGGCAGGCAGCACAAAATGAGCTGAAATAAAATAAATAAAATAAATAAAAAAGAAGGAGGCTTGCGGACCAAATTTTCATCCTCGCAGTCCACTGGTGGTCCGCAGCCCACAGGTTAATAACCACTAATCTACACCATAGAATTAATGCAATTTGACACCACATTAACTGCCAGGGAAGAATACCGTGGAATCATGGAAGTTGTAGTTCCAAAAGACCATTAGTTTTCTCTGACAAATAATTATGTGTGATTCAGGATCCCATAACACTGAGCCATGGCACTTGTCAAATGGCATTAAATCTATAGTGTAGATGCGCCCTCTGTGTCTCACAGAAAAGTCTTTTGGAGAACAAATGGAGGAGATGCAGATTGGAAAATTTAAACTCTTGTTGTTTGTCTCCTCTGCTTCTTGATTTGAACAAGCATAGATATAATCCATGCCATCTTTTAAATGTGGTTGAAATATTAAGAGCTACCAATGTGCTTACAAAGCTCTGCGCCTCTTCTGGAAAGCCTCTGGCTTCCCTGCAAGGTTGGACGCGCCATTGAATGTACCCCAAAGCCTACTTTCCCTCCATTAGCATCTAATTAGAAACTGCAAATTTAATCAAATTCATGTCTGGGATGATTCAATCATTTGTATACTGCCCTCTGAAGAGGAAAGCTTTGCTCTCTTGCACACCGGAAATAATTTTTGGGTGCATGCACCATTTCTTCTGGTGGAGGCCCTGAATGCGCTCAATGGTCCATTCCAGGGATGTTTATTCTCTGCCAGGGTTTTGCCACCAGTGTGCTTCCTAGATTGACAGGTGTGTGTGTGTGTGTGTGTGTGTGTGTGTGTTTGTTTGGGGGAATCTTAAACAGGGCCATTATTCCCCTGGGACCATCTACACTGTAAAATGAATGCAGTTTCACATCACTTTAACTGCCATGGCTGAATGCTGTAGAATCCTGAAAGTTGTAGTTTGGTTAGGCACCAGCTAAAGTCTTTGTAAAAATACAAATCCCAGGATTCCATACTGTTAAAGTTATATCAAACTGCATTTATTCTACAGTGTGGAGGCACCCAAATCACTTGATGGTATTCTTAACAGTTTAGCTATTGTTAAGTTACTTTAGCACAAGTAGCAGACATGTAACTTCTATACATATCATGTTGATTTTCTATTAGTATGATTCACATATGGATAGTTTTAAGCAATGGAATTATCGGCTCCCTGGTTGGTGGGATTATAGGTCTGCTTCCCAGGTTTAGTTCGAACTGTAAAAGACCCATTTAAGGTTCTGAATTGAGAGCCTCTTTGGAGGACAGAATATGAATGTAGACTGGTGCTTTGGATATCATATGGGAGAAAGGCAGGATATTAAATAAATACATAGACAGATAAATAATTAAATGTATAAATCTCAGAGTAGATTTGCCATTCTATTAATATAGCTCCTACCAGTCACTACTGCACAGAAGTACAGTCAGCCCTCACTGGGATTAGGGGCATGAGATTCCCATGAAAGCTAATAAATAAATATAAAATATAAAATAAAGAAAGTTGTACTTTTTATTGCAGAAAACACCACTCCAAGTCTTCCAACATGATTCTATGGCTAACTTCAACTAGAACAGTGTTTTTCAACCTTTTTTGAGCTGCGGCACATTTTTTACATTTACAAAATCCTGGGGCACACCACCAACCAAAATGACACAAAATGACACTCTAACACAGTAATACATATAGTTAATATGTTTTTAAAGGTATTTATACACTCAGTGTGAAACCTGGGTCTGTTTCAATGAACACAACATAGATATCCTGGCAGGAATGGCAGAAAGACACACACGAAGGTCTTGCTCAACAGCTGTCAGTCATAGGAAAACTTTGGCCCTCTGGGTGCTTTGGACTTCAACTCCCACCATTCCTAACAGCCTGAGGCCCTTTCCTGCTTAAGTGGCTGAGGGGGGAAAAGGAAAAGGGCCTGCGGCTGCTAGGAATGGTGGGAGCTGGAATCCAAAACATCTGGAAGGTCCAAGTTTGCCCATGCCAGCTTTCAATTCCATCACCACATCTATCTTCAGCCTCTGGCGGTTTGAATATATGTGATTTTCTACCTTGTCGCTATGATTATGGTGCTGCTTCTTTAAATTGTCCGCAAACTGACTGTGTTATTGTGTGGATCCCGGAACTGACATTGCATAACATCGTGAGGATACACTTTGTTTTTTGCACTCACTTCCGTGATTTCATCAAATATCGCGAGTTTTCCATAGAGGAGCGCTCCGTGAACTCGCTACTTCCTGGTTCGCAACTCCTCCGCTCTCTGTGGCGACCACGCCAAACTACCTTATGTAAGATTTTTTATTTTATCCAGCAGGATTGGGTACTTTGAATGTGATTTTTGCGTATGATTATGTATGATTCATTGTGCATTTTGTACTGTGACGTAGCGGCGCTCCTTTAATAAGTAAGGGTATTGGAGGTTCCAATTTCCCAAGGCATACCTGATGATCACTGATGGCACACTAGTGTGCCCTGGCACACTGGTTGGGAAACACTGCAATAGAAGCTGATGACAGAATTACATTGGAGGACCTTGAGAATCATAGGGAGGCGTTTTTTCTAGAAATATCTAGGTCCTACAGAATCATTGGAGGATGTTGACCACAGTCACTCCGGAAGACCTGGAGATACCTAGAGAGAACTGTTTCAATCAAATCCATGCACAATCAAATCCGCAAAAGTCAAAACCACAAACTTGTGTATGTGGGTGGGTGGGTGAGGGGAGAGACAACTGTAACAACATCTGTTGTGAACACAACACAAATGTTGAAATAATGTTAATGGGGATTCACTCTTCCCCAAAAGTATTAATTTGGGAGCCACTGAGGATGTAGGGGATAGCTCAACAATTGATGTGTCTATATATGTGTAGGAATGTGTGCTTTCAAGTCTCCTGTTGACACATGGTGACTCTTTGAATTTCATAGGGCGGCGCACGGGCTTAAACCTGCTGTGCTTTTGACTAGACAATTCCTCTGATAACTTGGCCCCAGCTAGGATCTTGCACTTTACTATTGTCCAGTACTTAAAGGTATAATGCTCTTACATTGCCCCCTGTCTTGGCTTTTACCAATTGACTTACGCACGTTAGCCATCAACCCTATTCTTACAACTGATTTGCACCAACCACCCACCCGTGCCCAGAAATTGACCGGACTGTGGCACAGTTGGCTAAATCACCACTGACCAAAAGGTCATGAGTTCAAAGCCAGCCCGGGTCAGTGTAAGTTCCCGACCATTTGTATAGCTTGCTGTTGACCTTTGCAGCCTGAAAGACAGTTGCATCTGTCAAGTAGGAAATTTACGTCCTGCTTATGCAAGAAGGCTAATTTAAGTAATGTATGATGTCATAAAAATCTCCAGCAGCAGGCAAAAGAATGAGGAAGTACTCCATCAAGGACTCAATGTCACAAGTAGACCATGAAGCAACAGCTCCCCCAGTGGTCAGAATTCGAGCATACCCTCATGAAGCTTAAATTGCCTCTGTGTTTGCCTATTTATGTTGTGTGCGCATGGCATTGAATGCCATGTATATGTGCACTATAATCCATCCTGAGTCTTCTGCGGGGTGAGAAGGGTGAAATATAAATACAATAAATAAATAAATAAATACATAAATAAATAAATAAATAAATTGCAGATTTATTGGTTGCTGGTTCATGTCTCCTTTTATATTATTGTTATAATGTTGTTTTATTTTGTTTATGCTGTTGTTGATGTCTCCATGTAAGCTGCCTCAAGTCCTCTTGGGGAGATGGAGGCGGGGTTCAACAATAAAGTTATTGTTGTAATATTATTATTATGCCGGCTGAACTGCTGACCTCAAGGTCAGCGATTCAAATCCATGAGAGCTCCCATCGGTCAGCTCCAGCTCCCTATGTGGGGACATAAGAGAAGACTCCCACAGGATGGTAACATATCCAGGCATCCCCTGGGTAACGTCTCTGCAGACAACCAATTTTTTCACACCAGAAGCAGCAACTTGCAGTTTCTCAAGTCACTTCTGACATGATAAATAATAGGGTTTTCTTAAGCAAGGAATACTCAGGGCTTGGCCAATTCCTTCCTCTGAAACATAGCCTACATCTGTGTTTCCCAACCAGTGTGCCGTGAGCGATCATCAGGTGTGCCGTGGGAAATTGAAACCTCCAGGAGGGCCGGGGGGAGTCCCGCCTCCCTTTCCCCAAGTAGAGACCTCTTGCCTCCTGGGGGTTCTGTGTGGGAAGATTGGCCCAGTTCTATTATTGGTGGGGTTCAGAATGCTCTTTGATTGTAGGGGAACTATAAATCCCAGCAACTACAACTCCCAAATGTCAAGGTTGATTTCCCTTGAACTCCATCTGCATTCATATTTGGGCATATTAAGAATTCATGCCAAGTTTGGTCCTGATCCAACATTGTTTGAGTCCACAGTGCTCTTTGGATATAGGTGAACTACAACTCCAAAACTCAAGGTCGATGCCCACCAAACTCTTATAGCTTTTTCTCTTGGTTATGGGAGTTCTGTGTGGGAAGTTTGTGTCTTTCTGCCATTCATGCCAGGATATCTATGTTGTGTTCATCGAAACAGGCCCAAGTTTCACGCTGAGTGTATAAATACATTTTTAAAACATATTAATTATAGGCAGGCATGTAGCCGGGGCTAAGGGGCTTCAGCCCCCCGAAATTCTCAGAGTGGTCCGCGAGAAGGCCTTACTGGTACATTATTTAAACTGTTATGTTTATTCATATCATGATCTGATCACCATGCTCATTATATCCCACATTAATGGGGTTATTGGGATAACAATACAAAAGGTTTGCTAGGGTAGACCCTCTTCCACCCAGTCTCAGCCCCCGAACCAAACTCAGCCCCGAATCAAAATCCTGGCTACGGCCCTGACTATATGTATTACTGTGTTAGAGTGTCATTTTGTGTCATTTTGCTTGGTGGTGTGCCCCAGGATTTTGCAAATGTAAAAAGTGTGCCGCAGCTCAAAAAAGGTTGGGAAACACTGGTCTACATCACTTGTCCCCTATTCAGATATTAACCATGACTGATCCAGATATACCACTTTTCTCATTTCATTTTTGTCTTGAATTTCCGTACTACCTGTGAGCCTTTCACACTGAATGATTATACCACTTTAGCAGCCATGGTTCAATCTTATGGAATCCTGGGATTTGTTCTTTAGGGAAGAGAGATTGAAAATTCTTATCTACTAACTCCACAAACATCAATGCTCATAACCCATAGGATACCGCCATAGCGGTTGAAGTGAAGTCATTGTGCTGTGACAGGCTGGATAGTACACAATTGTGTCATATGAAAATACTCTAGTTAGCTTCAGCTCTTCCTCTCCGTCTGTTCAGTCTCCAGGACCAAACTTGGTTGAAGTTAACAAGTATCTCTCTGTTAGTGTTGCCGTTTTACTAAATTGTGATACTAATAGTTAGCTATTTCCTGAGGGTGCTGGGCATGGCGTTAATTCCCTAATATTTGTCAAAACACTGAAATTCTCTTCTGAGGGATGGTGCTCCCGAACTGTGGCATGTTATTATATCTCAAGAAAGGCAGGGGGAAAATACTATTTTCCTGCAAAGATCCGACTCGGATAACCACCGCTGCACTTTTCATTAATATCTGGTGACAGATGTAGTTTACTGAGGAAAAGTCTATTACCTACACTCTAACATGAAGTTATCTCTTTTCTTCCAAACAGCATAATGACTGGATCTTTGCCCCGCCGTCGTTCACATACATCAATTCTTTGCAGGGTGTGAAATCATATCCTCTACTTATTGTAACTATATTAAGGGACTTGCGAAGGGAATGCGGAAAAAGAAAAACAACAGCGGCAATGTCTCAGAAATATGGATAAAATGCAGTTAGGGAGCTCTCTATAAATGCAAAAACATTGCCCTAGTTCTCACCGACATGTTTGTGACACAGAAGGTCAAAAAGCTTCTGTGTAAAAAAGACCAATAATAGTAAGACCCTCATAATTTATTTATTTGTTTGGATCATTTGTATTCCACTCTTCTCATCCCGAAGGGGACTCAGGGCGGAGCACAACATATATACACCAAACATTCCTTGCAGGGACATAACATAACCATAAATACACACAAACACTAAAATCAGCTGTATTTATTTTAAAACTAGCTTGGGGACCCGGCGGTGCCTGGGTTATTTGAGGAAGGCATTGTGTGCCAAAGTTGGTTCCTATTAGATGTGTATGTGGCTTGCAGTGGTCTCAGGAACTTAGTGAAGGTACTGCAAGTCCCATTGGCCATGGTCCATCCCACTCCAAACAGCACCAGGATGTAGAGTGGGTCATGGGCACTCTGTGTGTCACATGAGCGCTCTGTGTGTCATTCTTTGGATGAGGGTTGCAGAGGTCTCGGAAGGTGAGTGAAGGTATTTCAAGTCCCATCATCTGTGGTCCATCCTCCTTGAAACGGCACCAGGGTGTAGAGTGGGTCAAGGGGGCTCTGTGTGCTAAGTTTTGGTCTGTATTGGTCATTGGGTGAGGGTCGCATTGTGAAGTGGGCCATTGGGCCCCTGTGTGGCAAGTTTGGTCCTTATCCGTCACTGCTGTGGGCCTCAGTGACTGCCTGCCTGAGGCCTTTCCTTTTCTCTCTGCGTCACCTTAGAATGTTGGGATGTGGATGGCCAATCGGAGTCCTTTATGCAAATACCATTTTAGTGGCAACCAATCCCCTCTGTCTGAGGCCGTAGAATGTTGGAGTTCTGAGGCTGGCCAATCAGAGTCCTTTATGGAAATAATACCATAGTGGCAACCTATCAAAACGCTGTCACATATTCCTTGGCACCTCCGCACCTCCCAGAAAATGAACATTCCATTTCCAACAGAAAAAAACCCTGTCATTTGGCTTACTCAAGCATTCAGTTGCATTCTGTTTTGCTGGCCAATCAGAGTCCTTTATGCAAATAGTATCTCAGTGACAACCAATTACCTCTGTCTGCTGCCTTAGTGTGTTGGAGTTCTGAGGCTGGCCAATCAGAGTCCTTTATGCAAATAATCTGGTGCCTTAGAGTGTCAGAGTTCTGAGGATGGCCAATCAGTGTCCTTTATGCAAATATTCCCACAGTGGCAACCAATCGAAACACTGGCACATATTCCTCCTCACCTCCCGTCCTCCGCACCACCGCAAACACTGACTTTTATTATATACATAGATCATTTGTTTAAAACCATCTCAAAACACCATGCTGGCTTCAATCAGTGGAATGGGTTTCCTATTATTGCCTCATTGCACTGCCCCAAAGGCTTGGTTCCACAGCCAGGTCTTTACCACCTTTCTGAAGGACAGGAGGGAGGGGACTGATCTAATCTCTCCAGGAAGGGAGTTCCATAGCCAGGGAGCAATCACTGAGAACGCCCTCTCTCTCATTTCCACCAAATGTGCCTGTGACAGTGGTGGGACTGAGAGGAGGGCCTTCCCAGAAGATCTTCACAGTGGTCCGTAAAGGGAGATGGGTCTGGAGAGGTAAACTGTGCCATTGCAAACGCTAACATCCTCCGGGGAGGCCCTCCTCTCGCTCCCACCACCATCACAAGCACGGCTGGTGGGGACAAGAGAGAAAGCTTTCTCAGTGGTGGCCCCCCACCTCTAGAATGCCCTTCCAAGGGAAATAAGACAGGCCCCATCCCTCTCCTCTTTTCATAAGAGTTTGCAGACCTGGTGGTTTTAGCAAATCTCCAAGAGTGACTAGTGCTAGCTCAGTCCAGTCATTGTCTGGACACGACCTTGCACCTTCATTATATTTCCATGGTCATTCTCCTAATAAGCCCCTGAAAATGAACAGCCACAGGCTAGCCTGTTACAATACTAGACCCAAAGATCAGACCCATCTTATTTTAATTTGTTCCAGTCTTGGCCCAGCCTGTGTTAACTGTCGTGACCCATTTCTTCCCATGCCCTAGTAAATAGACATGAAGAACAGGCAGGTTTTCTTTTAATATATATATGTGTGTTATTGGGTAATTCTATCCTTATGTCATTGCTACTGTTATTTTTTGATTATGTTGTGACTTTGTTTTTGTTTTTTTGATGTTGTTACTTGGAAACCGCCCTTAGTCCCCCGGGGAGATAGAGCGGTATATAAATGAAGTTTTATTATTATTTTATTATTAGGACTTTATAGGCCAAAGCCAGCACTTTGAATTGGGCACGGTAGCAAACAGACAGCCAGTGGAGCTGACATAACATGGGAGTTGTGTGCTCTCTGTATGCCGCCCCAGTTATTAACCTGGCTGCCTCTCGCTGGACTATTTGAAGCTTTTGAACAGTCTTCAAGTGCAACCCCACGAAGAGCATATTGCAGTAGTCTATCCTGGATGTAATGAGAGTGTGGACCACCGTGGCCAAGTCTGACTTTCCAAGGTATGGGTGCAACTGGCGCACAAGTTTTAATTGTGCAAAAAACCCTTAGCCACCGCCAAAACCTGAGGTTACGGGCTCATTGATGAGTCCAGAAAGACTCACAATGCCAGAATCCATATCCATGGTTTCACTTACTCGAGAAAAACAGTTAATTGCTCAGCTCCCCTTTTAGAAAGTGCTAAAGGAGTGTAGATGCATCCCAGTAGGCTCAGCTTAAAGCAAACCATGTTAGCAACTACTGACTTCACCTGTATTGTTGTGTTTTCACAGATATATATTATTGTGTTTATTGTTTTTATTATGTTTATTGTTATTCTATGTTGTTATATTTTATGATGTGTTGTTCGGGCACGGCCCCATGTAAGCTGCTCCGAGTCCCCTCCAGGGAGATGGATGTGGGTTAGAAATAAAGTTTTATTATTATTATTATTATTATTATTATTACTCAAAAATCTGGACTACACTCTGAGCCACAACTGGAGAGCTACATAAGGAAAGCAAAAGAGCCAAGGAGTGGGTCTTGAGAGCTACATAAGGGGCAAAGGAGTCAAAGTGCGGGCACATCTGGTGAGCCACATATACACATCAAAAAAGAAACAGTCCATTGTCTCTTAACCTGTCCAAGATTGAGAGCCAAGAAGAGAAGGGAAAACAGTGCGTCTACTGGAAGCCAGAAGGATTTGTTTGGGTTGCCTTTCTCCTTGAATTGCAAGCAACCTAAATATTATCCTTCCTTGTTTGCAGCTGACTGGTGACGCATAATACTATGTCGAAAATGGTGAACCTTCTTGGAGGTCATCTAGAGATTCAGAGGCCAAGGAGAGAGTTGGACTGTGGAATCTCACAACTCGCATTGGTGGCTCCTATGCTCTGCCAACCATAACCGAGTTTCTTTTTTAAAGACAAAGCTGACCTTTTTAACCAGGAAGAACAAAGGACAAAAGGGGACTCTGTGCACAAAAGCCGTCTGTCTCTGCAGTTATTCACGGGCTGAAATGAGAGAACTAAAGTCCCTTTCCAAATCATCTAAGAAGCAGCTATCAATAAGAGAAAGAACAGATGTTTACCCAGATCGTAGAGTGATAGGGAAGATGCAATGAGCCATGCAGAGTCTTAGAGGCCTACACCTTACAACGCTTGACAGATGTAAAGCATCAGAGTTATGTTGCATTAAGTGACCAAACACATCTTAAAACCTGGAGCAAGTAAGCATGTCTTTTTGGCTAGTGGTTTGTCGAGAATGATTTTCCCCAAGAGAACTGCTGAAATGCTAAACTGAAAGTAGCCAGCTTCTTAGTAATGTCCAGAAAAGGTAATTTAGAGACTGAGTGATGGTGCCAGGTTGGAAGACATGACAATAAAAGGAAAGGGAACAAATAAGTCCTCACTTGGGTTTGAATCTACACTATTTATTTGATGTAAAGGTTTTTTAATCTCCATCTGTTTCCCTTGCAGGGAATGTAAGAGACGAAATCCATTCACACCCTGAAACAGCTCACCAATAACCAACAACGATGACAATTTGTCAAAGCAGCAGTTGAAAAAGGCAAAATTAATTAATTAATTAATTACTAAATATTTACATTCTGCCTTATATGAGAAGATCTCAGAGGAGCTCATAACAAAATCAATGTAACACAAAAATAATATCACTAGCCATGATGCACAGATGGAAATGGAAGTTGTATGGGAAGTATGGCTATCCAGTGGTGCCAAACTGGGTTAAAAAGTCAATGTAGATGTGTCTGTTGAGTATAGAAAAGCATATCTAACATGGGACAAAATACTGATATCAAAAAAGAAGACAATAACCAAAATCTATAAAAATTCTCCTACAGTGGTCAACGGAAACAGAACAGGTAAAAGACTGCATGACAAAGTGGGTTGCACACATTGGACACACTATAAAAATGGAAGACTGGGAGAAGATTTGGAATATTGAATTAAAATACACATATTCAAATGACCTTAAAGAAAATTGGTATCAGTTGATGTACCAGTGGTACATGACATCCCAAAAATTGGCCAAGTGTTACAAAAATATCCAAGACCAATGCTGGAAATCTGAAGTTCAGATGGGTACCTTCTACCAGTGACAGCCTCCTCAGCCAAGTTTCTAAGATCTTGGGGCAGGAGATATTCACTGAAGTCGACCCGCTTAAAAGAAGAGTGCCCGGGAGGAGGGAGCCCACAGCTGGCTGAAATTCCCAGAGAAATGGACATTTCCCCTGGCCAACCGGATCGGCTACTCTTGGAATGCCTTATGGGCGAATAGGAGAAGTTAGTGGATCTTTTTACCAACTTCAACACTCTTCTGAGGGGGCTGGGCATCCTGCCCCCGCAGGTTCCTGACATGATCCCTGGACCCATTACCATGGAACGGGCCCAGCAAGACCCCCTTGCAGCCCCTGAATTGGACTGGGACCAGTCCTGGGACTTCCAAGCTGGGGAGTGTGGATTCAACACAGAGTCCCTAGAGCCTGGGGTGGAATCTGGACTGCCCACTGCCAAGGGATTACTGGAGGAACTACTGAGGGAGCTGGTGCTGAATGGAGGCTTGCCACTGGCGAGTCACCCTCTGAGCACCTACCTATGCCGGACGGGCCCGGCCACCCGCCGGTGGATGCCCCCAGCTGCCCCTTTGCCCATGGTTCGACATCATTGTTGGACATCACAGAGATTCTGTCTCGCGCCCGTCCCCCCTACCGCCGTGGCCTGGTTGGGGGGGGCGGGGTGGATGGACGATGGATGGGAGAAGATGGCAGATGGCCTTGGGGACGCCAGGGCCGACCGGACGTCATCCTCCCTCGAAGACCGGAAGTCCGGGAGGAGCCCACAGCAGAAAATGCCAAGTCATCCCAGGAGGTGGAGACGACGCTGGAGACGACGTCAGAACAAGAATGACTACCAAGAGCGGACT
The DNA here is from genome assembly GCA_030556195.1 of Anolis apletophallus. Taxonomy (NCBI): domain Eukaryota; kingdom Metazoa; phylum Chordata; class Lepidosauria; order Squamata; family Anolidae; genus Anolis; species Anolis apletophallus. The sequence goes on from JARBWK010000004.1 coordinate 162,945,377, forward strand.
TCCGGCCTCCCCGGGGAGCACAGGAAGTCCTCCCAGCCTGGCCAGTCTAGGAGCAGGCTGGTGATCCACGGAGTGCCCTGCAGGATTCACGGAGTCCAAAGGACCACTGGATTTTCAACTAGACCCCTGAATGGGCAAGCACTAGGACTTTCATGTCCAAGTCATCTAGGAGGTTCCCTACCAGGACCTTTTGGAGCTCCATCTACAGGCGCCGAGAACAGCCCTCAATGAGCTTTCAGCCCTGGAAGGACATCCTGGCAACCAAGAGACCTAGGCCAGAATCCACGGACTCAGAGGCCAAAGCTGACCATCTCCTCTTTGAGGTAAAGACTCTTTATGACTTGCTGGACCCCCCAAAACTCCCTCCTTTTGATGGTTGAGTTAAAGTGGCGATAATTGACAACCCACTTGCAATGGATGTAGCCATTGCTCTCTCTCCTTCCCTCTGTCTTTATCTGTAGTTCTAAGAACATAAGAACATAAGAAGAGCCATGCTGAATCGGGCCTCAGCCCATCTAGTCCAGCATTCTGTGTCACACAGTGGCCCACTAGTTGTACACGGGGATCTCTAGCAGAAAGGAGGGCAAAACCCTCACCTGCTCCCGACCCCCCACAACCAGTACCCGGGGAAAATCCTGCCTGCCTCCATCAACACAGAGGTGGCACTTGGATGTCCATTTCAGTAGCTACTGATTCCCTTGGTATCCATGAATCTGTCTAATCCTGCCTTGAAGCTGTCCAGGCTGACCGCTGTCACAACCTCCTCTGGAAGTGAGTTCCATAACCCAATGACCCTCTGGGTGAAGAAATATTTCCCTTTATTAGTCCTAACTTTCCTACCTTGGAGCTTTAGGGAGTGCCCCCTAGTCCTAGTGTTGGGTGACAGAGAAAATATTTTTTCTTTATTCACCTTTTCTATCCCATGCATGATTTTATACACTTCGATCAAGTCACCTCTTAAACGCCGTCTTTCAAGGCTGAAAAGACCAAGGCGTTGCAACCTGGTTTCATAAGGGAGCTGCTCCATCCCTTGGATCATTTTTGTTGCCCTTCTTTGTACCTTTTCCAGTTCCGTTATATCCTTCTTAAGTTGCGGAGACCAGAATTGTACACAGTACTCCAAATGTGGCCTTACCATAGATTTGTAGAGAGGCAATACAACATTTGCCGACCTATTTTCGATTCCCTTCCTGATCATGCCAAGCATAGAATTTGCTTTTTCACTGCTGCTGCGCACTGGGTTGACATCTTCATTGAGCTGTCCACCAAAACCCCAAGATCCCTTTCCTGGTTTGTCTCGGAAAGCTTTGACCCCATCAATTGGTAGGTGTAGTTGGGGTTCTTTGCCCCGATGTGCATGACTTTACACTTGTTTAGGTTAAAATGCATTTGCCACTTTGTTGCCCATTCACTCAATTTCGAGAGATCTTTCTGGAGCTCTTTACAATCAGTTTCATTTTTAACTACCTGAACAATTTAGTGTCGTCTGCAAACTTTGCTACCTCAGAATTCACTCCTACATCCAGGTCATTAATGAATAAATTAAAAAGTAACGGACCCAAAACTGAACCTTGGGGTACGCCACTTTTCACCTCTTTCCACCCAGAGAAGTGTCCGTTTATTACCACCCTTTGTTTCCTACAGTTTAGCCAGGTTCCAATCCAGGACAAGACCTGTCCTCTGATTCCATGGCTGAAGAGCTTATTTAGGAGCCTTTGGTGAGGGACTTTGTCGAAAGCCTTTTGAAAGTCAAGGTAAACAATATCGACTGGGTCCCCTTTATCTATGTGTTTATTTACACCCTCAAAGAATTCTATCAAGTTAGTAAGACATGATTTGCCTTTGCAGAAACCATGTTGATTTTCCTTCAGCAATGCCTGTTCTTCTATGTGCTTAGTAATTTTTTCTTTAATAATGGTTTCCATCACTTTGCCTGGAACTGAGGTTAGACTAACTGGCCTATAATTTCCTGGATCACCCCTGGATCCTTTCTTGAAGATCGGAGTTACATTTGCCTCCCTCCAGTCCTCGGGTACAGTGCCTGATCTTAGAGAAAGGTTATATATTTTGGCTAGAATTTCAGCAATTTCACACTTGAGTTCCTTAAGAACTCTGGGGTGGATGCCATCTGGCCCTGGTGATTTATTGACATTTAGTTTAGTAAGGCATGTGAGAACATCTTCCTTGTTTATCTCTATCTGGTTTAATTCATTTAATTCCCTCCCTGAAAAAACTGACTCAGCTGCAGGCATATGTTGTCTGTCCTCCTGTGTGAAAACGGAGGCAAAGAAGTCGTTTAGCCGCTCAGCAATCTCCTTGTCTTCACTTATTGTCCCTTTCTTACCATTTTCGTCAAGTGGCCCAACTGCTTTTCTAGTTGGGTTTCTACTTCTGATGTACTTAAAGAAGTTTTTGCTATTTTTTTAATATTCTTAGCTATATGTGCCTCAAAATCTCTCTTGGCTTTCCTGACGGTTGCTTTGCATTTAGTTTGCCAGAGCTTGTGTTCCTTTCTGTTCTCCTCAGTAGGAAGAGCCTTCCATTTCTTAAATGAGTTTTCTTCTTTCCAATCACATCTTTTACTTCATTTGTAAGCCATACTGATGTCCTCTTGGACTTTCCCGGCCTCTTTCTTATTTTAGGAATGCATTTTAGTTCGGCTTGTTTTAAAGTATTTTTAAACAGTTTCCAAGCATTTTGGAGGGATTTGATTTTTTTTTTACTGTTCCTTTTAGTTTGTTCTTTACTATTTTTCTCATTTTGGTGAAATTCACTTTGAAAATTTAAGGTCTCCGTGTTAGTTTTCACTGACAGTTTGCTATCCAAACTTACATTGAAGGTTATTGTGTTGTGGTCACTGGTACCTATGGGCTCAGTTACAAGGACATCTTGAACGAGATCTTGTTCACTAGTTAGCACCAAGTCCAGGATCCCCTTTCCCCTGGTTGGTTCCATGACCATCTGCTCAAGGGAATAGTCAGCTAGCATGTCGAGGAACCTTGTCTCTCTTTCATGCGTAGAACAAGAATTTGGCCAATCTATTGGGGATAGTTGAAGTCCCCCATTATGACTAATTTATTGCTTTTTGAGGCCTGTTTAATTTCATCTTCCAGATAGCAGTCTGCCTCTGGAGTTTGGTTGGGAGGGCGATAGCAGATCCCTAATGCTAGATTTGTTTTTTGTCCTGGGATTTCCTGAGTTCTCCCCACCTTTCCCCTTATTGTATTGTTTTGTTCTGTACGTTCTGTGTATTATTATTCACCAAACTTTGTAAACCGCTCCGAGCCTTCGGGGAGTGGCGGTATAGAAGTTTGAAATAATAAATAAATAAATAAATAAATAAATATGTGGTGGGGATGTAAAATGGCAAAAGTCTATTGGAAAAGCATTCATGAAACCATACAGAAAACATTGAAAATGAAATTCCAAATGAAGTCAGAATACTATCTATTAGGAATGACAGATAAGAAATTCGACAAAAATCAAGAGATTTTATTTAACTACCTGACTACAGCAGCGAGAATCACATATGCGAGGAATCTTTGGATGACCAAAGATTATCTAACTAGAGAAGAATAGATACGGAAAATATTTGATATAATGAAAATGGATAAGTTAACATATTACTTAAAGACCCAACAAGGCAAACCAAAGACAACAGACTAGACTTTATTGGAAAAAAATTGAAATCAGAAAAAATAATATAAATATATAAAGACAGAGTGGACAATATGCTATATACTCAAATAGATACTATTTTGTTTTATACAATATCTGCACTTCCCCACCTTTACTTCCACTCCCCCCAATATCTTTGAAATAAAAATTATTTAAGTAAAGCATATCTAAGTAACTTTGCTTGCAAAACATGTCTAACCCAGGGGAGCATGAGTATTAAAATGCATATTACATTTTGTGTATACAAATGTTGAGCTTTTTGGTGTGGACCCTAAGCAAATTTGTAAGAATTGTCCAGGTAGAAAACACAATTTAATTGAGCCTTATGGCAATAGCAATAACCCAGCAAACTATTCATGTGTGTTAGCTTAAAATGTGAACCGTAAAGACAATATCTGTCTAGTATGATAATCCAAGATATACAACTTTTGTGTATGGAGTCTCCAGCTAGCTAAGCTCCCATTGTATAACTTTCTGTCTATACCAGTGGAATTTAATGTCATTAATGCATGACCTATACATTCCCATATTGGAGAACATTAGGATGTCCACATGTTCACTTTGCCCCGAGTCCCCTTCGGGGTTGAGAAGGGTGGTATACAAATACCACAAATAAATTAACAAGGAGAAACCTAGAATTCCTGCTAGGGGCAGAGTGAATAAAAACATCATTGGTTCCATTAGAAAGGCATTAAAATCAAGCTTGTATGTTTAGTTACCTGTTGGAAAGATCTAGGAATAATCCATCAAATGAGCCTTGAAGTATGCAGTCTTAACCTGGCCGTATGCTAACTGCAGTTTACCTGGTGAAAAAGAGAAACAACAAAGACTTCAGCCTTCCGAAGCATTTTTATTTTTCTTGTGAAAACTAAATAACACCAAAAATAGTGACAACAGAAAGAATATGACTTCAGAATAGCTACTGATCCAGCCTGGTTATATAAACCAGTGTTTCCCAACCAGTGTGCCGTGAGCGATCATCAGGTGTGCCATGGGAAATTGGAACCTCCAATACCCTTTCTTCCCCCTCCTGCTGAACACTTTTTCTTCTCCACTCGGGCTCCCTTCTTCCCAGCCTCGCTCTGCTTGCTTTGCCTCGCTTTCCATCATTGGTGGAGTTCAGAACGCTCTTTGATTGCGGGTGAACTATAACTCCCAGCTGTTGAGCAAGACCTTTGTGTGTGTCTTTCTGCCATTCCTGCCAGGATATCTATGTTATGTTCATTGAAACAGGCCCAGGTTTCACACTGTGTGTATAAATACATTTAGAAACATATTAACTATATGTATTACTGTGTTAGAGTGTCATTTTGTGTCATTTTGGTTGGTGGTGTGCCCCAGGATTTTGTAAATGTAAAAAATGTGCCGCGGCTCAAAAAAGGTTGAAAAACACTGATATAAACAATAATTTTGTATTGATAAAGACCACTCTGGGGATTGTATTGTGTTGTATCCTCAATAAAGTCTCCAGGGAACGAACAGATGAATGGATTCTGAAAGCTTTAAATAAGTAAAGCAACACAGAATTTTGCTAAGCATTAAAGGTTTTGCATTGGGTTTACAAGGAATGTTGATACTGTTGGGGCATCTTGGCCTGTTTCAGTGCTGTCCAACTTCTATAGGCCCAAGGGCCGGATGTCTAGTGGCTGACCACCTGGCAGGCCGGAGCGGAGGGCGGGGCCAATCGCAGGGGCGGAGCCAATTGCAGGGGGGGCCGATCCCGGAGTGGCGCTGTAGGAGGGAGGCGGAGCAAGAGGGGTTCCCCTTTGCTCCTCCCTCCCTTCTACAGCATCAAACTGGGCAAGAGGCACGGCGATTTCGCCATGCCTCTTGCCCGGTTTGACGCTGTGGAGAAGGAAGAGAGGCGCAGAGAGGGCTCCCCTTTGCGCCCTCTTCTTCCTTCTGCAGCATCAAACTGGGCAAGAGGCATGCTGTGGAAGGAAGGGAGGCACAGAGAGGGGCTCCCCTTGCCCTCTTCCTTCTGCAGCATCAAACTGGGCAAGAGGCACGGCGATTTCGCCATGGGAGGCGCTGTGGAGAGAAGGGAGGCGCAGAGAGGGGCTCCCCCTTGCGCCTCTCTTCCTTCTGCAGCATCAAACTGGGCAAGAGGCATGGCGATTTCGCCATGCCTCTTGCCTGGTTTGACGCTGTGGAGAAGGAAGGGAGGCGCAGAGAGGGGCTCCCCCTTGCGCCTCTCTTCCTTCTGCAGCATCAAACTGGGCAAGAGGCACGGCGATTTCGCCATGCCTCTTGCCCGGTTTGACGCTGTGGAGAAGGAATTTCTCTCTCCTCCTCTTTCCCGGGCACTGCGGCTGCCCCGAGCGCCACGGCGCCAGGGAAAGGCACGGCACCCGGGAAAGAGGAGGAGGAGGGAGAGCAGAAGGCGTCACCAAGGGCAGCGCGGCCTAGGCCTGGCATGACTCGCTGCCCTTGGCGCCCGCCTACTCCTCCTTTCGGCGGCTCCCCTGCCCTTTCCAAGGCGGGAGTCGCCAAAGTAGGCGGCACCAGGGGCAGCGCGTCACGCCAGGCCTGTGACGCGCTGCCCTTGGCGCCGCCTACTCCTCCTTTTCGGCGCGGAGAGAGGGACGGAGGGGGCGGTGCAGGGAGGAGGAGCTAGCTCTCTTCCTCCTCCCTGCCCCGCCTCCCCCTCCCCCCTGGCCACCATTTTTTAAAAATAAATTTAGATTTTTTTTAAAAAAATTAATAATGGCGGCTGGGGGCATAGCTGGGGCCGTGCCCAACAGGCTGGGGGGCCGGATTCGGCCCCAGGGCCACCAGTTGGACAGCCCTGGCCTGTTTCATGCAAATCTAGTAATCACACCAATGGAAATCAATTATTGGAAGAATACTTCTCAGTATTGGAAAGTTCTTGTACATAACCAGGATTACCCTAAAACTCAACTTTTATGCAACACAACATGGTATAGAAGGCACCTCTGCAACACATGCAGCAAATAAAGCTTTTATCCCTGCAAACATTGTGCCTACTATGGGTGGATTTCTCCGGTTTAAAATACTTTGAAATCCGTTATTTTTCGTATTTAAAATTATTACAACCTTATATCGACCCTCGGGGTCCAACCTGGAAGAGAAGTTTCAAAAACAAACCCGGGGTCGCTATTTCCCCCCCTAAAGATCACGTTATTAAGTTGTTTTTTTCCCTCCTCAGTTCTCAACTCGTGAGAGGAGACTGGAGGGTAGTAGCACCTGCCTTTCTCCTCTTGCGAGCTGAGAGTGGAGGCGGGCGCTTTATTCCCAAGCAGGGAAAGAAGTGGGGACACGAGTCCCTGCTTCCTCCTCTCTTTGGGAATAAATCGGGACAAGGGTTATTAACCCCGTTTGGGTCTCGGTTGGCGAGAGGAGGGTGCCAGGCTGTTCCTTCCACCCTCCTCTCAGCATTGTCCCGGTTTATTCCCAAGGAGAGGAGGAGGAGGGGGCCTTGTCCCAGTTTACTCCCAAGGAAAGGCGGAGGGGGACACGAGTCCCCCGCCTCCTCCTCTCCTTGGAAATAGACCAGGACAAGGGTCCCGGTTTACTCCCAAGGAGTCCCCCACCTCCTCTTCTGCTTGGGAATAAACCAGGACAATGGCGAGAGAAGGGTGGAAGGTGCAGCCTGGCACCCTCCTCTCGCCAACCGAGACCCAAATGGGGGTTATCTTTAACTCCCGTTTGGGTGTCAGCTGGCTAGAGGGGAGTGCAGGCAGCACCTTCCACGCATGCGTGGAACAAATAACATAATAATAATGAAATTCATTATTAATTACGTTTCAATTACATTTTTTTTAAAAAATCGGATTAATTTCTATAACGAACCAGCAACGGAAATCCCCCCCCCACGAGTTTAGAACCAAAATTTCCATGGATCAACCACCCCTAGTGTCTATGTATTCACATCCAGTGAGCTGTTCAGAGCGGTGAGAGGTTTAATTCAAGTACCCTCCCCACTGAACCCATTATTACAACCTTCAGTAGCTCAATGTGTTGTTTTTAGCATAAGAGTCGACTTAAATATGTCATCGGAGCAGAAGCCAACAACGTGTTCAGCAACTCTAAAAGTGGAATTACACTGGATCAGTTTCATTGTTGAGTTCTGTTGATGTGGACAAGCTCCTGGGGGAAGTAAGGAAGACAGCCTGCTTTCTTGATTCCTATCCCTCTTGGATGGTTGTCCAGGGAGAAGATGCAATTCAATCTCAAATATAACAAATTATAATTTCCTTCCTGTTTAAAAGACGCAGTAGTTAGACCACTGCTTAACACACACACACACACACAATCCCCCCCCCCCCGCCCCGGGTCCCCTGGAGCTCAATACTTGTAGACTACTTTTATTCTGTTTTATGCTATTGTTGATATATCTTAATGTGCTGTTTTTTTAACCATGTTGATTGGGCTCATCCCCATGTAAGCTGCCCCGAGTCCATTCGGGGAGATGGAAATGGGGTACAAAAATAAAGTTGTTGTTGTTATTATTACTATTATTATTAATGCCTGGAAGAGGTAACTGGCTGGATTAGGAAAAACAAATTGAAACTGAAATCCAGACAAAACAGAGGTGCTTGTCATCAAGGACCCTAATCTGGGGATAGAGGTGTGTCAACCTGTGCTGGATGGGGGTACACTCCCCATGAAGGACTGTGTCTGTAGCTTAGGTTAAGGGCTCCTAGATCCGTCTCTTCAAATATCAGCTCAGGTATATATGATAGTCAGGAGTGCTTCCTACCAGCTTCGGATGATACGCCAGCTGCACCCCTTCCTAGATTTGGAGAACCTAAAGATGGTAGTACACACACACATAAAAAAGTGAGCGAGATCAGATCTGCCCCCTCCCTCTTGTCCTTCAGGAGGCTAGTGAAATCCTGGATATGGAATGAAGCATTTATTTATTTATTTACTTCATTTATATTCTGCCCTTCTCACCCTGCAGGGGACTCAGGGCGGATCACAATGCACATATACAGGCAAACATTCAATGCCATAGACATACAACATATATTAGACAGACAACGAGCTACACAATTGGTCGAGAGCTCACCCCGACCCAGGCAGGCCTCAAACACATGACCTTCTGGTCAGTAGAGATCTTATGCAGCTGACTCCCAGCCAGTTGCGCCACATTCCCGGTTCGTGCCACATTCCCGGCGCGCAGGTATATATGATATATATTCCCAGAATAATGGCTGAGACTGGTTACAGACCAAAGTGAGCGACCCCATATGGGGACTGAGTTGAACATGATTTGATTTTGGCAATTTGGCTTATATGTATTTTTACCTATATGTATTTTAATCTTGTATTGTTGTAGGATGATTTAATTTGTATTAGTAGCATTGAATCCTTGCCGTAAGCCGGTCTGAGTCCCTCTACGGAGGTGGGAAGACTAGGATATAAAAGTTTTAAATAAATCAATAATAAAAGACCCACTGCTGTCTTGGCAACCAGAAACAGTCCCCTGGCAGAGCCTTATTGCCCTTATCCAAAGCAGTATCATCAGCAAGATTTTTCTGGGGATATGCTTTTAGTTGGTGAAACAGAAAAGGCAGTTCTAGGAGAACAGGACACCAGCACCAATGTTCCATTAGTCTGGCTTGATATGTGGACTGGAAAGGAGCTTCAGTGTGCTTGCATGGTGACATGCAATAGTTCCAAGCCACATTGTGTCCATACAAGGCCTCCCTAAGCTGCTACTGGAGTAGCTTAACAACCCAGCTGTGCTAAAGTCGGTTCAGTAGGGCTTGGCATGGGCTCTGTTTCCCTCCGTTCCTGGGAGGGGTTAGCCCCCTTTCTTCCTCCCAAGTGTCACTTCCAGAAGGATGAAGAAATAGGAAGGGAAGACCGCTCATTGATGGTAAGAGAAGATTATCTCACATTTTTGGGAGGGGGGACAAATGGGGTGCTGGGGAACAGGAAGGTGCTACCATCCCACCTCCCTAAGCAGCAACTGCTCCTGCGATTCTGGTGAATCAAATGAAACAAGGAAAGCACTGACAATTTAGGATGATACACATCATCCCAAAACTGCGCTTTGTACATTATAAGCCCATGGCCTGCCGGAATAAAAAAAAATCTGCTGCTGATTCAGCCAAAGAGTAAGTGGGCGTCTTTCAAGAGTGCTTTAGTTGTGCATCCCTGAACGGTAGGGGATTGGCCTTGACGTCCTTCATGGCTCCATCCAGTTCTCACATCCTACCTCTCATAGATGTCTTTTGCTCCAAGGAATTTAAGCATTATAACCAAAGTTTCCTCTTCTTTCTTTTGGAGACGACAACAAATACGCATGAAGAAGCCTCATCCCAATCCATCACCAGTGTAATTTGCACTACACCGAACGTGGGTACAATATAATTAGCAAAATCTGTCACAATAATTTATTTTGGGTTTAAAAGGCTGAATAGTCACAGCCTCCTAACAAGATGAGATTTAAAAAGCACACAGCTAAGAGCCAATGTATATAATTTCTCTTTCGCTCTCCCTCCCACCACCAGCTCTTATTAATTCAGTCATTCTATCTTGGTGAACATTTACTCATTCATGCAATGTGAATGCTCCACCAAGAAAAGTGTTGAATATGGATCCCTCCCATATTTTTTTTAACTTGCCACGAAATGTAAGGGCTGAACCAGGAATGATGCAAAATGCTTCCACATTTGCATTATGATGGTTAACACTCCCCTAAACAGATAAGCATCCAGCAATATTAATTACAGGAACAGCAAGATTCAAATAGTCATAAATCATTAGACGGCATAATATAAACTCCCTGAAACGTTATCAAAAATTAATTTTGCATGACTTTAGAAGACTGTCTTCCTGGTTACTGCTTTTCTACCTCATTTATATGGTGCCTGTTAATGTAACAGTAGGGGGGAACGTCTGTGCTTGATTGAGAGGCACAGAAAATAACCCATAGGAAAGACGTATTCCCTTACTCGAAAGCTAGAGTTCAGTAATACAGAACTCTTAGGGCTCGTCTACACTCTGCACTGGGACAAAAGTCACTCTTGGACATCCACATAAAGCTGCAGATATTGCAGATCCTGGAACCAAGTCAGAGACAAACTATTCAGTGCATATTATCACTGCCAAGATGTCAACTCAGTTCCTGAGATTGACATGTGATCAGTTTCACATTCAATTCGCTTCTTTCTCAGCCACTGTCCTCACATATGAAGTAATCCATGTAGATGTGCACCATGTTTTGCACATCATTAAGAGGTCAGAGTTTCATTGAGAAGCCCCACACTCTGAGGTTAGTGTTGACAGCTGGACCAGCTCTAAATCAAACCGGTCCATTGTCCACATGACCAGATGCTGCCATCCCATTGGGAATTTAGATGGAGATGGATCAGGCAATGGGATCACCATTCCATTTCTGCGGCAGACTGCCATGAAGCAGGTTCTCAACCTTTGATCCTCCAGATGCTTTGGACTTCAACTCCCAGAAATCCCAACCAGTTCACTAGCTGTTAGGAATTGTGGGAGCTGAAGTCCAAAACATCTAGAGGAGCAAAGGTCCCTGCTCTAGCGAGTTCCTGGCCATTGCTGGTTGCCTTTGCTGACTTCAGCAAAGGCACCTGGTGGTGGCCAGGAGCTCTCGTGAGTTTTGAGACCAGCAATAGACCACCAAATGTCCAGAGGGCTGAAGCAGTTTTGGTCTTGTCAGTTGGGCTGGACTCCATCCTGCCACCACAGTGAAATGGAGTTGGGAGGTGTAGCCACTTTGAAGCTGGTTAGAATCATAGAATCATAGAGTGGGAAGAGACCTCATAGGCCATCTAATCCAACCCAATTCTGCCAAGAAGCAAGAAAGTCTCATTCAAAGCACCCCCAACAGATGGCCATCCGAAAGGAGCCTCCACCATGCTATTTTATTTATTTATTTATTTCTTGGGCTTCTATGCCGCCACTCCCGGAGGGCTCAGGGCGGCTCACAAGCGCCGGGTAAAACGCGATAAAAACATAGCAGCAATTTAAAAACGGCAGTTAAAATACAACATAACACATTAATACAACATAACACTAGTAGAAGCATCAGTACTCAGGACTGGTCTTGGATTAAGTGGCTTGTGTAGATGAACCCTTTGAGCGTGGAAAGATCTCAGACTGGAAAGGCAGCTCATTCATGCACCACTAGGACTAAGCAAAGGTGTGTACTATATTAGAGTGAACAACCGTCAATAAATAATATATATCATAAATATAACACTTTATAAGTTTACACAATACTTAGCAGACATTTAAAAGCTGCATATACAAATCGTCACAAAATCGCAAAATAATCCACACTATGAAAGATAATATATCTCGTACTAAGTGTATTTGGGAAACCGCCATTGATAAGAGTCCGCGATCCAGGTAATCCGGTTTAACTGGTAAACAATGTTTATCCAAAGTCACCTTTGGGTCAACATAGACACAATATCTCTTTGATGTAATTAGTTTCCATATGGATGAAATGTGATTGTCGCAAATTTATATGATATCAGTGCAATGCTCCAAGGAATGCCTCTGAGGAAGCCGTGGAACTCCTGGCGAAACGGTTGAGCACCATATAATATCGTAAGGCATCCAAACGGAACTATTGTACCGACTTCTGTTTATACAGCAGCCAACTTAATCTGCTTGAGATTGGAGCCACAGAGCTGATCCAGCAATCCGGGCAAATGTAAGGATCTACTTGTGGATCTTTGAATCCACTCTGACGGATTACAACTGATATTCAGGACGCAGGATCTTTTTCAGGAGATTTGATATTATTTCTAACTCTAAAACTACCTCTCGATCCGTGCCGAACGCAATTGATGTCCTTAATCTGGACTATAGTGGAGATGGACTACTGTAACTCTTCCTTTGGACAGACATTGTTTACCAGTTAAACCAGATTACCTGGATCGTGGACTCCTATCAATGGCGGTTTCCCAAATACGCTAAATACCAGATATATTATCTTTCATTGTGTGGATTATTTTGCGATTTTGTGACGATTTGTATATACAGCTTCTAAATGTCTGCTAAGTATTGTGTAAATGTATAAAGTGTTATATTTATGATATATATTATTTATTGATGGTTGTTCACTCTAATATAGTGCAAACCTTTGCTAAGTCTAGCTGCAAGGTGTTACAGCTTAACCCATTACTGTGTTTAAGCTCATTCACGCACACAGAAACACAATATATAAAACAATATATAAAACTGGTTTAACAAGCAGCAAGCTTTTGGACTTCTGGCACGCTTCAATGGCGACCTGACACGGCTCTTGGAAGCTCCAGGAGAAGCAGGGCCCAAAGCCGGTCTAAACACCCAGAAAAGAGACCACCTTGGGACCAGGACTAGGTCCAAAGGGGAGAAGATCCCGGGGACACACAGTCTTTCACGCTGGTGGGTCAAACGACCCCCCCTCAGATGAATAGACTGGAGCCTGCAAGGATCAGAGGCGAGGTCCCTGCCAAGCAAGCCGAGGCTTGAGAGGGGTCGCCAGAGTGAAAATTTAACTTGGCACGAATAAGATGATTGCCAATGCAAGGTGAGCTTACTCTGAAGAGGGAGAAAGAGAAGAGGAGAAAGAAAGAGTAAAAGGGGGACCGAACTTGGAAAAAGCTAGTATAATTTCAAGAAAAAACCGCATGTTTCATTTCTGGGAAGAATCTCCAGTGTTGTGTATAGCAATTACCGAGATGATGGCTACAGCTGCCGAGGAGGCAGCACGGTGCTGAGCAGCGGAGCAGCTGAGTAGCTGAACAATAGAGACCGGCCGCTGATTGGTAACTGCCTGAACTAGCGAAGGAGAAGGAGCCAGAGGGAACCCGAGGTGAGTTGCGCAGGTGCGGCCATATAGACGCTCGGGGGGAGCAAATAGAAGAGGAGAGACGCTGCGTAACGCCACGGCGCCACGACGAACACGCTGCGTTGCATCACATAGCGACGCCGCGCCAAATCAGGAAGCAGGAAGAGGAGCAGTGGACGTCAGTAGAGACAGGGAGGCGGCGGAGACAGCGAGGCGGCTGAGACAGCAAGCGAGCGAGGAAGAACGGAACGAGCGACGGGGGTGAAAGGAGAAGAGGAACAGCGGGGAACCGGGAAGTCACGAGGAGAAGACTGGTCAGGGACGAAAGGGAGAAGGCAAAGGACTGAAGGAAGAAAAGAAGACCGGATGAGTAGACCTTTTTGAGAGCCCTTGGAAAGACTGGATAGGATCCCCAAAGCAAGGCCCCTTGAAGGGCTTATAAGAAAGACAATCCATAAGAGATAAGATAAGATAAGGGAAATGAAAACTTATGGATAATCATCTGGCCTATACTGGTGTACTTTGAGGAGAAATCCCCAGGACCTTTCTAGCAACCCCAAATAAGGGCGGTGAACGAGCTGCTCAGCTATTCAGGTGGACAATTTCTAACACTCATCCACCTCCTTTATAAATATGGCAATGAAGAATAAGTCAGATCTCAGCAAGGACCCAGGCAGGGAAAAGGACAAAAAAACACCAGCAAGGAAGAACTCATCTCAAAGTGAGTTAACAATGGATGACTTATTTGTTGAAATACTTAAAATTTCAAAAAACAGGACGATCTAGCAAACAAACAAGAGGATCAGGAGAAATTATTAATAAATCAAGAGAAGATAATAAGAGAAGAACTGTCAAACTTAAAGAAGGAACTTAGAGAAGATATGACAGCTTTCCAGGAACGAATGACGGGAATGCAAGAAGAAATAAATGAAGTCAAACAAAAGGGAGAGAAAACAGAATTAAGACAAACCCGCCTGGAGGAACTGTGCAAAGAGAAAATTGCAAACTTGGCCTCAATGAATACAAAATTAGCTGAGCATCAGGAACTACTCGAGCTGAAAGAGAAGGAGTTTCAGTTAAGATTTTAAAACGTAGAAGAGACTGACGAGGAGGATATACGAGTAACGATGAATAAGATACTGGCTAAAACTCTGCAACTATCCGAAGCAGAAATGGACAGAGAGCTAGATAGAGTGTTCCGTCTGAATCCAAGATTTCCAAAGAGAGGTGAGGTAGTTAGATATGTTTTGATTTATTTTAATAGAAGGAAGATCAGAGATGATACCCTAAGAGAGGGCACAAGAAACCCAATAATGTATTAAAAAAGAAGAATAGTGGTGATGAAAGAAATCCCACTATCTATTCTGGAAAAAAGAAAGAAATATTATTTCCTCACGGACGAGTTGAAACAAAGAAACATTAAATTTAGATGGGAAAGAAGAGAAGGGCTTATGCTGACCTACCAAGGAAACAGACACTGGGTCACCACAGAGGAAAAAGCAAACAAGATCTACAATATAATTAGGAAGGAAAAGAAAAAACCGAATAGTGAGGAGAGACCCTGCACACCAGAGGAGAAATTGGAGGAAGGGGAGGAGCCGGACCACGATTCTGAAGAAGATATGCGACAAACTAAGAAGAGATGTATAGAGAGAAACACGGGGGCGGCAGAAGCTTCTGCATGGATTATTCAGACGAGGGCCCAAAAAGAAAAACAGTCAAGAGAAGATGAGTATGGAAATTAAGCTATATTTTAATAATATAAATGGTTTAAACAATCCTATTAAGAGGAAGAGAATCTTTAATCAGCTATATACTAAAAAAAACTGGATGTGATTGCTCTCCAGGAAGTTCATATAAAGGAACAGGACATAGATCTGATATCGCAGAGAAGGTTGGGAAAATTTTTCACTTCCTTGGCAAAGGAAAAAAAAGGGGGGTTGCAACATTTGTCAAGGAATCTCTGGAGCCAAGTTTGGCCTTTAAAGACACAGAGGGGAGAATTCTAGGGGTAAAGTTTAGGTGGGGTAATAAAACAATCCTTTTCTGCAACATCTACGCCCCTAATGGGCCTAAGATAAAATTTCTAAGGGAAGTGAAAAAACTTGTGTCAAAAGAAGAATTTGAGGACCTAATTATAGTCGGTGACTATATTGGAGTGGTGGACAAGAGTCTAGACAGAACAAGAGAGAACAAAAATAAAGATAACAAATCAGGACAAATACCTAAAGAAGGGATTAAGATATTAAAGGAGCTAAATGTAATTGATGCTTGGAGAGAGCATAACCAAGACAGCAGAGATTATACTTTTTTCTCAAATAGGTTCTTGACGTGGTCAAGAATAGACATGGTGTGGGTGACGAAAAGCTTATGTCCTAGATTTAAAAAGTTGAAAATTTTACCTATGACGCACTCTGACCATTGTCCCCTGACATTTTATCTAGGTCTGAGAAAGACTCAAAGGAAGTGGAGGCTGAATGAAGCCCTACTTAGAAGAGAAGATCAGGTCTTAAGGTATAAAAAACTACTGAATGAATACTTCCAAATTAATTCGGGTAATGAAACAGCAGAAAAGATAGTGTGGGACGCCAGTAAGGCGGTAATAAGAGGACATTTCATTCAGTATCCTAAATAGACAAAAAAGACAAATGGAAGACGACTTAAACAGGAAGATAGGGGAGAAAGATGGAGAACTTAAAAAACACCCTAAAAATAAAGAAATTAGAATGCAACTAAATTCTCTGAAGAAACAAAAAGAGATTCTGGAACTAGGAAAAATTGAAAAAAGATCTTAAGTTCTCAAAGCAACAACAATTTCAGAACGCTAACAGACCCGGGAAATGGCTGGCAGCAAAAGTAAAAAAAAGAAGACAAAATAATTATATTACTCAGATAAAATACGAAGGAAAAATTATTTCTGATATAAATCATATAAGAGAAAATTTTAGGAGCTTCTATCAAAAATTATATACATCAGATAATATAAAAAGAGAAGAGGTGCAAGCATACATCAATACACTAAAGTTAGGAAAACTTTGGCCTTACAGCTTTGTATTATAAAGCGTTTATGGAAGAACTGACCCCATCTCTGTACAAAATTATGAATGACGCTCTGCAAAACTCCACTATCCCTGAATCCTGGACAGAGGCAACAATAACGGTGATCCATAAAGAGGGCTCAGACAGAACGGACATGAAAAACTATAGGCCCATCTCTCTGCTCAACCTGGATTGTAAAATATACACAGGAATCTTGGCGGAGAGATTTAAGACTTTTTTGGCAGAATGGATAGACCCGGATCAAGTAGGCTTCTTACCAGGAAGGCAGGCAAAAGAGAATATCAGAATAATACTAGATGCCCTGGAATATTATAGATCAAATAATCAAAGAAGAGCCGCTTTGCTATTTGTCGATGCCGAGAAGGCTTTCGACCGGATCAACTGGACAGTAATAACATTAATAATGAAAGAGCTTGATCTGGGACATAATTTCATCAATGGAGTCTCAGCCATATACCAGAAACAAAAGGCCAAAATACTTATAAATGGAGAAAGCACTAAGGAGGTATCAATACACAGGGGTACCAGACAGGGGTGCCCACTATCACCTCTCTTATTTATTCTGGCTCTTGAATCTCTGATGATAAGGATAAGAAAAAAACAAAAATCTAGTAGGGCTAACAATCCCAAATTGCTCCCTAAAAATAAGAGCATATGCAGACGATATCGTCTGTCTGATTGAAGACCCAGTCAGCAACATAGAGGAATGGCTAAAAGAAATAACCGAATATGGGGAATTTCAGGATTTAAAATAAACAGACAAAAAACCAAGATGCTAATCAAAAACTTAGAGACTAAAGAGAAAGAATCCCTAAAACAAAAAACAGATATAGAGATAGTAAAAAAATAAAATATTTGGGAGTAATATTATCAACGAATAATCTGGACTTGATAAAAGACAACTTTGCAAAAAAATGGACTGAGATAGAACAAAGCTTGAAAAGCTGGAACCATCTAAGACTATCACTGTTAGGGAGAATAGCCCTGATAAAAATGAAGGTACTACTGAAGGTATTATTCCTTTTCCAGAATCTCCCACTACTGAAAAATAAAAAAATTCTAATGCCATGGAAAAAATATTTGGCTAGATTTATCTGGCAAGGGAAAAAGCATAGGATAAAATGGAAAACAATGACCGATGACAGGTCAAGAGCAGGATTTGGAGTCCCGGAGCTAGAAATCTACTATGAAGCTGCCACACTTGACTGGATAGTAGAATGGAGTACCCTAAATAATGTGAAGCTACTCACTCTGGAGGGGTTTGACCTCAGAGTGGGTTGGCACGGTTATGTATGGTACGAAAAAGAAAAAATAGAAAAGAATTTTAATAACCACATCATAAGACGCCCACTTTTAAGAACATGGTTGAAACATAGAGACAGACTATGTGAAAAGACGCCAATGTGGTTATCTCATGAAGAGGCATTCTTCAGGAGACAATATGGCAAAATAACATGGCTGAGCTACCATCAAATTTTGGAAAAAAACAATGAAGGCTTGGTGTTAAAAGAGTATGAGAAAATAAAAGAGAAGGTAAACTCCCTGAATTGGTTTCAGTATGCCCAACTAAAGGAAATATATAAAAAGGATAAACTAAGGGGCAGGCATGTAGCCAGGGGGGGGGGCTAAGGGGGCTTCAGCCCCCGAAATTCTCAGGGTGGTCCGCGAAAAGGCCTTACTGGTACATTATTTAAACTGTTATGCTTATTCATATCATGATCTGATCACCATGCTCATTATATCCCACATTAATGGGGTTATTGGGATAACAATACAAAAGGTTTGCTAGGGTAGACCCTCTTCCACCCAGTCTCAGCCCCCCCTGAACCAAACTCAGCCCCCCCCCCTCCCGAATCAAAATCCTGGCTACGGCCCTGCTAAGGGGCTTTGACCAGACACGAAATTTCTGGGATAAGTTAATGCAAAAGAAGAAAAAAAGAATGTCGTTGTTATATAAAAAATTGTTAGAATGGGCCACAGAGGAAGAAGTGATAAAAGATAATATGATGAAATGGGCAAAAAATTTCGGACATAACATAAAATTAGAAGTCTGGGAGAGAACATGGAAGACGCACACGACCTAAAGGAAAACTATCTGAAGATACTGCATAGGTGGTATATTACGCCAACTTCTCTCGCCAAATATAGTAAGAGACATGATTCGAGATGTTGGAAGTGTAAAAAAGAAGGGATGGGGATGGTGGGGATGCCGGAAAGTAAAACAATTCTGGAAGAAAATATATAGAGAAATTCAGTTATGTTTGGGGATTAAATTCGAAATGAGGCCAGAATATCTTTTGTTGGGTTTGTTAGATTTCAAACTGGAAAAAAACTTAGAAAAACTGTTTATATACTTTATCACAGCTGCGAGACTAACTCTTGCTAGGAGGTGGAGGAAGAAGGAGATACCCCTATTGGACGACTGGAGGCTGAAAGTTTTGGAAATTGTAAAGATGGACTGCTTAACCACTTCGTTAAGAGATAACGCAAATATGGAAAAAAACAGACTGGACACTGGTTACTAAGTACTTAAGAGAAAACAAGATAGAATGGATAGTTAAGATCTAAATAGAAACAGGGCAATCTAGCCAGTTTTTTGTTTTTTGTTTTTTCTTTGTTATTTGAAAGTTTTTCTCCTCAGTATATGACTTAAGAGATGTGATAATGATAACATGTTTAAGTGGAAACATGGCCACCTTGATGTCAAAAAATCAATGGAATTCGCGTCAAGGTATTTCTTTTCTTCTCTCTCTACCCCCTGACCCTTAGCCCTTCCCTTCCCCCCTTCCCCCTTCCCTCTCTAAAGAGTCTGGAGCAACAAGCACCTGAGGCAAAGCACCAAAATCAGTGTGTACAGAGCTATCACAATGTCTATTCTCCTCTATGGGTCTGAAACATGGGCCACCTATCGCCAACACCTATGACTCGAACGCTTTCATCAGTGTTGTCTTCGCTCAATCCTAAATGTACACTGGACGGACTATGTGATGAATGTTGCTGTCCTTGAGCAAGCAGGGATTACCAGCGTTGAGGCCATGCTATTGAGAACACAGCTGCGCTGGGCAGGGCACATCTCTAGGATGGAGGACCACCACCTCCCAAAGATACTACTCTATGGTGAACTCGCCACGGGTCAACGCAAGAGAGGCACCCCAAAAAAGAGATATAAGAACTCCCTGAATCAACATCTCAGACTCGGACAGATTGATCAACAAAAATGGTCCACCCTGGCCTCACATCGGGAGGCATGGAGATGCACTATCCATAATGTTGCGGCCTCTTTCAAGAAGACATGTCAAATGGGTCTCAAAGAGAAACGACAACGCAGAAAGAACTGCAACTTGGAAACAACATCACCCAAGTAGACTTTCTGCTGTGCTTTCTGCAACTGGACTTGCCTATCTCAGATTGGCCTTTTTTAGTCATCAACGCGCTTGTAAAAAGTGGGATGAGTCCTTCCTAAGAATCTTTGTTCGCGAAGTAATGCCAGAGAAAAAGAAATAATGGATCTGGGATAAAATTGGAACACATAGCTACCCTTCACAATCCAACTTAAAATACTGGTGGGGGTTTTTGGGTAGGGGTAGTGGGAATTGATAGAGGATATGGTAGTGGTAGTCCACCCACACTTGGAGAGTCTTATCATGGCTAATAACAATGGATCTGGACCAAATGTGGTACACACACCCTTTGTGACCCCTCCTAAAATATTTCCAGGGTCTGGGACCAGGGAGGATAGTAGAAAATGATGGGAGTTGTAGTTCACCCACATCCTCAGAGCCCTGTGAATCCCACCAGCAATAGCAGTGGACCAAATGCTTATCACAACCAACTTAAAATACTGGCAGGGTTTGAGGGAGTTGATAAAGGATGATGGGAGTTGCAGTCCACCCATTGCCAAAGAGCCAAGAAGTGAATTTCAGTTTTTTTCTATTGTATAAAAGATGTTTCCTGGACCCCAAAGGGACAAAAATGACTCAAAACATGGCAAAATGATACCACACAATTCTTAGAGAGCTTCTCTCTCAAGTTAAAAAGAATAGCAATCTCTTTATTCATATTTTGTTCACTTTCATGGGGATTTTGTGCCCCTGACCTCAATGAATTTGGATGGCTGACTGTAGGAAGTTCGATAAAGGCTCACAGCTTCCCTTCTCAATTTTGGTTTTTGCATGCCTCTGTGTGTGTGTGTTGACGAGTGTTTCTGTGCAGGTATGACAGTTTTCTATTCTAAGCGATGTTTATGTATTGGTGGAGGGAGATGAATATGTGTTGAAGTAGAGATATTTTTTTTAAAAAGCAATATTCCGTTGCATTTTGGTGTGTTTTGAAAGCAACAGGTAAACAAATTTCATATTTACATGACTGTAGAATAAGAAAACAATGTCTTGTTTGTGTATATTGGGCTGAAAGGGAATGAGAAGAGATTCTGTGAAATGTCTCCAATATTTCACAAATTTAAACTGTGCCAAGCAACACTAGGACATGATTAAGATGGTAATGATAGTTAATGAAGAAGATGACAGTAAGTAGGAGAGACTGCAATAACTTTTGTCTGACTCTTCTGGGAGGACCAAGACTTTGTCCTCTCAACTCCCCTTCCCCTAATCTCTCCCATTCCCCTTTTCTCATTGAGATGGTTGAGTGAAAACTACTCTTGAACTTTGAACTTAATTTGCAGCAATTAGAGGAACTAACGGCACTCCATGCAGTCATGCTGGCCACATGACCTTGGAGGTGTGTACAGACAACGCCGGCTCTTCATCTTAGAAATTTAGATGAGCACCAACCCCCAGAGTCGGACACGACTGGACTTAATGTCAGAGGAAACCCTTTACCTTAAAAGAACTAAAAGACAATGGGGGAAAGTGGGAAGAAGAGAAGAAAATACGGGACATTTTAAACAGAGTTGAAAATGTGGGACAGCAAAACGTAAATTGGAATTGTCCCTGCCAAACTGTAATTGTTGGAGGGTGTGCAATCTGTACAACAATAGTGGTTTAGAATTGATTACATAATCATTAGACCTGTGCACTGATCTGCTTTCCTTTGGTACCTTTGGGAGGACGTAACGGTGAGGGCCAGGGCCGTAGCCAGGATTTTGTTTGGGGGGTGAGTTTGTTTTGGAGGGGGCTGAGACTGGGTGGAAGAGGGTCTATCCTAGCAAACCTTTTGTATTGTTATCCCAATAACCCCATTAATGTGGGATATAATGAGCATGGTGATCAGATCATGATATGAATAAACATAACAGTTTAAATACTGTACCAGTAAGGCCTTTTCGCGGACCACCCTGAGAATTTGGGGGGGGGCTGAAGCCCCCTTAGCCCCCCCCCCCCTGGCTACATGCCTGGTGAGGGCCCTCCTGGCATGAAAACCTGCCCACAACTAAAACAAGTGGGAGCCGATCTCAGCTCCTCCTCTGCTTTTCAGCATCACAGTTTAAGCCCAAGGAGGATAGCCTTGGAAGTCAGGAAGCCTCCTTAAAATACCTTGGAAAGAGTGTGTGGCATGGTGCAAGGAAGGCTCGGGAGAGAATGCATGCACGCCTGCCTGAAGCACCTCTCCTCTAGAGTAGAAACAGCTTTAAAGCCTCATTAAAGCGCACATGTCTTCCTGCAGGACCTCTCCTCTAGAGTAGACAGCTTTAAGAAGCCTCCTTAAAATGCTTTGGAAAGAGTGTGTGGCATGGTACAGGGCAGGCCTGGGAGAGAAAGCACATGTGCCTGCCTGAAGTACCTCTCCTCTATAGTAGCAGCTTTAAAGCCTCCTCTGCTCTAAAGCAGTGTTTTTCAACCTTTTTTGAGCCGCAGCACATTTTTTACATTTGCAAAATCCTGGGGCACACCACCAATCAAAATGACACAAAATGACACTCTAACACAGTAATACATATAGTTGATATGCTTTTAAATGTATCTATACACTCAGTGTGAAACCTGAGCCTGTTTCGATGAACATAGATATCCTGCATAGGGAAGCTGATGAGGAAACACAAACACAGACTATCTACGGACCTACTAAGAAAATCCAACAAATGCTACATTCAACAAAGGACAAGAGGGATCCTCTCACCTCTGCAGGAGTTTACCGTATCCCATGCAGCCGTGGGCAAGTCTACATAGGGAACACCAAACGCAGCAATGCCCAGGCATAAATCAAGGAACGTGAAAGGCACTGCAAACTACTTCAACCAGAGAAGTCAGCCATAGCAGAGCACCTGATGAACCAACCAACAGAAGTGCTGGACCACTCCAACAACTACCATGTCAGACTACACAGAGAAGTCATTGAAATCCTCAAGCATGTGGACAATTTCAACAGAAAGGAAGAAATCATGAAAATGAACAAAATCTGGCTACCAGTGTTAAAAAAAACCCTCTAAAATCAGGACAGTAAATAAAGAACAATACTAAAAAATAGGGGAACTTCAGACAAGAAACAATCAGGGACAGCTAATCATGTCTCAACTAAGGATTTCCCAGACAGTAAGAAGCCAGACCTTGAAACTGCTAGGCCATTAAATGCTAATTAAGATGGCCAATTGAAACATTCACACCTACCTCCAAGAGACAAGAGTTCTTTCTCCCATCCTGGGCATTCCACAAATATATAAACTCCATTTTCCTAGTTCCCAAGAGACCTCACAACCTCTGAGGATGCAGGTGAAATGTCAGGAGAGAATGCTTCTGTAACATGGCCATACAGCTTGAAAAACTTAAAACGACCAAGTGGTTCTGGCCATGACAGCCTTCAACAATACAAAACCAAATAGATTCATATTTCAAAAAAAGAGATTCCACCTACAAATTGGGAAGAATGCATTGACTGTTTGTTTGTTTGTTTATTTATTTATTTATTATTCAGGCTTCTATACCGGCGACTCCCAGAGGCTCGCAGCGGCTTACAGGAGCCGAAGGGCACAATAAAATACAAGGCAATAAAACAGTTAAAAACATGTAAAACAACAGCAGTACAGCAAACAATAGCACAATTCAACAATGAGCAGCACATCGTCCTAGGACGAACAAACAGATGGCGGGGCATGGGCAGGACCTACTCACCAAAGGGCTGCTTAAACAGGTAGGTTTTACAAGCCCGTCTAAACGGGAGCAAGTCCTTCATGGCCCGAGTTCCGGCCGGGAGGGCGTTCCACAGCGTAGGCGCTATGACAGAGAACGCCTCCGGCGGTAGATGTCAATCTTGCAAGTTTCGCCGAAGGTATCTCCAGGAGGTTGGAGTCCTCAGACCGACGTGATCTCGAAGGGCAGTATGGGGTGAGACGGTCCCTCAGATACGCTGGCCCCAGGCCGTGCAAGGCCTTAAAGGTGAGAACCAACACTTTGAAGGTGATCCGGTGCTCAATTGGTAGCCAGTGCAGATCCTGCAAAACAGGTGTTATGTGGCCGCCTGCTGGCGTGCCAGACAGGAGCTGGGCGGTAGTGTTCTGCACTAGCTTGAGCTTCCGGGTCACCGACAGAGGAAGGCCAACGTAGAGCGCGTTGCAGTAATCCAGCCTTGAGATGACCGTGGCTTGGATCACCGTGGCCAGGTCGTTCCGGGAGAGATAGGGGGCCAGCCTCCTTGCCTGTCGCAGATGAAAAAAGGTGATCTTGCTGACTGCAGAGACCTGGGCCTCCATGGTCAGCTGGGAGTCCAAATGGACCCCCAGGCTCTTTACGGAAGACGATGGGCATAACGCCGCACCGTCCAGGCTCGGAAGCTGGACATCTACATCACCCGGGCGGCCCAGCCACAAGATCTCCGTCTTCGCCGGATTCACCCTCAACCTACTGGCTCGCAGCCATCCAGTAACGGCTTCGAGGCAGTGTTGGAAATTATCGGGTACGGATCCCGGCCTGCCCTCCATCCTCAGAATGAGCTGGGTGTCGTCAGCGTTAAGAGCTGTTCAAGAGTAAAATGGAAAGCCTTGCAGTATATGGGCATGGACTTTCTTCTTGGGGGGGAGGTTGGATGGGCATCTTTCAAGAATGCTTTAGTTGTGCCTTGTGACTCTTTCCAAATCTATAATTCGACAAAAAAGCCACAAAATCTTTGATTCACTTATCCCTTTCTCTATCCAAGCTCCCTCAACAACCGCCACCAAGTTGTCCACATCAGCTTCAGCAGCACGCTCTACAAACAACATTACTGCTTGACTCAGAGCTATTTCCCCCTCATTTCATTATTTAATGTGAGCTGAAAGCTAACACTCTAATCCTTAGCAAATTGACGAGATCTTTATTCGGGGAGAGATGCAAATTGAATAAAACGAGAAGGGCCCTCTTTTGATTTCACCTTCCTAGCTTTTTTCCACCTCTTGCCAATAGATTCTCTACTGGAAAAGAGGAGGGGGAAAATCCATATAATTTGGTGTAACATCACTTATAACTCTGCTTTGCCATTGCTTGTTGGTGAGTCTGTGAATGTATGTGTTTATACAAAAGAGATTTAAAGATGGACATAAAGCAAAACTTTAATAATGTGGAACACACACAGAAAACTGGGAAGCCCTGGCACTTGAGCGTCAGATCTGAGGGTCAGCTGTGACCAACAGTGCTGTGGATTTTGAAGAGACACAAATAAGAGTGCGAAAGGAGGAAACATGCTGAATATGAAGGCCCCTCAAGCAAACCCTTGTCAAGAAATCTGGAAATGTATGTTCTCATTGTGAAAGACAATACAGATCCAGAATAAGTCTCTACAGTCACTTACAGACCTACTGCCAAGCATTTATTTATTTATTTATATTTAGAACTTTTTTATCCGGTTCTTCTCTACCTCCATGGAGGGACTCGGAATGGCTAACAGCAAAAAATTCAATGCCAGACAATAAATAACATTTTAAAAACAACATACATGATAAATAAGTTAAAATACATATAAAACAAGTCACCAAGTTACAAACATCATACAACTCAATCCACACATTGTGGTCCAATAACTCTTAGTCTTTACCGGTACCCAACCATCACTCTACGAATGCCTGATTCCAAAGCCAGGATTTCAATTGCTTCCTGTAAATCAGGAGGGAGAGGGCAGACCTAACCTCATTGGGGAGAGAGTTCCATAGCCGGGGGGGGGAGGGGGCAATCACAGAGAAGGCCCTGTCTCTCGTCCCCATCAAGCCGGCCTCTCCGGAAGATCTTAAAGCCCTTGACGGGGAGAATACGTTCGGACAGGTAACTTGAGTGATAGCCAATGATGATGATGATATGGATATAGGTAAGGGTATAAGATATAGGTAAGGGTATAAGATGTATATATTAGGCTTGTTTGATTTTAAAAAATCCGTTTTGGATGTAGGGAGCACTGGTGGTTCGGATCTAAAGTCATTTCCGATTTTCATAGAAAAAAAATTCAAAACTTTTCAAAATTTCCGAGACTTCCGAATCCTTCGTTGATGGTTTCAAAGTGTTATTTCCTGTTTCATTGAGTGGTCTTTACATTGAAAGTAGCTTTTCACTCTAGAAAGCGGGGGAAGCAAAGGAAAAGAATCCATCCACACTGGTTTAAACTGACACGGATCCATTTCATCCATACTGGTTTAAACTGACTCGGGAGAGAAAGGAAAGTAATCTATCCACACTGGTGTAATGATGTCGATTATTTGTGTGTAAATGTTGTATAACATATGTTAAATGTATATTGTTTTGTGTAGTTCAAAGGAATATCCTATGAATTTCTATGGTTTGATGTGGGTGAGACAGAAGGGAGGCTTGGCAGAAGCTCTGAAGAGCTGTCGCCATAGCAACGAGGGCCAGAGCCTTTTAGAAGGTTCTAGGTATGAATTTTACAGTTGGTGAAGAGATGTTGGAAGCCAACTGCCAAATGAGAGGGGGAGGAGTTTGTTTTGAGTTAGTTGGTCTTAAGGACTGTAAGAGAACAGTTCAGTCTTTAAGTTAGTCTTAAGGTCTGCAAGAGAGCAGTCCAGTTTTATGGGTGTAGAGACCCTAGTTAAAGATGGAAGAGTCCAGAGGTCTATAGAGGGTTAGTGGGAACCCTATAGTATAACCCCATTTGTGTTTTGTGTAACAGAATAAGTTTGTGCCTCTGAGGAAGTATAAAACCAATCAAGATTTGTACCCATTTGTGTCATAATAAATTATTTACATCTTAAAAGAAAAACACCTCTGTTAGTTCTTTTATTGGTGGTGGCCTCAAGGTCAGTGGTCAGACAGACAAATGGTGGCAGTGTGGTCAAGTGGTTACTGAGAAATTTAAAGTCTCTGCAATTCAATGGTTAGTGGGGGAGATAGTCTACCCTGCCATAAGACAGAAGTTGCTGAGGTAACTTCGAGGCCCCCTTGCATTTAGGGTTAGCAGTTTGGATTCTGCAAGATTGTCCAGTCTGAGGCCGGTCAACAAGGGGTTGTCACAACTGGTTTAAACTGACATGGATCCATCCCATCCACAATGGTTTAAACTGATGCGGGAGAGAAAGGAAAAGAAAGGAATCCATCCACACTGGTTTAAAGTGACATTTTTCCTGCTGTTTTTCTCCCTTCCCTCTCCTCTTTCCTTATCTCCCTTCCTTTCCCCTTTCCTTTTCTCTTCCAAATCCCAGCCATTCAGGAAAACCTGGGGGAGCTTTCTCTGGGTTCCCATGGTATGTTGTTCCCTTGTAAAGCAGTGGTGTGGCACCTTTCCCACCAAGCTGCCTAGTCCCTTCCCATTCACGTCCCCGACTGCCGTGCCGAAGCCTTGCCCCTCCAGCCAAGTTGGTTTCCCCTCATTGGCTGGAGGCAAGCATCCCAGCATGCAAGCTACAGCTTGCCTCCAAACGCTGGGTCTTTTCCAAATCACTTCTTGAGTCAGAACAAAGATGGCGACAGTGGCTTTGAAAGGGCAAGGATACTTCCGGGTTCATAAATCGCTTCGAAATCACTTCAAAAAGGAATTTCATCTGGATTTACGAATTACGAAGAATCTGACTGGACCTAACCATGCCCAGGCATGTAGCCGGGGGGGGGGGGGCTTGGGGGCTTCAGCTCCCCCCCCCAAATTCTCAGGGTGGTCCGCGATAAGGCCTTACTGGTACATTATTTAAACTGCTATGTGTATTTTTATCATGATCTGATCACCATGCTCAGTATATCCCATATGCATGGGGGTATTGGGATAACAATACAAAAGGTTTGCTAGGGTAGACCCTCTCTCACTCAGATTCAGCCCCCCTCGAATCAAACTCAGCCCCCCCCCCCCTGAATCAAAATCCTGGCTACGGCCCTGACCATGCCTAATATATATGTTTGTAGAGAAAGCCAAAGTCTTGTTTAAGATCCAAACCAATGAACCGATTACACTCCTGTTGTGAGTGTAGACATCCCTGTCTCTATGCAGCTCTTTTGCTTTGCTAGCACTACATTTCTCTCCTTACAGGATCAGTGTTTAAACACTTTTGATCCTCCTTATCTCGGTGGAGGGATTTACAAGCCAGCTCTAGGAAACAAGATTTCATTTAGGCTCAACCCTTTCTTATCTAACCCGAAACTTCAGCATTCATTCATATAGATAGAGTGTGTGTGTACTCATTGTTTTTTGAAATAGTTTGTTTCTATATGTGTGCAAACGTGTACATTTTCTTTCTCTCTTTTGAACCAATTCTACTTCAAAGGGCTATAAGATGCATTTCTATTTACACTCATTCAATATCATCTCAATTTCTGGCATCAGAATTCATACTTTATGCATTTTGTTATCAAATGCAAATTGGAATAATTTCTGCAATTGTCTCCCTGGTGCAGAAGAAGAGTATTATTTCGTTTCAACATTTTTCTTTCTTTCTTGAGACCATTGGGAAGGTTGGATGAGATTCCTTTTCTGTCTTCCCTTCCCATGCTAAGATTCTATGATTTTAGTCTATAAAAATTTTGGGGGTCCCTGACGTTTACTTTTTGTAATGTATGTATATTAGGCTTGTGCACGGTTTCGGATTGGTTGATTCCCTTTGGCCAATTCGGTTTGTTCGATTTGACCGGCTGGCCGTAACAACAAGGGGCCAGCCACCATGTTTTTTTCAGTCTGAACAAAACAGTAGCTGTCGAATACCAGCTGCTTTCATTACAACTGAAGTACAGGATGGAGGGAGCTGCTAGAACAGTGGTTCTCAACCTGGTGTTTTGGCCTACAACTCCCAGAAATCCCAGCCAGTTTACCAGCTGTTAGGATTTCTGGGAGTTGAAGGCCAAAATATCTGGAAACCCACAGGTTGAAAACCACTGTGCTAGAAGGAAAAGCAGGAGGGGGGAAAAGCACCACTCCAAGCAGGGCAAAGAGGGGGCTTTTTAAAGGAAATCTAGGGTAGGATAGCTGCAGGTCAATCACTCTTCCTTCCCTGGGAAGTGGAACGCCTCCTTAAAATGCCAAAGCTTCATGCTGCATGGAGAGTGTGCCCCTGCCTGCAGCACCTGTCTCCTCTACAGTAGAAACAGCTTTAATGAAGCATTAAACCCAGGTCTGCTCTAAAGATGAAAGGGAAAAGATAACAGAAATAAGCCCATTCTTTAAACCCAGGTCTCCTTTACAGACCAAAGGGAAACGATCGCAGGAAGAGTGGAATCTTTTTTTAAAAAAAAGATAGAAAAATATAGGGAACTAGAGCAGAAAGTAATAACAAAATGGTATAGGACACCAATTCAATTGGCACATATGATCCAGGGTCTAAATCCGAAATGTTGGTACTGTGGGAGTAGAGAAGCCTGGTATTCACATCTCTGGTGTAAGGAGACACAAAAGTTCTGGAATCTGGTTTTTAAGAAGATTGAACTATATACAAAAATAAAAAAATGATTTAAATATGGATATTCTCTTAAAAGGGATTTGTGGGGACAGTAAAATAAAAGCACAAGAACAAAAATTAGTTATGATGATGTTTAGAGCGGCACATGCTGTGATTGCCTGGGGGTGGAAAGAAAAAAAGAAATGGACCCTTGAAAAATGGTATGTCTTCTCTAAGCTTTTCTCTCTTGTCATTATGTGGCCAAAATACTTCATCTTTGCCTCTAATATCCTTGGCTCCAATGAGCAGTCGGGCTTTATTTTTGAAGTATGGACTGGTTGGATCTTCTCACTGTCCAAGGCACTCTCAGAATTTTCCTCCAGCACTACAGTTCCTTCTCTCAGCAACAAATGCTACATTTAGCAAAGAGGGATCCTCTTGCCTCTGCAGGAGTCTACTGTATACCATGCAGCTGTGGACAAGTCTACATAAGGACCCCCAAATGCAGCATTGCCCAAACATGAGTCAAGGAGCACGAAAGCCACTGCAGACTACTTCAACCAGAGAAGTCAGCCATAGCACAGCACCTGATGAACCAACCTGGACACAGCATATTATTTGAGAACACAGAAATGCTGGACCATTCTAACAACCACCATGTCTGACTACACAGAGAAGCCATTGAAATCCACAAGCACGTGGACAATTTCAATTGAAAGGAAACCATGAAAATGAACAAAATCTGGCTACCAGTATTTTTAAAAAATCTAAAATCAGGACAGTAAATAAAGAGCAATACTCAGAAAAGGGGGAATTCCTAACATGAAACAATAAGGGCCAGCTAACACCTCCCAACAATGGCTTCACCCAGACAGGATTAGCCAAGCTTTGAAGCTGCAAGGCTATTCAATGCTAATCAATGTGGCCGATTGCAACATTCCCACTTGCCTCAAGTAGACAAGAGTTCTTTCTCCCACAGATATATAAACCCCACTTGCATTGTTTCCAACAGACCTCACAACCTCCTGAGGATGCCTGCCATAGATGTGGACGAAACATCAGGAGAGAATGCCTCTGGAACATGGCTATTCAACCCCAAAACTCTCAGAAACCCAGTGGTTTTGGCCATAAAAGCCTTTGACAACACATAGGATATAGATATTTTAAATACATATATAAAACTATCCAGTAATTTCATCCATTGCAAAATTTTGCACTGCCCTAGATTGGGGCCCCTGATAATAGTAGTGGACCATCCAATGGTGACATAAAGTCACACGCTTTTGATATGTTTTTTTCAAGAACAGGTAGTAAATTATGGGCAGATTCTGCCCCAGTTGGATACAAATGAGAGCCAGGCTTCAGGCAGGAGGGTTGGGTTGGTGAGGGATTTGTCTCAGGAATTTGGAGAGGAAGGGGTCCTAAGCAGACCCTGGGCTGGCCAATGTCGTATGACACATGGGTGGAAAAAAGCTCCATTCTATTGCCAAAGGAACCCCGCAGCTCTCATAAATCAGTCAGCAGGTACCTTGAGCCCACCGTTATTAGCTAGGCTGTCGTGAGAAATTGAAAAATGAAAAGAGGTTTTATTTGACGGCTCCGGTCCCGATTACGCAGGGCAAAAGGAAGTGCAAGAGCATTGGGGACGGAGCAAGGAGGCAGAAAATAGGAGGAGGTGTTGCCATATGAGCTGTCCCAGGGCACCTTGAACAATAAATTCAGGCTGAAACAGAGGCTGGATCTACACTACCATATAATACCATTCAAACTACATTATATGGCAGTGTAGATACAGCCAGAGATTACATTCAGACTGATACATTTATAGTAGTTTGACCCAAGTTTAACTGTCCATGACTCCATTCTGTGGAATCCTGGGATTAGTAGTTTGGTAGACATAGAATTCTCCAGCAAAGGATCGCTGCCTTGTCAGGGCGCTGGAGCTTGAGCACCTCAATGATGCCACGAGCAAAACCGTGAATGGACACCCAAGGCAGGACTGTCCTGGCAGAGAGTTCAGACCAAGCGCAATCCCTGGGGGTGGTAATAGCAACCCACCCCAGTATTCTTGCCAAGAAAACTAAATGGACCAGAGATATGTCGGTATGTCATCAGAAGATGGGACTCCCAGGTCGGAAGATAGTCAAAATGCTACTGGGGAGGAGCAGAGGATAAGTTCAACTAGTGTGATGGCACAGCTAGCTCAAAGCTGAAAGGAAGGCTAGCGGACGCTGGTGCTGGAGTTGAACAACGAATCTGATACTCTAAAGATCAATACACCATAGGAACCTGGAATGTAAGATCTATAAGCCAGAGCAAACTGGATGTTGTTATTGGTGAGATATCAAGACTAAAGATAGACATTCTGGGGGTCAGCAAACTGAAATGGTCTGGAATAAGCCACTTCACATCAGATAACTACTAGATCTACTACTGCAGGCAGACCTATTTCGATAAAATAGTGAAGAGTAGAGACATCACACTGACAACGAAGATCCGCATAATTAAAGCAATGGTATTCCCCGTAGTAATCTACGTATGTGAGAGCTGGACCATAGGGAAGGCTGAGCGAAGGAAGATAGATGCTTTTGAACTGTGGTGTTGGAGGAAAATTCTGAGAGTGCCTTGGACCGTGAGAAGATCCAACCAGTCCATAATCCAGGAAAGAAAGCCTGACTGCTCATTGGAGGGAAGGATAGTAGAGGCAAAGATGTAGTACTTTGGCCACATAACGAGAAGACAGGAAAGCTTGGAGAAGACAATGATGCTGGGGACAATGGAAGGAAAAAGGAAGAGAGGCCGACAAGGGCAAGGTGGATGGATGGTATCCTTGAAGTGACTGGCTTGACCCTGAAGGACCTGGGGGATGTGACGGCCGACAGGGAGTACTGGTGTGGGCTTGTCCATGAGGTCACGAGGAGTCGGAAGTGACTGAACTAATAAACAACAACAATAACAGACATAGAATTATTTGCTAGAGAGTGCTACACTTGAGAAAAAGGGAGACGAACTCTGCAGCAGAGAAATCTAAACATTCCAACCAACCACCAATCTCAGGAATATATAGGATGGTGCCATGGAAGTCTGATGTTAAACTCCTTTAATTGTATAGGGTGCCTCCAGACCAGGCATGGGCAAACTTAGGCCCTCCAGGTGTTTTGCACGTCAACTCCCACAATTCCTAACAGCCTACTGGCTGTTAGGAATTGTGCAATTTGAAGTCCAAAACACCTGGAAGGCCTAAATTAGCCCATGCCTGTTCTGGACTGTGGAATTAATGCATTTTGACACCACTGCATGGCCATGGATCAATGCTATAGAGCCCTGGGAGTTGTAGTTTAGTGAAGCCCCAGCCCTAAAATTACAACCTCCAGGATTCCATAGCATTGAGCCACGGCCATTAAAGTGATGTCCAACCACATCAATTCTATCATATGGATGCACTATATACAGTATAGTCATTTCTGGGGAAAGAACGTGTCTGTTTATGATTTCTGATAGAAAATGAACTGATTTCTTTTCTCCCACCTGTCAGTCTAGGAAGCTCAGCAGTGGTAAATCCTTAGCAAAGAGTAAACAGGCATGAATGGACCTTGTCAAACTATTATTCCCAGGATCCTGTGGCAGTTAAAATAGTATCAAACTGCCTTTATTCTACAGTGTATATGTGCCCTGATCTTAGCCTCCCATCCTACTTCCAAACCCTTTCCAGATTGATATTGCAGTCTCCTTCTGTGACCCTCTGCACTGAAGCCTGCATATAGAAATAGAAGCTTTATTTACATGGTAGGGCAATGACTCTCTGGAAAGGTGTAGATCCATGCCTGCTGTGAGCGCATGAATATACAGCATCTCCTGTGGGGGAGCACCTGTTTAGCTAAATGCTTTCATCTGAGAGCATAATGTTGAACAGCTCACACATTTATCCATATGGCACTAAAAGCTGTGGATATGCAAACAATACTCCTTCTCACCACCTCATGACATCTGAAACTATACAGAATCATTTATCCATTAGGAAGAGAAGATTTCCGGACTGGAGACAGAGAAGCTGATTCGTTGGTCGGTCAGGGTTTTTCTCCCTATCGTTGTTATTTACTGAAACACTCTATCTCTCTCACACAACTTTGGGTTATGCTAATTGTAGCATCACCAAAGGGAAAACCAGAGGAGGCCAAACAGGGCATAGGGTTACAGCCTGTGTTGGATGGGGTTACACTCCCCCTGAAGACGCAAGTTCGCAGCTTGGGAGTGATCCTGGACTCATTACTGAGCCTGGAACCCCAGGTCTCCGCAGTGGCCAGGGGAGCTTTTGCACAGTTAAGACTCGTGCGCCAGCTGCGCCTGTACCTTGGGAAGTCTGATCTGGCTATGGTTGTCCACGCTCTGGTCACATCCCGAATAGATTACTGCAACACACTCTACATGGGGCTGCCTTTGAAGACAGTTCGGAAATTACAACTAGTCCAACGGGCGGCAGCCAGATTACTAACCGGAGCTACATACAGGGAGCATACCACCCCCCTTGTTGTGTCAGCTCCACTGGCTGCCTGTCCATTTCCGAGCTCAATTCAAAGTGCTGGTTTTGACCTTTAAAGCTCTATACGGTTCTGGCCCAGCTTACTTGTCTGAACGCATCAGCCTCTATGTCCCATCTCGTAATTTAAGCTCATCCGGGGAGGCCCTGCTCTTGCTCCCGCCAACTTCTCAAACGTGGTTGGTGGGGACGAGAGAGAGGGCCTTCTCGGTGGTGGCTCCCCGTCTATGGAACGCGCTTCCAAGCGACATACGATCAACCCCATCCCTCCTGGCATTCAGGAAAAAAGTGAAATCTTGGCTGTGGGGCCAAGCGTTTGCACATTAGCACAATACAGCACTTTGGACTGGATTTGTAGCAGCAAGTTGATAGATATAGCTCAATGCTCCTGTTATGGACAAAATACAGTTTTTAACTTAAGAGAATATGTATGATGTGTTAATGTTAATTGTATTTTAATGTGTTTTAATGCTGTATGTTTTTGGTTTCATATTGTATTTATTATGTTGGCATCAAATTGTGCCTTTTGTTAGGCTGCTCTGAGCCCCCCCTCGGGGGCAGAGAAGAGCGGGGTAGAAATGCTGGAATAAATAAATAAATAACCCTCACAAGCTCTGAGGATGCCTGCCATAGATGTAGGCAAAACATAAGGAATGAATGCTTCTGGAACATGGCCATAACAGCCCAGAAAACTCACAGCAACCCAGTGATTCCGGCCATGAAAGCCTTCGACAAGACAGTATACTCATATTGATTCAGCCTTCTCATCTATGTAACGTTGGAGAGTTTGCTAGTAAATGGACAGGAGTTTTTAATCTAGTGAAACTAAACTTATAGAGTTGGAAAGAACTCCAAGGATCATCCAATCCAACCCAATTCTGACATGCAGGAATACCTAACTAAAATACTGTCAACCCCCTATGTATGTAATGCCCTCTGAAGAATATATGAATTGCATTTCTTTGGCAGCCTTTGTTCTGTTCTTGGAGAGGGAATGGGAATGTTTTTCACCTCCTTAAAGAGTGACATGAAGGACCTTGTCTGCTTTTCAGCCATCTATCAAAAATGTCCATGTGAAAATCCACAGCCTTTTTTATCCATAAGATTAACCTCAGCCTGGGTTGATTAACCTACTGCAGCTGGATTGTTTCTCCTTCACAGGACCCATTGATGGCTTGATTATTATGTGCATAAATGACATATTTTCTTGGAGCTGGGGGTGAAACTAAATAAAAAAGTGCACACATAACAACCCGATCACCTGGCTTGTTTCCAAATGGAGTAGTTTGTTTAGGGGTGCATGAAGCCACATCCAAAAGAGACAGACCAGGTCATGGTTGCCCTTGTTCTGACTGGTTGTGTTGTGCCTTTCACTGCTTGGGGTAAACCAATGTGCAATTTGTGTGCTGCTTTTTTAAATATGTCATATGTGCTTAAGGTGATCGGAATTGCTTGCATCCCCTCTTGAACTACTGTAGTTATTGAATGCTTTAAAAAAAAATGTACCACATATTGTTTTACCAATTTTTGTTTTACCTTGTAAGCTCTTTTGGGTGTCATCTTGGGAGAAAAGTGGGAAATAATAATAATAAATGACAATTGTCAGGTATCCGCATCTATTTTATATCCATTGGGTTGCAGTAGTGCAGCGCGTTAAACTGCTATCTGAACGAAATTTGCTGACTGGAGGGTTAGCAGTTCAAAGCCATGAGTTGGGGTGAGCTCCCGCTGTCAGCCCTAGCTTCTACCAACATAACAGTTCGAAAACATGTAATGCAAGTAGATCACTAGGTACCTCCTCAGCGGGAAGGTAAAAAGGTGCCTCATGCAGACATGACGACAACACTATCAGAGATATCTATGGACAACAGGTTCCTTGGCATGGAAAAATGGAACAAGAGCACCTCCCCATGGCATTGCCTCCAGATGCTGGTGATGGAAGGGGAAGGCCTTTACCTGTGTCTATCAGTGTATTGTATGTTGTTCACTGTGTAAAAGGCATTAAGTGTTTGCCTTATATGTGTATATTGTAATCAGCTCCAAGCCCCTCCAGGGAAATAAATTAAAATGTAAATAAAGTGTATTATTGTTACTATTATCTATCGATTTATTATTTATTAATGACATTTCTACCCTGCCTTTCTCAATCCTGGAGGGGACACAAGGTGGTTTTACACCTAGGCAGCTATTTGATGCCATTAAAAACAACATACAATTAAAATGAACATTTTAAATAAAATTATAAAATACATCAAAACCAATATCATCACCGTTAAACCACACTATCCGTAATCGTAATTCAGGCCGTTCCAGTATAGTTCTTGCACATAATTCTAGATCTGTCTTGATCAACAAGCCACATTTCCATTCTCTTACAGAAGGTCTGGAGGGAGAGGGCTGATCCAATATCAATCATCCACATCCAAAAAACAATCCCGGGGAAAGACCACCTTGGTTTTTGACATTCTATATAAGGGTCACCATTTACTATGCCATTGTATATAGTAAGAAAACCCACAGATTTTTGATCCAGAGGGGAGAATTAAACCCTACTGCAATGGTTCTCAACCTGTGGGTCCTCAGATGTTTTGGTCTTCAACTCCCAGAAAGCCTAACAGCTGATAAACTGGGGACCCACAGGTTGAGAACCACTGCCTTAGTGGATACCAAAATTCTATTGTATTAGTGGGTTTTAATGACACACTATAGTTGTGCAACTCCAATAACAGGGGAATATATGTATACAAACTAAATTGGTTACAAGAAATATTTGGTTCCACCAGAGCCACAATCTAACCCATAACGAAACCTAAAAAATATACTCATTTTTATTTTGGATTCCACTTTCTGATTATTTGTTTGGCATTAAAGTTACCACATATTTTATTCGAATGTTTACAGCCCGGCCACGGTATCAGTAATTTACCACCACGGTTAGAGGATCACAGCTTGATTGAGTCTGAATTTATGTTTTTATATGTGCATGTGTCTTATTTTTATTGTTTTTTTTATATTGTGTTCACTTTTATGTTTATTTTAGACACTTTGTGCCATCTGTAAGCTATCCCAAGTTGTAATAATAGTTGTTGTTGTTGTTATTATTATCAATGGCATTGAATTGTTGCCAACACTGTGAAACTCCCTGAGCCACCTTCGGGGTTGAGAAGGGCGGTATACAAATATCACAAATACATAAATTAATAATAATAAATATTATTATTATTATTGTCTGGATAGGACACATAATTTTATCCTGAACATCTTTTTCCTCTTATCCTGCTGGAAGTGACAACAACTGTGCTTATGTTTCCAGTGTCACTGTATGAACCATGAGAAGGCTGTAGTCGGTAATGCGAGCTTCCCCCGGGAACTAGTTAATCTTGTGCTTCTTAGTCTTGTGTTGTAACATTCTCTTGGATCTGGTTTGTCTCCCCCCTCCCCAACCTCCCAGTGCAAATGAAAAACAAGGGGAAGATATACCGGAAAGAAGATGAGGCCGATCATTAACCACAAGTGATGAAGGAACAAGGCCTGGTTAGAAAGAGGAAGCATGTCTAACAGCAAAACATGGTTACTTAGTGGTTTCTTAAATGAGAGCATGGAACTTCCTCACTGTTAAAATAAATATCAGTATTACTCTGACATGACCGGGCAGATGCCAAACCCAAACACCTTGACAAGGTCCATGGCTGATGACTATTTTGCCTCCACCCCCAATTTCTACGCATCTTTTACATTTCCAAGAAAACTGCTGATCTTGTTAAAGGGATATCAAACTGTTGGAGAGGTATCAAACTGTTCTATATGGGGTTACGTTTTCCTTGAAAGACTGTGTTGGCAGCTTGAGAATGCTCCTGGATCCATCTCTCCAAATGTCAGCCCAGGGTGATGTAACAATTAAAAGAGCTTACTATCAGTATTGGCCAGCTGCACCCCTTCCTAGCACTGGAGGACCAAAAGATGGTGGTGTATGGACTAGACTTCTGCAATGCACATTACATTGGACTACTCTGCACCATGGTTGGAAACACTAATTAGTTCAAAACACAGATTGGTTACAGGAACATCTAAGAGTGAGCACATTACACCTATACAACAGTCACTCCACTGGTTGCCAGGTAATTTCCGGACAATATACAAAGTGTTGGTTATAACCTTTAAGGCCTACATGGTTTGGATCCAGGATATTTACAGGATGGCCTTCTCCTATACAATCCACCTCTTAGGAGACTGAGGTCCTCTGTGGGATGCTTAATCCAGTGTTTCCCAACTGCTGTGACGCGGCACACTAGTGTGCCGTGACAGACCTCCTGCTGTGTCGCGAGAAAAGCTCTCTGCCCCCCTTCCTTCCCCCCTCCTTCTGCCAAACTCCTGTTGCTTGGGGGAGGAGGAGGAAGGGCCGGGCAGCGGTGAAGAAAAAGAAGAAGGGGCCAGGGCGCCGCCTCCTTTGGCCGTTTCCCCAGCCAGCCTCCAATTCGCCATGACTCACTCACTGAAGCCACGTGGAGGAGCCCCATCCACTGAAGCCTGTCCACTGCTCATGCTCCTCCTCTGTGGGAGAGCTGAAGCCGGGGGAGGGGGCGGAGCATGGCACAGCCTGGCTCCGCCCCCTCCCCAGCTTTGGCACTCCCAGCAGCTGCTCCAGACTTGAGGGGGCAGTGCCAAGCCAGCATTGTGCTGGCTCTGCCACCGCTGCGCTGGCTTGGTATGACCCCTCAAGGCTGGAGAAGCTCTGGAATAGCTGAAGCCGGGGGAGGGGGCAGGGCGTGGCACAGCCTGGCTCCACCCCCTTCCCTGGCTTCAGCACTCCCAGCAGCTGCTCCAGCCTTGAGGGGGCAGTGCCAAGCCAGCATTGTGCTGGCTCTGCCACCGCTGGCTTGGCACTGCCCCCTCAAGGCTGGTGAAGCTGTGGGAGAGCTGAAGCCGGAGGGAGGGGGGGCATGGCCTGGCTCCTCCCCCTCCCCCGGCTTTGGCATTCCCAGCAGCTGCTCCCAGCAGACCACCCTCCCCCAGCCATTCTTTACTGTGTTAGAGTGTCATTTTGGTTGGTGGTGTGCCCCCGGATTTTTTTTAATGTTAAAAGTGTGCCACGGCTCAAAAAAGGTTGGGAAACACTGGCTTATTCCAACCAGCCAGAACCTGACTGGCAGCCTTCACACAGAGGACCTTTCATTGGCTGCCCCAAGATTGTGGAATGACCTGCTGGAAGAGATTCAAGAGCTGAACGTTCTGTCACAATTCAAGACACAATTGAAAACCTATATCTTCCAGCAGACAAGTAAATTATAGCCTCTGAATTTTAACTTTATATATATTTTTTTCATATGGATGTCTTCATCATTTTCTTTAGCAGGGCTTTCACATGTAGGGAGGGGTACTATACTTTCCAATGTTGCACAGATGCAAGCTAGGGCATGTGGTGGCAAACAGCATCAGAATGTGGTTAGAACAGCAAGCTATTGATAAGTATGAACATATATGCTAACAGAGGTTCACTTTTGCCTGAGATTATAGGGAAAGGGGAAATTCTTCCCCTTTCCAATGAGTGGATTGAGTGAAAACTACCTTTGAATTTTGAACTTTGTATGCAAGAAAACTGGAAATAAGATGGAAAGAGATTAAGAAAGTGGAAGGAGAGAAAAATGGCTCCAGTATCATGTATATTGTAGAATTAATGCAATTTGACACCACTTTGATAATGATGCTGTGGAATCCTGAGAGTTGCAGTTTGGTGAGGCACCAGTATTTTTGGCAGAGAAGGCTAAATACGAGGGTTATCCAAAAAGTAAGGTTACGATATATTTTTAAATGCAAAGAATGACAATATTTTAATAAAACTTACATGGATTGTAGCATAGCTATTACATTATTTTTCCACATAATTACCATTTATTTATTTATTTTGTTTATTAGATTTATTGGCCGACACTCCCAGCCGGCTCGGGGCAGCTTACATCAAGCACCACAATAAAACAACAAATCTACAACAGCAATAAAGCCACAAAGATACAACAATGTCTAAGAGATAACACAAATCCCAGGGAATAGCACATTACAACTCAAAGGCCTGCCGGTATAGGGCTGACTTGCAGGCCTTCCGAAAAGCCAACAGATTACGTAAGGCCCGAACCTCCGGGGGTAGTGCGTTCCAGAGAACTGGGGCGATGATGGAGAACGCCCTTCTCCGTGTTGAAGTTAGGTGATATTGTTTGACATTGGGCACGGCTAGAAGATTCCAGTCTTCAGATCTAAGTGTTCTCATGGGACAGTATGGGGTTAGGTGGTACCTTAGGTACACTGGCCCCAGACCATACAAGGCTTTAAAAGTCAAGACTAACACTTTGAAGGTGATCCGGTACTCAATTTAGTTTAATACATTTTGTCATTTGTGGGATGACTTTTCCCTCCACCTTTTTCAGCCAGTTTGTCACTTCAATTTTCACATTGTCATCATAGGAAAAGGGTTTTCCACTAAGGTGTTCCTTCAATTTAGTGAGCAGATAATAATCACTGGGAATGAGATTGGGGATGTTGAAGTAAACAGCTCTTGTGCTGCATGAGCTGTGTGCGGACACACATTGTCATGAAGGAGACCGACTCCAGCCATCAACATCGTACAATGTTTGTTTTGGATGACTCTGCAAAGTTTCTTCATGGTCTCACAATATATTCCATACCCATTTTGTCACATGCTGTCTTGACATTATGTCCTCTCCATAAACTGAAATGATTTCACGATGAATCACAGTGGGGTTCATGCCCTTAGCATTTAGGTAGCATATTACAGTTCAAACTTTGCACTTGGAGGGAAATGGAATGAGGACGGTCATCTCTAACCTTCACCACAATGCCAGTTGATAAGCTACTGATGATTGACTATGCTCG
This sequence comes from Anolis apletophallus, assembly GCA_030556195.1. Lineage (NCBI taxonomy): Eukaryota > Metazoa > Chordata > Lepidosauria > Squamata > Anolidae > Anolis > Anolis apletophallus. The sequence goes on from JARBWK010000004.1 coordinate 162,986,045, forward strand.
TTTGCTTCTGCTGGTTTCCCACTACAAGGCAGTGATACCAACTTCCCCTACAAAAACTCCCTGCGAGAGCTACGTGTCTTGTAACCTTACTTTCCAGATAACCCTCGTACTTTGTCAAATCACAGCAGTCATAAATCCATAGCACTGAGACATTAAAGTGGTGCCAAACTGCATTAATTCTGCAGTGTAGACCCTTAGATGTCCTCAGATGTCTCATTATCATGCATGAGATTTAATTCATAACTGAGCTAAGTGGAAAAGCTGGATAAACTTGACTGGACAGTTTTATATACCATTTGGTATAAACATTGCAATTAGCACATCTCTTATGAAAAGCCACTGGTTCACTGGAAAGTCTGTGCCTGTTTTTCCAGTGAAAGAATAAAGCCATCTCCATATGACAGCATTCAAAGAAAAAAGTGCAGAGAGTTTGGAAGGAGATGTGAGAGAGATGCGAAAAATTTGACACAAATCTTCAGAACAAAAAGCGAGATTGCCGTGACATTGGTTTGATCACACACTTTCTTGAAGAAGTGGAGTTCCTCCAGGGGAGAAAAACAACAACAGAAAAGGCCAGCCGGGGGGAGTGACAGAATATATGATAGGATGGGAGATTAAAACAGAAACTCAAGAGAAGTACCTCTATAAAATGATAGCATAAAAACCAGAATTCTTCTCAGAACTTATGGAGTTATTTTTATTAGTGGGCTATTGTGAAAGCATCCCCCCCCCACTCTGGTCTCTCTACCAAACTACTGCCTTCATGCCTTCCAACTGTCCTTAATACAGTTCCTCATGTTGTGATGACCCCAACAATAAAATTATTTTCATGGTTACTGTAATTTTGCTAGTGTTATGAATCGTAATGTAAATATCTGATATGCAGGATGTATTTTCAATCACTAGACCAAATTTGACACGAATACTTGATATGCCCAAATTTGGCACCCAGAACTTCCATGACTCTCATCTTGGCACAGAGAACTTCCATGACCAACAGAAGATACTGGAAGCATTTGGTGGGCATTGACCTTGAGTTTTGGAGTTGTAGTTCACCTACATCCAGAGAGCACTGTGGATTCAACAATCATAGAGCTGGACCAAACTTGGCACAAATACTCAATATGCCTAAATGTGAAGTTTGGAGAAAATAGACCTTGACATTTGGTAGTTGCAATTACTACGATTTATAGTTCACCTACAATCAAAGAGCATTCTAAACCCCACCAACAATAGAGTTGGACCAAACTTCCCACACAGAACTCCCATGGCTTGAAGGGTCTTGCTGGTAGGAGTCTCCCTCCAGCCTCACATGCGCTCTCTCTCATCTACGTATGCAAATGACGCTGCCATGCACCCAGCATGCCTGCTGTCTCCTCCCCCCCTTGCATTCTCAGAAACAGCCCTCCCCTTGGCTGAGAGGCTGGCCAATTACAGTGGAGGAGGGCTTTTGGTGGGAAGATTCACCATCTGTTTCCAAAAAAGAAGAGAAGGACAGGCAGAGAGATCTTCTGTCTCCTGTACCAAAGAAGCTCCTAAGACCATCAGAAATATATGTTTTTGTTCTGGTCTTTGGCGACCTCTCTGAAACCTCTTGCGAACCCCAGGTTGAGAAATGCTGGTCTATACTGTAGAAGGGATGCAGTCTGACACCACTTTAACTGACAAGGCTCAATCCTATGGAATCCTGTTAGGCACCAGCACTTTTTGACAGAGAAGGTTAATGACTATGCAAATGATAACTCCTATAGCATTAAGCCATCATACTTAAAGTGAGGTCAAACAGTGTAGATGCACTCTTAGTTATACTTTTGTAGGCCGGTTCGAGGTATAGAGTGGCAACCTGTGCTTGACAGGGTTGCACTCCTCTTGAAGTCACAGATTCAGCACTAACGCTTGAAGCTCAGGCGTCGGCAGTGGCTTGGAGGGCTTTTGCACAATTGAAGTTTGTGCACCAGCTTGAACCGTACCCCGTGAAGTTGGATTTGGCCATGGTGGTCCATGCCTTAGTTAGCTCTATATTGAACTATTGCAATGTGCTCTACATGGGGCTGCCCTTGAAGATGGCCCGGAAATTCCAGCTGGTCCAACTGGAGCGACTTACAGGGAGTGGTCAACCCCCCTGTTTAAGGAGCTCCACTGGCTGCCATTTATTTTCCAGTCCCAATTCAATGTGCAGGTTATAACCTAAAAAGCCCTGAACGGTTTGTGACCCGCCTACCTGCATGATTGCATTTCCATCTATGAACCCCCGCAACCTTCTCTCGCTCCCACCTTTATCGCAAGCGTTACTTGTGGGGGCGAGAGAGAGGGTCTTCTCTGTAGTGGCCCCCCGGCTCTGGAATTCGCTCCCCAGAGATATTAGGCAAGCCCCCACCCTGGCAATCTTCAGGAGGAGCCTGGAAATTTGGCTGTTCCAATGTGCCTTCAATGATTGAATGTATGATAATCCTGGACCAAACTCTGCATAAAATGCCCTCAGAAGCACTTTATTTTCTTTTTGTGCAATTAAATCCTACCTCATCCCCATATCCCTTCCCTGATACTTTACATTGCCCTAGCCCCCAGTGTTTTGAAATTTTTAATCTTTGAATTTGGCCCTGCCCAGGGTGATCATTTTTAATGTCTTAATGTTTTGATTTAATATTGTTGTGTTGTTTATTTAAATTGGTTTTGTGTTTTAAGTTATTTTAGTTTCTGATTTTCTGTTGTGTTATATTGTGTTTACTGTATTGATGGGTGTGGCCTCATGTAAGCCGCCCCGAGTCCCCTTGGGGAGATGGTGGCGGGATATAAATAAAGTATTATTATTATATAAAAAAGGGATTGTTTCTAAAAACCGTATTTCTAAGCTTTCATAGCTACCGTTCCCACTTCATCAGGAACATACTTTTGGTGGACTTCTTGGTCCATAGAATTGTTGAGAAGGGGCTTGGGACTGTTCTTTTCAATGAACACATCTTCAAAATTCAGTCCCACCATTTAAATTTCAGACAGAAATGCTGAATTTTTTTCCCTAAAGAAAGTGAGACGATAGCAATAGACGTATTAACACACACAAAAGTCACCATCCAAATTATCATAAAGCTATTGCGTTTCATTCTTTTATGGTGATGGCTTTCTGGAAAGAGAGAGAGGTGCCTGACCACCTTGTTTCTATGCTGGTTATGAAAAAGCTGTCTCTGGAAAATTCAGATCAATTTTCACCTTGAGGACATTCGGTGCTCAAAACTTGGAAGACTCACTGCTTTCATCAATCCCCTTGCCCCATCTTCTGCCCATTCCTCCTCCCCATCACTCTTCCCCAACCTAACAATGTATTTTAAACTGCTTCTCAATTGCCTAGCAATTTACAGTTTCACAGAGAAGAAATGGCTGGAGGGAACCATCCACCTATTATGCTCAGAACGTCAAAATGAAATGCCAAACGGGAAGATGAATTTGGCACACTACGGGTGGAAAAGGGTAGGCATGTGATATAGGACTTGTGGATTGGGATAGGAAGGAATTGTATTTGGGACTCCTCAATTTTATTGGCAATTCACATCAATGCATACTCAGCCCTCCATATTTACTGGGGTTATGAGCATAGGACCACCTTGAAAGTGAAAAACAGTGAAGAAATTGTTACTTTTTTAGCCCGAGAAAACAACTCTTTAGGAATGTCTATGCCAGCATGACTGAATGGAAAACTTCTGCCGGAAGCTGGCCATCAAATTGCTTTGAAGGACCTAGAGAGGTATTATGTCTAAAAATATCTAGATCCTCCAGCATGAATGGAGAAAGTTGACCATAGAGTTGAACTGGAAGACAGAGATTCTGAGAGAGAATATTTTAAATGAAGTCCATGAATAAGAAAATCCTCAAAAGGAAAAAAAACATACATGTGGTAGGACAACTGCAAAAGATGGAGATAATGCAGTGGCAAGTGATGGCTTCCATGTCATTGGGGCAGACAAGTCATGCCGATTTTTAGACCAGAGTATAAAGGGGCTATCCAATGTGCTGAAGCTACACTTAGGATGGTGTTTAGTCCGTTTGGACTAAAATCCAGAGCAGGTGCACCATCTCAATGAAACAGAGACCACCTGCCACCATTGATAGTGTTGGGGACAGTTGTGATTGTATCACACATTGGCCTTTATCTTACATATAGACTAGAGCACAAAGGAGAGGCAAAGCATCCCAATTTGCCTGGTTTGCAAGAGAAAAGAGAGAGACAGAGGGGAAATTTTGTCACCCTGCACATAGCTTTCTCTCTGCTGCACATTCTCCATCATGCGGGGGAGTGTTGCCTTTCCACAAAGTCCCTGTGCTGGCTTGATTGCAACCAGCACAACACGGGAAGCCCCCGTGATTTGAGGGCAGTCTCCAGTCATGCTTTCACCTTGGTTGGGAGCATGGCCTCCGCTGGAAGTGACACCACGTTGTGTGATGGCCGGTGTGGGGCTCCGTCCAGAAGACAGGGTGAAAGCATCCTAGGATGCTTTTTTAGGTGAGTGTGATGAGGATGTGCATCACAACAATTTCTATGTGCACAGTTACATGTTGACTGGTCTATGCAACCCTCATAGTGAATGTCCATTGCACACTATTGGACAATATAGATCTCATTGTTTTCACATATTCTGGATACACTTATATACAAATTCAGGGTGCAGCTACACTGTTGAATTAATGTATTGTTACACCATTTTAACTGCCATGGCTCGAGGCTATGGAATCATGGAAGGTACAGGCTTATAAGGTCTTTAGCCTTCTCTGCCAAAGAGGTCTATACTGCTTCTTCAAACTACAGTCATCATTATTCCATAGCATTGTGCCATAACACTTAAAGCAGTGTCAAACTTCATTAATTTGACAGTGTAAATGCACCCTATGGGGAGCATTCACTGATTCAGTCTTTTGACATTCACCTAACACTGAAACATCATATTGCTAATCAATGTCAAGTTAAAAAGGTAGAGGTTTCCCCTGACATTAGGTCCAGTCATGTCCAACTATGGGAAATTGGTGCTCATCTCAATTTTTATGCTGAAGAGCTGGTGTTGTCTGTAGATGCCTCCAAGATCATGTGGCTGGCATGACTGCATGAAGTGCTGTTACCTTCCCGCTGGTGTGGTACCTATTGATCTACTCACATCTGCATGTTTTCGAAGTGTTGGCAGAAGGTGGGGCTAATGGCAGGAGCTCACGCCGCTCCCCGGATTCAAACCAGTGACCTTTCAATCAAGTTCAGCAGCTCAGCGGTTTTACCCACCGCACCACCTGGGGCTCCGCTAATCAATTGGGTTGATGGAAATGATGAGATGGTACATGTTCAGAATAGTCATCATCACCATCAGTTCAACAAAGAACAAAATTACTAAACCGTGCAATACAATTACAAAACAAATCCTTTAGATGAAGTGTAATGGGGGGACGGACCCAAAATGATGTAATACAAAGCAGACTGACTAATACATGTAATCCACATATATATGCATCCAAAACAATGTCAAGCTAAAATCCTATAAGCTTCAGAAAAAAAGTTATTGATTGAGATGTAAAACAATGAAGGAAGAGGCAGTCTGCAAATGCTCAAGGAGGCAATTCTAAGAGTAGGGAGCAGAGAGTGAGAAAGGATGACTAGCAACAGGACAAATGGCTGATGTGAAGTAAGAACTAACCATTCAGCTGGCCAATTGTTATTGGCCCGATTAACTTCATTTCTCCATAACTGACATCTCACCCATAGCCTGTATTGTTTTGCTGAGCTTTGTCATTTCTGCTCTGCTGACAATGATGTAACTCAGTGTTTTTCAACCTTTTTTGAGCCGCGGCACATTTTTTACATTTACAAAATCCTGGGGCACACCACCAACCAAAATGACACTCTAACACAGTAATACATATAGTTAATATGTTTTTAAATGTATTTATACACTCAATGTGAAACCTGGGCCTGTTTCGATGAACACAACATAGATATCCTGGCAGGAATGGCAGAAAGACACACACAAAGGTCTTGCTCAACAGCTGGGAGTTATAGTTCACCTGCAATCAAAGAGCATTCTGAACTCCACCAATGATGGAATGGAATCAAACTTTAAACACAGAATTACCATAACCAAGAGAAAATACTATAAGAGTTTGGTGGGCATTGACCTTGAGTTTTGGAGTTGTGGTTCACCTATATCCAAAGAGCACTGTGGAGGGGAGGGAGGAAGACGTGGGGTGAGTCTGCGCAGTAGTGCCCGCACGGGTCACGTCTCACTCCCTACCCCCTCCTGCAGAAGTGGCAGCGTGAGCAAAGCGAGGCAAAGCAAGCAGAGCGAGGCTGGGAAGAATGGAGCCCGAGTGGAGAAGAAAAAGTGTTTGGCAGAAAGGGGAAGAAAGGTTATTGGAGGTTCCAATTTCCCACGGCACACCTGATGATTGCTCACGGCACACTAGTGTGCCACGGCACACTGGTTGAGAAATACTGATGTAACTGCAATATTATGTGCCCACAACCAACCCATCTGAAGTTATGGCTACAGTACCAGATCCTGAGAACATCCTGGCAAATAATAAACACTTTCTGGACACATTTTGTGCTACTCACTTAGACTTTAGGTGAGAATTACCATATATACACACATTAAATATTGCTCATATGCACTCTGTCTTTGTCTGCATGAATCTAAAGTTCTATAAAATATGAATGCTTGAAATAAACTTTATCTTGACCAGCGTTATGAGTAGATTGAACTGAAAGCAGTGCTGATTCTTGGTGGTTCCTTTGACCAAAGTTACTGTTTGTTTCCTGTTTCCCTTCTTGCTGAATTTCAGGGTTCATCCTATTTTCCACTTGGGAGGATATTGTAGGGCTGATATTACAGTCTAACCCTACAAAATAAAGAATAATTCTGTGACTGCTGATGTCCTTAATTCTCTAGGATTAAATGATCCTACAATTCTAAACTTTACCAAAGTTCCTTCATTTTGAACATGTGGGGGGAAAAACAAGTCTCACTTCACATTAGAGACAGACGTGGATAGTGTGAAAGGGAAGGTGCTCTCCAAGGTATGTCGATATAGAAGAGGAAGGTAGGGCAGTATGGATAAGGATTAATATCAGCAGTTCAACCTGGAATGAAGGTAGGGTATAGACCAACTGATATAGATTTGCATGACTAAATAGAAAAGGGGAAGTATATCTTTGTGTATCTTTTCCACATAATTCACCTTTCTGTTTTGTATATTCATATAGACAAGGATGTTCCTACCTTCTCTTTTAATTTATCTTCTCAGGATGAATTCTGACCATGCAAATGAAGACAGACAACTAGTTTGGGAACCAGAGACCCAGGGTGTACCAACACTATAGAACCCATGCAGTTTCATACCATTTTAACTGCCATGGCTCTTACTTACTTTTATTTATTTATTTGCTATGCTTCTATACCACCTCTCTCAGCCTGAAGGCGACTCGAGGTGGTGAACAAGCGGCAGCAAGTGCCCACATACAGCACATCATAATGTGGTATAAAATTGCTTTAATTCTACAGTGTTAGATGCACCCTAAGTCGCCATGTGATTATGTAAATCAGAGGTAAATCTGTCCCTCTTGTTGCATGTCTAGAACTTTCAAAGGTTACATTTACAGATGCAGGGCATTTCCACTGAAATACCCATTGCCATAGGGTTAGGTTTCTGCTCTCTTTCATGTTTTGGTCACCTTCTCTAGACATGCTCAAGTTTGTTGGTGTCACATCCTGTGGACATGTTCCAACCTGTCACTATCTGTCTCTCAGCCTAACCATACTGACAGGGTTGTTGTAAGGATACACATATGTACCAGAATCCTTAGAGTCAAATGTGACAAGTACATAAACAGCTAAATGTTCTGAAGGCCAAGTTGTATGGAGGCATGTTGAGATGCATAGGTTGAAAATCACATATGCATTTGAAAAACCAGGCCTTTGGCTGTAGGTGCCTAATGTTTATGCATTTCAGCAAAGGCTGGTAGTCTTTGTTGAACCAAGACTGTGACATAGTGTATCCAAATACCTTGAAGATATAGCCTCTTCTATTTGCATGTTTTTTTGCCTCTTCGGGGGTCGGATACCCATACTAGAGATTTCATCTGCCACCTTCAAATAATTTGTTTAGTTCTGCTATTATAGTGTCTAATCCCATTCCGCACCAGGGGGTCTATGAATTTGTTTCTTGAAGGGACACATTCATGATTTAGTACTTTGTCAGTATAATGTGAAATGACAAGCACTTGGAGTGTTGTTAAATATAATTATAAGGTCCTCTTCTGCCTTCTTTTCATGAGTGTGAAGGAATGAACTGGATGTTGCTTGAGTGTGTGTGTGTGTGTGTGTGTGTACACACACCCAGAGAGAAATGTTATTTTCCTTATTTTCATGCTATTTCTTGGCTAACCGACCCTCCATAAAACCAAAATTAGTCTGACACCTAAACATCTGAAACTCTGAAAATTGGGTTGTCTTAACGTAATTGCTTCTTTTCAAACAATCATGTCATTTCAAAAATACGTGTGGATTCTTGAAAAATGCACGTCTGCTCAGATGTGAAAATATCCAAAGTTTGGGAAAGTTACATTTTGGGTACTTTACTTCCCAGAACCCCCAATGTTCATGCTGGCAGAAGGACTATGGAAGTTGTAGTCGATTTTTATTCCTGAATCTGGAAAACATAATTGTGCAACATTCTATATTCTTGTAGTCCATTCCATGCCACTTTTTTCACATTTAAGACTCCAATTCACTAACTGTCACAACCCTGCACAGCATCTCTCAATATAAACAGTCACTCATTACTCTCATCGTCAGCCAGTCCGGGATCCAAGCCAAGGTGGATTCAAACAGCAACAATACAGGGGTATTTCAGAAGTCGTAGTCAGTAGTCCATTCCAAAGGTCCTCACCAAAACATCAAAGTCTATGCATAATCCTAAGTTCCAAAGAAAAGGTCCAAAACACGGTAAGGCACATGATGTCATTAGACAGAGCTCTAAACTATAGCAGGTTCCAAATATTACTCCCAGAAAGACCAAATTCAAATTGCTACTCTTTATGTCTCATAGCACAAGTGCGCTCACCCGGCCCTTCTCTGTCCAGCTGGGTGGATCTGCACAGCTGAATTGCATCAGTCCTCAGCTGCAGTCTTTCTGGGATATTTAACTCTCCCTCATTGCTCTCCTGATCCTGAGTTAACTCAGGACTCCCACTTGCACTGCAGGGGAAGCTTCCTCAGTGTAAGGCTGCAGCTGTTGTTGTTCCCTGCTTGCTACTAACTCAGATGCTGGGCCTAGCAGACATTCATCTTCATCTGTATTGCAGACCCTGACACGAATATATAGGGAGTTCTTCTATGGCAGTGTTTCCCAACCAGTGTGCCGTGAGGGATCATCAGGTGTGCCGTGGGAAATTGGAACCTCCGGGGGAGTCTAGTGTGTTGAAGTATAAAAACCCCAAGAAACCGAATTTTGATAAAGGCACAAAATTACAAACACCCCCCTCCCCGCCCGTTGTCTACTTGATCTCTCCCTCTCCATGCATTGGGAAGGCCCGCCTCCCTTTCCACAAGTAGAGCCCTCCTCTTGCCTCCTGGGGGTTCTGTGTGGGAAGTTTGGCCCAGTTCTATCATTGGTGGGGTTCAGAATGCTCTTTGATTGTAGGGGAACTATAAACCCCAGCAACTACAAGTACTTTCTGTTGGTAATGAGAGTTCAATATGCCAAGTTTGGTTCAATTCCATTTTTGCAAGAGTTCAGGATGCTCTTTGATTGTGTGTTAACTATAAATCCCAGAAACTGTAACTCCCAAATGTCAAGGTCTATTTTCCGCAAACCCCATCTATGTTCACATTTGGGCCAGGCTCCTCACAAAAACACCAATGAGATGCCACATCTCATCATCCCTGCAGCGTTTGCACTGGCTGCCAGTCGATTACAGAGTCCTCCATAAGACTCTGCGGGGCCGGGGCCCTTCATACTTAAAAGACCGCTTGATCCTACCTGCCCACCCAAGAGCACCACGGCCAGCAAACGAGAACCTCCTCTGTGTCCCGGGTCCGAGAGAGGCTCATTTTGAGTCCACGAGACAGAGATCCTTCTCTGTTGTGGCCCCCGTCCTGTGGAACTCTCTGCCGCCAAACCAAAGAGCCTCCCTCGACCTGCCCCAGTTCTTGGCGGCACTTAAGACATGGCTATTCAGGAAAGCCTATGCATAACACGTAACCAGCGACTTGGAATTCACCGAGTCTGATATTTTAGTATTTTAACCATTTAATATTTTAATATTTTTAATATTTTAATCGCTAGCTGTGTAAGTCGCCCGGAGCACAAACGTGGAGGGCGACTCATAAATAATAAAGTTCAGTTCAGTTCAGTATTCATGCCAAGTTTGGTCCTGATCCAACATTGTTTGAGTCCACAGTGCTCTCTGGATATAGGTGAACTACAACTTCAAAACCCAAGGTCAATGCCCACCAAACTCTTATAGCATTTTCTCTTATGGGAGTTCTGTATGGGAAGTTTGTGTCTTTCTGCCATTCCTGCCAGGATACCTATGTTGAGTTCATTGAAACAGGCCCAGGTTTCACATTGAGTGTATAAATACATTTTAAAAACATATTAACTATATGTGTTAGAGTGTCATTTTGTGTCATTTTGGTTGGTGGTGTGCCCCAGGATTTTGCAAATGTAAAAAATGTGCCGCAGCTCAAACAAGGTTGGGAAACACTGTTCTATGGAACTGGAGACAGAAGCAACATGTTTTTCTGGGTTGTTGTATGTTTTTGCAGTCTATTTGGCCATGTTCTAAAAGTTTTCTCTCCTAACGTTTCACCTGCAACTATGGCAAGCATCCTTAGATTTTTCTTCAAGGTTCAGAAGAGGTTTTCACAAAAAGAGGATACCATTCCCTGCCCTCAAGCTGCTTCAAAGCAATAATATATCAACAACATGTCTTAAGACAGTGCTGGAAAGAAACTAACAGGTAAGAAGGTCCTGTCCCATCCACTACATATGGACCACAGTGGGGAGCTCCTCTTGAAGATCTCAATTCTCAGGAAAGTGTATGTAGGGATCATTTATTGGATACATAATGCCATGGATACTATTAGTGAGCCCAAACTAGAGCAGACCTAGTGAATTAAAAGTTGGATAGTGAGACAACACTTGCAGAAATCATATATATTCCATGGATCTAGCACAGCTGGGCCTAACAGGCCATTGAACAAAAATCATACATTGGAAACATGAGAATTCAACTTGGTTGAAGGCATCAGATGTCATCTGATCATGGAAGTTAAGCAGGGTCAATCCTTGTTAGTTTTTGAATGCAAGATCACCAACAAATACTAGATGTGGTAGGCTATATTTCAGAGGAAGGGATTGCCCAAACCATGGGGTTGGATCCAGCAGTTCCTTCACCATGGGGTTGGATGAGGTATCTCCAGCAGTTCCTTCACTCATTCTCAAATCTTTTTTCTGTTCTTAGTTTCTCCAACAAACTTATCACAATTCTCTGGATCTCTTCAGCTTCTCCAGAGAAGCTTGGATGGTCAGATCTCCAGGGGCTACAATAGGTCAATGAATGGATTAAAACCCACTTCTGAGGCATGACTTATACACAGCGACATGATGTGAAAATCCCTAGTGCTCCCTGCTTACATGCACCAATGTAACATGGGAGATACAGCAAAACACATTTGTGTACCTCCGGGTGCAGGAGACATCACAGTGATATTTCCAACACAACATTGTAACATAATATGAAACACACAGAAATTGTATTTCATGCTCTTGCAAGTCAGTAAGACATTGAAAGATATTCGATGTCTGGTTGTCATGCCTTCAGTATTGAGGATAACCTTGCCATCTCTCTCCGTACCTGGTTGTCTTCTGCATAAACCTATCACCACTGCAACATGCTGAAGGCATGTGCAAACAGTCTTCCATTGTACTGTCATAAATAATTAAAATTGAACTGTACATGTCAAAATAAATTAGGACATTGCCTCTTCCTATGCTGGATCATTGATTCCTATAAACCCATCCCTCACTGGCTTCCCAATTTTTGCTGCATTTCTTGCTATACTAACTTGAGGGATACACAGATTTGCAGGGGGGTAGCCCTCTATGAGAATAAGTTGCAAGGTTAGGTCCTGGAAAAGGAGATGGACATGTACAGGTAATACAATTAAATAAGTACATTGGGTCTTGATATCTGCAGGGCTTTGGTTCAAGCTGCCCCTGTAGATAGCAAAATCAATGGATGCTCAAATCAAATTACTGTATGCAATGATGTAGTTAAATGATACCTCTTATAGAAAATAGCAAAACCAAGGTTTGATTTGGGTTTTTTTCTTTTTATATATATTCAATCCCTTGATGGATGAATCCAGATTCCATGGATATGGAGGCCTGACTGTAGACCTGTTCATAGCCATTGTTTCTTTAACAGAAAGTTTAGTAACAGAGGCACAAAAAACATGGATAGAACCCTGCATCACAAAAAAGCAGTTCAAAATGTTTTCTTTAAAACTAACAGATACTGAGACAATGCCCCAAAAGAGAAAAATCTGAGACGCAAATTTCTGTCCAAATTTGGCTGCTGTGACGACCTGCCACTGGTTTTGGAGATTACTAATTAAAATAATACTCCCGGTAGTACTGCCACCAACCTAATACTCAAATTAGGATTTTGAGATTGTTAATTAAGATGTTTACTTGGTAGTTCTTTTAACTGAGCCGCCCAAAACAACCACACTGTGAGGAACTAAAAGATAGAGAGATGGAAGCTTCTTAAAGTTAACAAATAAAAAGAATTTATTAATTAACAAATGGCTAGCAATGAGGCACAGATCATAATGGTTCTACAGAGAGGCAACTATAGCGTATGGTTACTGATAATAAGATGCTAAGCTTGTGGTTACAGAAAAATAGTGCACTATGCTTAGATCTTAACAATACTCTAGTCAGTACTGAGTCTTAACTAAAATATAAACCTGTCACCCTATTGTCTGAAAATAGCAGTGAACAGCTGGTTCCTACTAGGGGCTTCTATCCACTAGAAAATCCCCCCGAGTCTTGCCTGACTGAGTTAGCCACCTGCTAACTCCCAGCCTCAGAACCCACCTTTCCCTCTATACACTGAGGAGACAAGGTGTTTAGTCTGACTCTACAAAGTCAGCCCTATTGGCTCTAACCTAACTATCAGTGTCACCCCAAACACCCTGGATGTGCCACTATAGTAACAGACTTGTCAGAATCTATGGCTGAGGCTTGGAGGATATTGTCACTCCCACCTCAAACCAAGACAGCTAGAGCTGAGATGTCTCTCAATCAAAGCTCTGCCCAAGACTGAGAATCTTTCTGACAAGATCCCCTCCTTTAGTCAGCTCTGCCCCTCCCTCTGGCACTCAGCCAATCACAGGGCACTCCTATCTCTGAGCAGGATTGACTCTAAGGCCACGCCCCTCTCTGGCTATGACCTCCCCTGATGGCTGTTAGCTGCAAATCCCTTACCAAAATGGATGCCAGCTATCTCCCAACAGAAATCCAAAACTTCCAAGCAGGCTTTCCACCCACTTAGGACAGGTGAGTCCTTACAGCTGCCTTGAACAATGTGAGACAACCTGAGGGACCACCTCACCCCATATGTTTCCCCGAGATCGTTGCGATCAGAAGAACAAAATCTTCTGGTAATTCCATCAATCCGTTCCTGCTGCCTTTCAACAACAAGACAAAGAGCCTTTTCTGTGGTGGTGCCGACTTCATGGAACAAGTTACCAGACGGAACTCATGCCATCACAAAGTTAGCCCCCTTCCGGAGGACCTGCAAGACGTTCCTTTTTAGGCAGGCTTTCAATCTAGGTGCCTCCTGATAATCCTGTCCATACCCTTGTGTTTTTACATATCCAAACTGTTTTTATGTGTATTTTATTGTTTTTATGTAAACCGCCCCGAGCCTGCAGGGAGGAGCAGTATATAAAAGTGAATAATAAATAAATAAATTTATTTTTGTGTTGAGAAATTAGATCCCCAGATTATGAAATGTATAATAAAATGTATAAAAGTATAAAATAGAAGAGACATTAAAATATTGAGCATTAAGTATTAAAATACAATCGAGCCTAAGTCCCCAAATCCAAATCGTCTAAAAAGAAATGGATGTATGTTATCCTTGAAGTGACTGGCTTGACCTTGAAGAAGTGGGGGTGGTGACAGCTGACAGGGAGCTCTGGCATAAGCTGGCCCCTGAGGTCACGAAGAGTTAGAAACAAAATAGACTGCATTGGCAGAGCAGCAGCAGTCAGGGGAGGCCCTGCTCTCGATCCCACCATCCTCGCAAGTGTGATTGGCGGGGACGGGAGACAGGGCCTTCTTGATGAGCCCCCCCCCCCAGTCTATGGAATCCACTCCCCAGTGAAATCAGGGCAACTATCTCCTCTCCTTTAGAAAAAAGCTTAAATCTTAGCTTTGGGATTAAGCACATGGGCAGCTAACCAAGCAGCAACTACAATGACTTATGAGAACTGTCAATTAATAGACCTTTGACTGGAACTCTTGATTACGATTTGGATTTGGGGACTTAGGCTCGATTGTGTTTTAATACTTAATGCTCAATATTTTAATGTATTTTATAATCTGTTGGTTTACTTAATGTTACTTGTTTGTACTACAATTGTTTGATGTTGGCATCTAATGATAATCAGTTGTAACCCGCCCTGAGTCCCCCTTCGGGGGTTGAGAAGGACGGGATATAAATGTACGAAAATAAATAAACTCCTCAAGTGCATGACCATGCCTTGCCTAAAACTTTGTTATGAATTACCTTTGGAATTTGGGGGAAATGGAAGGAAAAAGGAAGAGGGGCTGACCAAGGGCAAGATGGATGGATGTTATCCTTGAATTGACTGGCTTGACCTTGAAGGAGTGGGGGTGACGACAGCTAACAGGGAGATCTGGCATAAGCTGGTCCATGAGGTCATGAAGAGTCAGAAGTGACTAAACAAATAAACAACAACCTTTGGAATGTTGTCTGGACACACGCAAAAACCCCTCCCTTTAATTTCCATAATCCCCTCACAATGAACTCGGAGATGGGAAGGAATTACTCAACAAATGTACGCCATAGCTCCCAAGGTTTGTTTCCTGCTCCTGTCAATAAAATAAAATATGTGGGAATGATCCAGGCCCCATGCCTCAAGTCAGTTTCACCTATTGAAATCGAGATCATCCCCAGGTATCTATTGTGTACACTGGACTAACCCTAGTGTGCTAACCAGAGCTGACCCATTAAGCTCATTAAGGCTCATTGAATATTACCACACAACATTCCTTTTGGATTGCACCTCTCTCAGAGGCGGATCATTAAAATGGATTGACACCTGAGATGCTCCAAAGACAGTTTATTGAATTTCCTGCCACCACAAAGAGCCACTGAGCAATTATGTTTGACAGAGTCCTGAGACACTCAGGACACAGATCTTAGGTAGACAGGATCTGGCATGGGTTTCTTGACTAGCTGTTAAATGAAATTAAAATGCTCTGTATTTTCAATTATGTTATGTCAGTATTTTGGAGTGCTTTCTCCAGTTATTGCTTCTCTGGCCATTGAAAATAAACTTTTGCCTTCTATCCATCCGTGCTTGATTTGGCCTTCTGGGAAGCTAGAAATATTAGGAGCCCCGAACCCGTGGTTTTAGTGGAGCTGAAATCACTCAACATAAAAATATGCATATGGAAAAGGTCAGGTAAGCCATGCATAAGCAAACAAAACTTAGAAGTTTCTTACAAAATTAATGCATTTATTTATTTTTCAAACATCAGTCTCCAATTTTATTATAATTTCCAGCTTGATGTCAGCACGGATCTACATACTGGGATGGGGCAGGCTTATTTCTACTTCTCCTTTTTCCCTGTTTTGGTGTTTATTGCAGGATTTGTGATTTTATTTGGCAAGGTTTATTCAGAAGAGGTTTGCCATTGTCTTCCCCTGAAAATTACAATAAGGGGTAGCCAGAAAAAAAATTCAAATGTTAATGGTGTAATCTGGCATAGATAGGCATTCAGGTGTATGCTTCCAAATAATACAGGTAAGTACCTCAATCAATATACAGTCCTGAAGTCAGAACAAACAGAAAGGCACTGTAACCATAATACATTCCATTATCACAGGTAAGTACCTCAAAATAAACTCATAGTGTTTGGCTTACATGCAAGTAAGCGAGGACTCAAAATATACGAGGAAAGTTCCTCAGTCCATACGCACAAAGGATGCATTTCCAGGGACGCTTACACAAGCGTCCCATAGTCAAAGTCTGTAGTAAGAGTCCGCAAAAATATCAAAATAAAGATCCCGAAGTGGGCGTCCAGGGGTCGACGAAAGGATTAGTCCTGGCGCACTATCGTTTCGCCAAACGGCTTCATCAGGACACAGGGTGTGATCCACATTGCCTTGAGTGGCATCTCGCAGTAAATTCCAGTGCGCATATAATCACAAACAGAAAGCGCCGCAAATCCAAACAGTATCGGCGGATACCAGGCTAAAAGCTGATGAAGCCGCCAGGACTAAACGATAGCGCGCCAGGACTAATCCTTTCGTCGACCCCTGGACGCCCACTTCGGGATCTTTATTTTGATACTTTTGCGGACTCTTACTACAGACTTTGAAGCCGTGCGGAGGAGGAGCATGAGCGGTGGACGGGCTTCAGTGGACGGGGCTCCTCCACCGTGCGGCTTCAGCGAGCAAGGGGCAATGATCATGGCAGGAGTCATGGCGGATTGGAGGCTGGCTGGGGAAATGCCCGAAGGAGGCGGCACCCCGGCCTCTTCTTCTTTTTCTTTGCCACTGCCTGGCCCTTCCTCCTCCCCCCCAAGCAGCAGGAGTTCGGCAGGAGGAGGGGGGGGAAGGAAGGGGGGCAGAGAGCTTTTTTCGCGGCACAGCAGGAGGTCCGTCATGGCACACTACTGTGCCGCATTACAGCAGTTGGAAAACACTGGCCTATAAGACTCCTTCAGGTTGCCATACGTTGGAATTGATGCAAAAGTTACACAACAACACAATAAGAAATCCCTCCATTTCACTTTCACATAAGGTATATGGAAAACAAGCACTCTATTTTAAAGCATTCAGCCCAGCTGGAATTGCTCCTGCCAGTTCTCTTTACCTCCCAAAATGAATTTTTTAAAGACCCAAGATAACACCCAGCAATGTTTAAGGCCGCGCTGTATGTAAAGATGAAAAACAGCCAACTGTAGTTTGTGAATTCTCCCGAGTTAAAAGGTTATCTCAGGCTTGGTTCACACAGGGACAGTGTCAGTATCCACTGGCATCAATGCAGTTGCTGTATGATTTCAGAGGTTTGGAAAAATTGGTTGCAATTTCACAAGTTATATTGGCTGCCAAAACCTCCTACCCCCAATGGAAGCATCAATTCATATAAATGGTGCTCCTCTGTCAATGGATGTTCTGCTTTCTTCTTTTTCTGCTGTTTGTGGCTAGTCGAAACACTTGTGAATAAGATAATTCTGCATAGTATTGACTGTAGTATGGAGGTCATGTCTCTTTAAAAGATTGCAATAACAACCCCCTTTCCTTTGTAGAATTTGTCCACAAACCCTACAAGTTGCAAGGGTTTGTAGGGAAATCCCACAAAGGTTTTCAGACAGTCCAAACTGTTATCATAAAGTTGGAAGTAACCACAAGGATATCCTGCCATGCAGAAAATCACAACTAAAGCTCTCCCCAAAAATCACCATCCAAACTCTGTTTAAAGACCTCTAAAGAAAGAGAATCCAACACCCTCCAAGGCAGTCATGGCCCTTTCACACAGCCCTATATCCCAGAACAGGGGTGCTCAGAACGGTGATCGCGATCACCAGGGTGATCTTCGGGCCTCATCCTGGTGATCTTCAGGCCCCTGACCAGGTTTTTGCTGTTGGTCCTCTTCACGCGCCCCTGCACGCTGTAAAGAAGTTCTCAGTCGTTGCTCCTCCCCGCTCCCTGCTCGCGCGCCGCCTCCAAAAGCTCCAGAGTCCAAGAGGCAGAATGGGCCCCCTCTTTTGGATTCCTCTTCCTCCCTCCGTCCTTCTCCAGCCACTCAAAGTCGTAGGAGACCAAAGGGGGCAGGCCTGGATGACGTGATGCATGGCTGGCCCTGCGCGCATGCGCAGAAGCACCCATTCTGCCTCTCGGACTTCTCGTGAGCTCTTGGAGGTGGCACGCATGCTGGCAGCATGGAAATAGGAGCAACGACGGAGGAGAAGAAGAAGGACGCTTTGGGGTCATTTCCTTACTGCATCTCAAAGGTTGGTCTTTTTCTTTGGGGTGGGTGCTTGATTGTTCTGTGGCATGTCTCTTTGTTTATTTTTAATGTTTAAAAATGGTCTTTTAGCTCCAAAGCCTCTCTGCTTGCTTTGTTCCTTGAGAAATATTTGTTGGGGAATATGGAAATGTGGGAGAAATGGGGTGGGTGCTTGATTGTACTTTGGCATGTTTCTTTGTTTCCTTTTTATTTTAAAAAATGGCCTTTTAGGTCCAAAGTCTCTCTGCTTGCTTTGTTTCCGTGAGAAATATATGTTGGGGAATATGGAAATGTGGGAGAAATGGGGTGGTTGGATGTATTTTTGCATGCCCCTTTGTTTACCTTGCTGCGTATTAAATGGCCTTGCAGCTCAACAGCCTCTCTTCTTACTTTCTGGCTGATAATATGTGTGGTAATATGGCAGTGTGGGAGAAATGGCGTGGTTGGATGTATTTTTATGCTCTGTTTTATATTGTTGTTATTAAATTGAAATGTTGATGTTTTATAACTTCATTTTATATAAACTGCCCCGAGCCTGCTGGAAGGAGGGGTACATAAAATGAATAATAAATATAAATAAATAAATAAGAAAATAGTTATACGTTTTACATTTCTGGGTAGGTGATCTTTGGGACTTGGTTTTTTAATCAGTAGCTCCCATGCTGAAAAAGTGTGAGCACCCCTGTCCAAGAATATAAAGGCAGAGAATACCACAATATCTTGGTCTGTAGGCCAAGCTCTATGAGTAACATATTTGGGAGCTGGGCATGTTTAGCCTAGAGAAGAGATGGTTAAGAAGGGAGCCCTGGGTCTTCTTGCTGAATACAGAGCAGCTCTAGGTCCATAACTCCTAGGGCCCCTCCACACAGCCCTATATCCCAGAACATCAAGGGAGAAAATACCACAATATCTGCTTTGAACTGGGTTATCTGAGTCCACACTCGGGTAATGTGGGATTTTCTACCTTGATATTCTGGGATATAGGGCTGTGTGGAAGGGCCCCAAGTTACAAACCTATAACTACAGAACTCTTCTTGAAGCTTTACATGATAAAACTTGGCTGACAAAAAAAGCTTTTCATAGTAAATAATGTGAATCTGGAGTCATTTAAATGGTATAGTTTGCAACTGTGGAAAGGTCAAAACATATAAAGAACAGTAAATTCCCACGCAGCTGCTACTGAAATCATAACTACTATCATCATCTATTTCTCACAGGCTTTAAAAAAGGCCTCCAGGTGTCTTGCTGGGCTTTGAGTTAAGTACGCTCAAATAAGGTTTTTTTGTGTCATGTCAGGAGCGACTTGAGAAAGTACAAGTCGCTTCTGGAGTGAGAGAATTTGCTGTCTGCAAGGACGTTGCTCAGGGGATGCTTGGATGTTTTGATGTGTTACCATCCTTGTGGAAGGCTTCTCTCATATCCCTGCATGAGGAGCTGGGGCTGATAGAGGGAGCTCATCTGCGCTCTCCCTGGATTCCAATCTGCGACCTGTTGGTTTTCAGTCCTGCCGGCACAAGGGTTTAACCCACTGTGCCACCGGGGACTCCGCTCAAAGAAGTAATCACATCTGAAATAACACTCCTCCCCTTACCCCGGAATAATTTATTGGCATTAGCAAATGGCTAAAAGCCAATTTTTAAAACTGGATATTAAAGTCCCATAAAATACTTGGGAAAACAGATCAGGCTTACGTAGACACCAAAATAGATGACAATAAAACAATTAAGATTCAAAGAAATGGAGATATCAGCCGTGCACCCTGCAATTCCATCTTATAGAATCATAGTTGGAGGAGACCCCAAAGACCATGCAATCCAATTCCTTGGCATACAGGAATGCACAATCAAAGCACTCCTGACAGATAACCAACCAGGCTCTGCTTAAAAAACTGGAGAAAAAGACTCTGCAACCTCTGAGGCAGCATATGCCAATGTCTTACTATCATAAAGTTCTTCCTAATGTTTAGATGGAAACACTTTCCCTGCAATCCTTTTCCTTGGAAAGTGCCAAAGTCACATTGAAGGTTCTGATTCACAAACAACTGAGCAGACAGTGATATTTCTTGGAGGAGGGACCAGGTTGAAATATAACACAAGTGATGGAGGAATACACAATTTCTCAAATGCGGCTGGTGGGGACGAGGGAGAGGGCCTTCTCGGTGGTGGCTCCCCATCTGTGGAATGCGCTTCCTAGTGACATACGATCAATTCCATCCCTCCTGGCATTCAGGAAAAAAGTAAGAGCCTGACTATGGTACCTGGCGTTTGCACACTAGCACAAGGCAGCATTTTAGACTGGATTTTAATGGAGAGTTGATGAATAGGGCTCAATGCTTTTTATGGACGGAACACTGTGGGGTTTTTTGTTTGTTTTTTGTTTTTTTAAACTTAAATGAATGTGTATGATATGTTGATGTAATTGTATTTTAATGTATTTTAATGTGTAATGTTTTTGGGGGTTTTATACTGTGTTTTACTGTGTTGGCATCGAATTGTGCCTTTTTGGAAGCCGCTCTGAGTCCCCCCTCAGGGGTTGAGAAGAGCGGGGTAAAATGCCGGAAATAAATAAATAAATAAATAAATAAATTGAGGGAGCCAGGTGCATCGACATTGCCAAGAGAGTTGTCCTGAACGCTCATGGTGGAACATAGAAGAATCAGTAAGATGGGAAACAGAATAGCCCCCCTGGGGAGATAGGACAGTCTATAAATAAAGTATTATTATTTATTATTATTAGAGATTGTGGAAATACTTTGGGAGGGAGGAACAAGGCAGGATCAAGATGGAGTCAATATAGGAGGTTTGCCAATGGGAAAAAGAAAGTTACGTATATTTCAGCCCCCAAAAAGCAGTGGCCATTTCCTAGAAGAGAGGGTTGGGGGAAAAAATTGGGAAAGTCTGTTGGAATTCACAGACATCCTTTTCTTACCTGATATCATCAGGTAGAAA
The DNA here is from genome assembly GCA_030556195.1 of Anolis apletophallus. Taxonomy (NCBI): domain Eukaryota; kingdom Metazoa; phylum Chordata; class Lepidosauria; order Squamata; family Anolidae; genus Anolis; species Anolis apletophallus. The sequence continues at coordinate 163,007,304 of JARBWK010000004.1, forward strand.
CATCAGATGGAGACTTTTGCTATGGAAAACGGACAGGTAAAGGTCATCACCGAATGGCATCTGCGATCTAATGAAGCCACAAGAGTGGTCCAATTTATGGGGAGTTCTTACTTGTACAGTTTTTAGTGCAAAGGTTAATTCAGCGTTGAGTCTAGGGACTGAAGGTTTCAAACACAGGTCTCCAAATAATGGCTCTCCAGAAATATGAAAGTTACTCATTCCATTCTATTGGGAATGGTGAAACTATTTCTCATACTTAAAGCCCAACTGCCAAGCTCTCATTTTCCCTTTGCATTCGGATTTTGAACCAGTCAGCTCCTGTTCTTCATGTCTCAGTCCCAGAAAAATCCAGTTAAATGTCCGAGAAGGGGCTGAATTCACTTGAGGCAACAAAATCGGGAGGCCACAGCTGATGGAGAATGTACTGAACAGCTCATAATAAAGCAAGAACTTGGATGTTGTAAATTACAGGGAACAGTGCTGCTATTATTATTATTATTAATTACAGTAAGCCCCCCATATTCATGAGGAATACCTTGCCAGATTTTGTGTGGATATGCAAAAATGCTGATAATAGTGAACTGTTTAGAAATGAAGGGGTTCTGACCCAGGAACCTTGAAAATGCCTAGAGAGGACATACTTTGTCAGATACAGATGGATGATCTGTGGATATGGGAGTCGTAGTTACTATAAGAGGCAGCAAACGCATAACAAAATTCCATTGTAAAAGTAATGTAACAAGTAGGAGCAAGGTCGTCTAAAACCGTTTCTACAATTTTCAAGAAAGAATAAATTATTTTTTAAATGTCCTTAAAAAGTAAATGTTATGTTATTGTATTACCATTCTTTAGGTCCCCCCCCCCTCAAAAGGTTACAGGAATGGAAATGTGATGAACAAGGTAACAAATAATTAAGTTGTTTAACTTTTTTTTATCATTGTAGAGAGGAACAGGAACCTGTTGCCTTTTAAACACTGTCAATGAGCCATGGAACATATCACTTAAAACTTTCCAAGTAGCCTTATCTGCTGCTACATTCTGAGAAGAGGCCCATGATTTTCACGTGATTGGCAAAGACGCTCATGGGACAAAAATAAGGTTAAGAACCCCTCTAGAGAGTCAGCATGTTTTGGAATGAGGAGTTAGATGTGCATCTACACTGTAGAACAAATGAAATTCAATCCCACTTTCATTGCCGTGGCTCAGGGATATGGAATCATGGAAGTTGCAATTTTGTTATATCTTTAGCCTTCTCTGTCAAAGATTTCTGAGGCCTCATAAACTGCAACTCTCATGATTCCATAGCACTGAGCCATGGTAGTTAAAATGATACTAAACTGCGTTAATTTTACTGTATTGATGAACCCTAGGACTCTGAAAGATCAGGATTCAAATCATTGCTCAGTCATGGAAACCCACTCCACAACCTTGGCCAAGTCACACTCTTTCAGGAAGGCCATGGCAAACCTTGCCAAGAAAACTGTATTATTTATTTATTTATTTATTAAGTTCGACTTGGTATACCGCTCTCTCTGGAGCCCAGAGCGGTTCACAAGGATAGCAGAATAAAAAAAATAAAACATATAAAATACATTAAAATACATTAAAATACATTAAAACAATTTCAATCCCCCGACTAAAACAATTGGCAAGCTAGCAGCAGGACAGCGGGTGTGATAGACGGCGATCAGCTATGGGCCGAATGCCTTCCTAAACAACCACGTTTTTACTGCTCTGCGAAACGGCAGAAGGGCCCAAGTGGCCCGTATCTCATCCGGAAGGCTGTTCCACAGAGTTGGTGCCACTATGGTGAATGCCCTCTGGCGGGTAGTGTCCAGTCTACAGACCCTAACACTGGGCACATCCAATAGGTTGAGCCCCTCTGAGCGCAGTGATCTCCTGGGCACATAAGGGGTAAGTCGCTCCTTCAGGTACACTGGCCCCAAACCATATAAGGCCTTGAAAGTTAGAACTAACACCTTGAAGATGACCCGGAATTCAATTGGAAGCCAGTGCAGCTTGCGCAAGAGTGGAGTCACGTGATCAGATCTTAAGGCTCCTGAGAGCAGGCGGGCTGCAGCGTTCTGCACCAGCTTAAGTTTCCGGATCGCCGACAAGGGTAGGCCAATGTACAGCGCATTACAGTAATCGAGATGACCGGGATACCAACAGTTGGAGTTGATTTGAAGGCATAGAACAATAAAGAAGAGAAATGTCTCACAACATTCGAGTAGGCAAAAGAGTCAATGTACAGTTCACGTGCCTTTTGCAAAGAGAATAGGGTAGCTTCTCCACATCAACAATTGTTTTGGGCAGAGCTTATCTGAGCACCTTAAATTGAGAAGAATTTTTTTCAAACCACTAATGTTTAATGCCATTTAGAATCTCAATTTTAGCTGAGCAAAACATTGGCAGTTGGCCCTGCTGTTGGAGTTGACTAAAATCTACTTTCTATTGGAATTGCTTACAACCAAATGTACATAAGACTGTGGTACCACATTGCTCATTTGTCTGACTCTGAGCTTTTTCTCAGCTTCCAATGAAGGGACAGGGGCCACAGCTTTGCATATCTTATGTTTTGCTTGCAAATATTCAGTCTGTGGCATGTCTACCATACACAAGGTACTATAAGCATATATCCTGTATGGTTGATGTGCCGAAGACTGAACAGTCGACCATTTGTAAGCAAATCTTATGATATGCAAAGCTAGGGCTCCTGTTCCTTTGTTGGAAGCTATCCGGAGATGAGAAAACAGAAGTTTTACAAATATTTTCTGTTGTGAGCATTTTGGAGACCTGTTTTGAATGAGGAATAGGTTGTCTGACATTTTTGCATGAACAAGCTCCCTTTACGGAAATATATCAGTTTAAGGAAAGGACACATTTCTGTGGAACATTTCATATCTTTGCTATGAAATTTCAGCGACAATTTTTAAGCTTCTGACTTTAAATCATAGTTTTATATAGATGATCATTTGATAAAGTAACAACTTATCACAACATGTGTATAGTTACCTGGTTATCTGTTTATCTGTGTGGATTGACCTATTGGTCAGGAAAATCTTGGCTGGAATGTCAGTGTGACCCATCAGTGCTCTTGTGCAACTGATATATTCTGTTCATGGTTGTTTAAGTGAAGTTCCACAAGTGTAACCATTGAACATGGCATAAAGACCTCACATCTGAGGATGCCTGCCATAGATGCAGGTGAAACGTCTGGAGAGAATGCTTCTAGCTAAAGGGATGAGAAGTAATGATATTTCTAGTCTTTAAAGATAGTCTTTCTAGTCTTTAAAGATATTCCAATTAAGACTTTTTCACTATTCTACCACAATTCTACTGGCTTCCCATCGAGTACCGGATTGCCTTCAAGGGGCTGGTTTTAACCTTTAAGGCCTTGCACGGTCTAGGGCCTGTGTACCTGAGGGACCGCCTTACCCCGTATGTTCCCCCGAGATCACTGCGCTCGGAAGAGCAAAATTTACTGGTTGTACCATCGTCCCGATCCTGTCATTTGTCCAGCACAAGACAGAGAGCCTTCTCTGCGGCGGCTCCAGTACTCTGGAATTCGCTCCCCGACCACATTCAAGTGGTCTCTGAACTCCTCCCTTTTCGAAGGGAGTGTAAGACGGCCCTCTTCAGGCTAGCGTTTGGGTAAATCCAAGCTTAATTGGTTCGTCTCGTCTTAATTAAGGAATCGTAGGCCTGCACCATCCTGGCTATGTATTGCGTTTTTACTGTTTTTACTGTATGTTTTATTGTACGCTTTTATTGTATGCTTGTATTTTTGATTCGCCCCGAGCCTGCTGGGAGGAGCGGAATATAAAATTGAATAAATAAATAAATAAATAAATAAATCATTTGTTGAGGATGCAGGATAAATGTCTGCTCCCAAATTGTGGAGTTGCTTCTCATGGAAGGATCAGTTGGTTTCCCCAAGAGGTAAAATATTTGTATTTAGACAGGCCTTTGCCTCTTATTCAGGTAGAGCTTTGATAGAAGGGTCTTTTATTGGGTATGCTATGCTTCTATCCTTATGTTTTAATATGTTTCAAATAACATTTTCATTTAGTTTTGTTAATACAATTTTTATTTAATAGATTTTGTACAACTATTGTATCACGGGGGTCTTAGTTTAATGCTACAGGAAGTCCCCAATTACAGAATTTTCTGTGTAGGAAACAGCTTTTTATGTGCAATAAATAATATTTATGTGCAGGAATAGTCTCTCCTGTGTAGAAAATGCTGTTACCTGAGCAAAACAACCACATGTGAATTGTGTGTAGAGTAGTTCTGAAGTGTGAGAGTTCTCATTAGTCCAGGTGTTTTCCCATGAGAGTTTTTCAACACTTCAAATATATATTTGAGGGTTATTCTGAATAATTTTGAATTTTCTTTTTCTCCTAAAATTCTTTTTTTCCTCATAAAAGAGAAGGTTAATAAGAGTCGAAGAGTGTATCTGAACCATGATGAACATATTTAGGAAGAACTTGATGGTAGGAAATGTTAAGAAATGGAATGGACTACCTTGAATGATAATGGTTGCTCCATCTAAATGAGATTAGATGAACACATGACTTGGAAGCATTAGCTGTAAAGTCCTACACTGATAAGAGAATGGATTATTGGACTATATATCTTGGGGCTATTTTCAGCTCTACAGGTCAATGAAAAATAGCTTATCAAGAATTCTTGAAACTTCTGTGCAACCTGTAGTTAGATGGGATGTTGGATTAAATTTAGGATGGACACTCATGTCATGTGAGACCATGGTACATGAACATGGATTCAGAAACTTTCATAGAAGACGTTTCCATAACATACACTGCCTTCTTGGGAGATATTCAGAGGCAAAGGATCCCTGTTGTAACCTCAGAGTTACAACAAACAAACTTTCATCTATCTCTCAAGACGTTCTCACCAGAATTCCTCATTTACCTCCAGAAATATTCTTCTGCACCAGGTCTTTTGTGTCTTAGCTTTGTCTAAACCCATCAGGGAGAACTGCAGATCAAACAGAAAAGTGATGGGTTTGATTTTGCATGAAGTCACTGTTTGTGGATTTGGAAGATGTCATAAAGGCCCCAGGAGTGAAACACTGGGACTCTTGAGGTGTCACCAAATTTTTGTTATAAAATAAAAGTGACAGCAGTCACATATAAGCCTATCTAGAGAGAGATGAAAGTTTCTCTTTGAAGTTGAAGCAAATCTATGGGGGACAGGGAGGGGAATGGTAGAGAGGGACTCAAAGAGAAATTCAGGGAAGAAATGCAAGTATTGTTCATTTGGTTCACTTGTAATATGGGGATGAGGCCAGATTTCATGAGATGTCAGAAAGGAAGAAAAGACACCTCCTCTTTTGAGGTGAGCAAGAAATGTACATCCTCACTGCTCTGTCCAAAAGGACAGAATTTCTAATTTTTGGGCCGATCTAAGAGCAAAGCGACCCAGCCGGTTGATGGTACAATACAGCTTGGCTCTGTTTTGCTTCAGAACAGAAGTGAAACATCCAATATTTAGATGTTCTTCACATTGAAGGTATCTCAGAAGGAAAGCTAGAATGGACCAAGCAATGAGCCCTTCAAGATTGTTTTATTCAAACTACAGCCCTTATTTTAATCTGCTTTGCATGATTGCAGTAGTGTCTAATAAGTGATGATGGTGGTAAGTAGTGATGATGGTTTGGATTCTATCCGCTAGTCCCATTTAGATTCTTATATCAGTTTCTGAATGGTGAGTCAGTATGGGTGCATCTACATTGTAAATTTAATACAGTTCGATACCACTTGAACTGCCACAGATCCATGTGATGGAATTCTGGAAATGGAAATCACTCTGAGTCCCTACGGGGAGATAAGATGGAATATAATTAAAAGTGGTGGTGGTGGTTTGTTGTTGTTGTTGTTGTTGTTAAAGCACCAGTCCCCTTTGGCCAAAAAAGAGAAAAGGCCTTGCTAGACTACAACTTCCAGAATTCAATACCACTGAGCCATGGCAGTTAAAGTGGTGTCAAACCATATACATTGTACAATGTACTGTAGATACACACAAAGTATGTTAATCACACTGATTCAGTTCGAACAATGAAGCAGCTGCTGATCTTCACTGGTAGTGTTGAAGACTCTAGGGTGAACTCACAGAGTGAGTGCAACCTTCTTCTCCTGCCTCCAGGAGCCCAGATCAGATGCATCTTCATTGCCTGAGTTGCTTCCCCCTCGTGTTACTCCCTGTCAACAATACCGCTGCTGGGGTGATAGTAGAGTTTTGATAGGGTACAAAAGGCTAGGGAATGCCCATCCATAAAGAAAATACATGTGTGTAAGGTACACAGAGATACAAACATTTCCCAGGACTGTTAGGTCCTGGGATTTTTTGCCTTACTTTTAAATCCTGCATTTCGACTCTGTCTGGAAGCACCTTTAGTCAAGGAAGAAATTGGTTTTTGCCAATTCCTTCCTCTGAACTTCCAGAATTCAATACCACTGAGCCATGGCATCCAACAAAAATTTCCTATACAAGTAATGACCAGGGTTGACCCTGCTTAGCTTCCAATATTGGTGCTTTCTGGCACTTTTAAGCATACAGATAAAAATGTTAGAGCAAAGAATCCCACTGAGGCGAAGAGGACACTGTAGCGGCTCACACTGACTCTCTAAAAGAGGAATTTGTAGAAATTATTGCATGTGGTTCCTTTCTACACTTCTATTTACCCTTTTAAAAGAGACTTTGTTTCATCGACATCCATAAAATATCAATGACATTAAGCTGGACAACAAAATAGGCTAGGAAATGTCCCCATTTTTATTGTTAAGAAACCAGCTTTATTGGTGACGCGACAGATGTCTCTTGCTTTTGTTCTATTTGGGGGGGAAAGGAAGAACCTCACAAAATGAAACTCCAAAACAAACACAGACATACAAAATAACCATCTTATGCAGAGCTTGATGTGATTCAGAAGAAAGCAGTAACGCACTGCAATTCTACAGGATTTCGTAATTGAATCCTCCAAGGATAATGACGTTGACCTTCCCATTTGGAAATAAACTAGGCATTCAGCTTATAAGTGCCATTCACATTAATTCTAATTGCCCATACATGGCTCCACAGCACAACAACTGCTGGGAGGACAAGGAACAGGTAAATAATGATTATCATTAGCTTGTTTTACAAACAACATCAACAAAACACAATAACTGTTTCCAGCTTCTGGATGCTGTTGCTCCAATATTTGCATTTCCATCCAGAGTCCATGGTTCAAAGCATATTACAAGAATGGACAAAGGTCTTCTAGTTCAGAATGGTTCCTTTCAACTACACCCAGTTTCTAAAAATATGAAGTGAGAAAGGAGCATAGCCTATGTCCAGTTCTGCACAACACAGTTCAAGAAGAACGTGTCCTGAGAAGGGCATCCAAAAGGATCAAAGGTCTGGAAACCATACTCTATGACAGTGTTTCCCAACCAGTGTGCTGTGGCACACTAGTGTGCCGTGAGCGATCATCAGGTGAGCCGTGGGAAATTGGAACCTCAGTGTGAAACCTGGGCCTGTTTCGATGAACACAACATAGATATCCTGGCAGGAATGGCAGAAAGACACAAACTTCCCACAGAGAACTCCCATAACCAAGAGAAAATACTATAAGAGTTTGGTGGGCATTGACCTTGGGTTTTGGAGTTGTAGCTCACCTATATCCAGAGAGCATTGTGGACTGAAACAATGTTGGATCAGGACCAAACTTGGCATGAATACTCAATATGCCCAAATGTGAACACAGATGGAGTTTGGGAAAATTAGCGTGAGAGTGTTCAGGAGGGCAGGGGGGAGGGAGGAAGGCATGACTTGTGTGGGCGCTACTGCGCAGACTTGCCCCAGAGCAAAGCGAGGGAAAGCGAGCAGACTGAGGCTGGGAAGAAGGGAGCCCGAGTGGAGAAGAAAAAGTGTTCGGCACGAGGGGGAAGAAATGGTATTGGAAGTTCCAATTTCCCACGGCACACCTGATGATCGCTCATGGCACACTAGTGTCCCATGGCACACTGGTTGGGAAACACTGCTCTAAAGACTAGAGCAGAGAGCTATGCATTCAAAATGCAGGAGAAACTATTCCACCTAAACATAAGGAGGACTGCAAATCCTAGTATTCCTTTGGATGGAAACATGTCAGCTGAAGTGGGAATATAATGCTACAATTATAGAGTGTGAAAGGGTTCCTGTTAACTGCATTTGGTTAGAAATGGTTGCCTCCCATTTCATACTGCAAATGGATCCTAAGTAGCAATCTCCATAACATTTCACTCTGAAATATTTTTTAAAAACCCTGAAACCATTGCACTCTGAAATGAAACCCCTGTAATTCCACGTTATTCAGAGATGCTTATGAATCCAAGGCTCCTCATAGTAAAGAAATGTCTAATGCAATACAGATTCAAGAAAAATTTGGATACCTGACTCCATTACAGTGGACTCGGGAACAGAAGTGACCTTCAATTCCACAGATCTGTTCTTGGTATCATTTGATTTTCCTTTTTCAGAAACAGCATGGGACACCACTCTGAAAAATAAAGCCAAGAATCATGTCATATGCATTTGGAAAACAGATGTAAGCAATTACAGGTTTAATTATCCTCCTCCCCTTAAACGAAGGAATAATTTCACAATTTCAATTCTGACTGTAGCAACCTAGCCTCCATTCCAGCCGGGGGGCAGGGGCCGCCCCGGGGGTTCCAATCGCTTTGGACCCAATTGCTGTAGATACAGGTGAAGCGGATGATGGGGCTGCTGGGCCTGCATCTCCAACAGATTGTTTGCAGTGGGATGACACCTGGCCTGAGGCTTATTCGGACGGAGAAGGTCAGGATGACCCAGATTCTGATAGTTATGAGAGACCAGGAGGCATGGTTCCCAGGAATGTATCTGGGAACCTGTGGGGATGAGTTGATGGAAACCGAAGGGAGGAAGGTTCTCAGGAAGATAGCGAGCCAGCTGCGGACTGGCCTGAAGGGTGTTTGATCGTAGGAGAAGCATCGAGTCCCATCGCAGGAATGGAAACGAAGCCTAGAGCGGCGTTGGGTTCCCAAAGGGGGATTAAGTATACGTTCCCTGGGAACAGTTCCTCAGTTGGTCGGCCACTTCTGATCTGAAGGAGTGAAGCGACCGTGTTCCTAAGCCATAGTCTGGCTGCTTTGCCAAGTACCTTGCCTCGGACCTTGTATTTTCATGGACTTTGCCTTGCTTTGTTTCCACGGATTACCTTGCTTTTTGTTTCCATGCCTTTTGCTTTTTGTACTTCACGTGTTTTCACTTTGGACTATTTGACAATTTCTCAATTGGACAATTTACTTTTTCACCTGTTCTTTATTACTCAATAAATAGTTAATTGATCATTGTCTCTGTGTGTGTTAAGGGGGGGCCAGGACCCCAGGACCTGACACTGCATTGTTTTTCATTCAGATTGACACTGCAGTAATGATATATGTGTTTTTTTCAATTCAGAAATATGTGTTTTACACAACATTGCATTTTGCACAGAAAACACTGAAAACCCTGCTATCAAGGGAAATGTGTTCTGTATATGGATCCCTTGAAGATATACTTTTTTTCTGCATGTATTTTTTTCAACACCCCCCTTTATAAATTCATAATATGTTGGATTTGTTAATGCACCATGTTTTTAAAATTGCACTTCTGATTTTAGGCACTACTTGCAATTGGCATTTTACATTTTAATGTGTAATTCTCGGTGGTGCCATATCTTTCTGTAGGTGTATTCTTCCAGAAGAAGCTAAAATCATGGTTCTGGGGTCAGGCTTTTGGCATTGAATTTTACGTGAACTGCCAATGGACAGGCTCTGACAAAGTATTGGGATGCTGAATCTTGAGTCCCCTTAATGGGGGTGTTGATATATTTTGTATGTATTCTGTATGTGTTGGCATTGAATTTTTGCCAACTCTGAGTCCCCCTTTGGAAAGGAGCAGGAGGGTACAAATGTTGGAAATAAATTGGAAATAATAAATACACACCAGGAACTTCTGGTACAAATTAGGCACCTGTGATGCACATTCGGTGACTATGATGTGCACTAGGTACTTTCAATATTCATTGGCTATTCCTTATACACATTAGGTATTTCTGATGCACACTGTGGATTTTCAATGCACAATAGGAACTTCTGCTGTGCAATAGACACTTCAGTTGCACACTTCATATTTCCTTCTAATGCACTTTAGGAATTTCTAATGCACATCAGGTGTTTCTGGCGCACTCTGGATACTTGGTCACAGGGCAATTCTGATGTACACTGGGTACTTTTGATGCATATCAGGAATCTAGGATGCACAATAATGAACATTTCAGAAGCACACTCTGATGTGCACTGGACACTTCTGATGCACACTGGTTACTTGTGCACATTAGATACTTATTTTATTTATTTTATTTACTTTGCTTCTAGACCGCCTCTCTCAGCCCAAAGGCGACTCGAGGCGGTGTACAAATGGCAAGAACTGCCCAAGACAAACATATCAACAATTATCAATACAATTTCATCATATACAAATTAGCACTTAACGTTAAAAACACAATATCAGCGTCTCATTATTAAATCGATATCCAATTGCATCGTTGTCGTTCCGTAGGTCTCAATTTGGTAATCATACTACATCTGCAAATGCCCAGTCAAATAGCCAGGTCTTGACCTTCTTGCGAAATGTCAAGAGGGAGGGGGCTGATCTGAGGCACACAATGTTTTTAATTGGTGTTGGACATTTCTGATAATTTACTTTACTTTATGATTTATTTCTAATGCAGGCATTTCTACTTTACATACTTCTAATGCAAATTGAGCTGATGCATGCTGGATACTTCTGATGTATGTCAGACAGCGCTGGTGTGAACTGGGCATTTCTGATGTGCATTGGGTACCTCTGATGCACAACAAGCATTTCTGACATACATTGGGTACTTCTGTTCCTATTGGGCAATTTCGATGTGTACTGGGTGCTTCCTAACCAGTCTCTGGGCCCTCAACTGGTATTTACTAGACATTCCAATATCAGTCACTCCACTAGCTACCAATGCAAATGGATACCCCAACATCACAATGGCATGACAGCCCCTAGATCAGTGGTTTTCAACCAGTGTACCGTGGAACACTAGTGTGCCATGAGAGATCATCAGGTGTCCCGTGGGAAATTATTTTTGAACTTTATTCATATATAAACTATTAGCCGCATCTCTCCTTTTAAGAAATGGAACCATAGCACTCTCGCGTCACCTATGAAGTGACGCAAGAGTGCTATGGTCGCGCCAACTTAGATTCACTCAGACGTGGCTAAGTAAACAAAGTTAGAGTTAGTGCTGCAGCTTGCGTCAAGTGACAGTAGCAATTTGGGATCAAGAGCTTAGTGTGTGTCTTTCTACCATTCCTGCCAGGATATCTATGTTGTGTTCGTCGAAACAGGCCCAGGTTTCATAAGAACATAAGAAGAGCCATGCTGAATCGGGCCTCAGCCCATCTAGTCCAGCATTCTGTGTCACACAGTGGCCCACCAGTTGTACACAGGGATCTCTAGCAGAAAGGAGGGCTAAACCCTCACCTGCTCCCGACCCCCCACAACCAGTACCCGGGGAAAATCCTGCCTGCCTCCATCAACACAGAGGTGGCACTGAGTGTATAAATACTGTACATTTAAAAACATATTAACTATATGTATTACTGTGTTAGAGTGTCATTTTGTGTCATTTTGGTTGGTGGTGTGCCCTAGGATTTTGTAAATGTAAAAAATGTGTTGTGGCTCAAAAAAGGTTGAAAATCACTGTCCTAGATCAACATAGAAAATGACAAACTGTTCGATTTTTTTTATACAGACAAGGCCATCGATAAACATATATTTCCCTAGCAGAAGGCAGCGGATGTTGCATTTATTCATTTTTTGAATGCACGAACAGGAAATAACTTTTTGGTGTAAATAAATTCATCCCAACAAAGGCTAGAAATGCAAAGGATGTTTGGGTTGCTCTCCTTTTCCATTGGGACATTGTTTTTGGATAAAAAAGATTAACAAGTATTCTTCACACCCCTAACCAAAAGTAACAACCATTTCTCTTGGTGACCTTTTTTTTCCCCCAGAGAGGTTAAAACACATACAAAATCAACACATTAATTGGTTGGAAGGAAGAGTTGTACTAAGGACTCCTTTCCTGGAGAAGAAACACACAACCAAATTGCCTGAAGGTCACTTGATGTATCATTTTAATAGTTTGCTGCGTGAAACCAAATTTGTACACAGAGAAACATCGGAAAGCAAAAATGTCACAACCTCAGCCATTCATGTGGACAGTTTGGGGGTATTTTGGGTTTTAGAGTTCTGGATAAGGGGTGCTCAACCTGTACTAGTCAAAAGTGTGATATCATTATCATCTTCATTTTCCAAACTGAGAAATGCAGAGATCAGCATAAACTGAGAGCTGTTGGCCCAAGCAGGATTTGACCTTGTTCTAAAAAAGCAGGAGAGACTCAGCAGCAGCTGATGGAGAATTAAATATGAGGCTCCATCTGTCTGGAGGAACATCCATGCCTTTGAGGAGAAAGCCGTAGATTGTACAACCTAGGAGTGCCTCGGCATTAAGCTTGCCCTAGGATGAGAGAAAGTGTCTCTGTCTTCCTAAATCAATCCAAACTCCTTTATTTTCTCGAGGAATTCTTTTTTTATTTAGAAAACAGCAGTTTCCTTGCTCAGATATAATGGGAGCGAGAGGTCTGCTTGTTATCCTTAATAAGGATGAAGTAAGGACACTAGGGCAGGATGGAAGGACGCCACCAAGGTCAAAGGTTTAGCTTTAAAAAGGCTTCCCTGGGATGAATGATAAAAGAGAATGGCAAATGTGTACAACAGGGTCACAAAGATTACCTCTGGCCACGGTGACATCCCAAAGGACATGTCTGTCATTAGTTGCCATCAAGCCAACTTGGACTTATCGTGACCCTATGAATGAGAAAGGTCCAATAGCTCTGGTTATCAGCTGCCTTGTTCAGGACTTACAAACTCCGAGTCATGGCTTCCTTGGTTTATTAAGTCCACTTATAATGCAGTCTTCTTCCTTTTCTACTGCCGTTGTCTTTCTGGGATCTGTGGCTCGGCCACACTACAACATTCTAGTGTTTTACTGTGTATATCCAGGGAAGTTATGCTACCCCTCTATTCCACCTTGCTCAGACCACATCTGGAATACTGTATCTAATTCTGGGCACCACAACTGAAGGGAGATGTTGACAAGCTGGAATGTGTCCAGAGAAGGGCAATTCAAATGATCAAGGGTCTGGAGAACAAGCCATCTGAGGAGCGGCTCAAAGAACTAGGCATGTATAGCCTGCAAAAGAGAGGGCTGAGAGGAGACATGATGGCCATATATAAACATGTGAGCGGAAGTCATATGGGGGAGGGAGCACTTATTTTCTGCTGCTCTGGAAACTAGGGTGCGGAACAATCTACAGGAAAGGAGATTCCACCTGAACATTAGAAAGAACCTACTAACTGTGAGAGCTGTTCAGCAGTGGAACTTTCCCCTGGAGTGTGGTGGGGGCTCTTTCTTTGGAGGCTTTTAAACAGAGGCTGGATGGCCATCTGTCGGGGATGCTTTGAATGTGATTTTCCTGCTTCTTTGCAGGGAGTTGGACTGGATGGCCCACGAGTTTAGGAAAGGCAATTTCAGATACTCAGCTATAGGACTCAATTTGTCTTACCAAACTACAAAACCCAGGATTCCATAGGGTAGAACCGTGGAGGCTAAAGTGAATTTGTAGAAGTTTCAACTTCTTGAAACATAGGCTGCATCTTGCTCTTTAGTTAAGATTTCCCTCTTAAATTCCACACTAGAAAATATATTCTGCCTGCTTGTGCTTGAATCACAAGCTGTAAGCAATGGTGGCTGGTAGTTAATGCTTCACACGTAATCATATCACCAGGAGCCCCTGGTGGCACAATGTGCTGGCAGGACTGAAGACTGACAGGTTGTGGGTTTGAATCCAGGGAGAGCGCAGATGAGCTCCCTCTGTCAGCTCCAGATCCAGCTCCCCATGCGGGGACATGAGAGAAGCCTTCTACAAGGATGGTAACACATTGAACCATCTGGGCGTCCCCTGAGCAACGTCCTTGCAGATAGTCAATTCTCTCACACCAGAAGTGACTTACAGTTTCTCAAGTTGCTCCAGACCATAAATATTGCAGAGTACCAGAAATAAACTTCATAATCTTATGTGTGGTGAAACTGGGATAAGCTTCCATATCTTAGAATGGTACAAGATTACAGAGTCAGCATTTTGGGTTCAAAAATATTTATTGAAGTAAAAGAAATACATTCTTGGTGTTAGCTTACTAAATCTTATCTTCTAAAACGCTAATAGGGTTTAAATGTTTTTTTTTAAAAATCCTCCATGCAGCTACATTTTGCCTAAAGAGAGAGGCAAAATTTGTCCTCACTGGAAGGAAGAAAAGGCAGAAGACTGGAAAATGGCAAATGGCCAAGCCCAGGGCAATAAAAACAAAGCCTTTTGGGAAACATGCATGGTAAAGTGGGGAAAGGAATCCCTCAGCTTTGCTCTCACACCAGAAGCGACTTGTAGTTTCTCAAGTCACTCCTGACATGAAAAAAAAAATGATATCACCATGCCTACAGGTGTATCTATACTGTAGAATGAATGTAGTTTGACATTGCTTTATCTGCCATGGCTCAATGCTATGGAATCCTGGGATTTGCAGTAAGGTAAACCACTAGCACGCTAAAGACCTTGTGAAACTGCACACCCTAGAATTCCTTTGCATTGAGCCAAGGCAGATAAAGTGATGTCAAACTGCATTAATTTTACAATATATATGTTCCCCTAGAAATGAATACTTTGAAGTTCTGCTAGAGTGTGCTACTCAGGAAGAGGTGGAGAAATTCAAGCACATGATTATTTTAAAAACAAGAACAAATCCAGTACATTAGATTTTTCCCCCCAGCAGGCCACCTCTTTCCTCATACAATAAAAGGCTTGATTCGCCATATAAAAGGATCACATTAATGCAGTGCTTAAAAAAACACTTTTCCTTCCCGCTTTTCCTTGTCGTGAACCATGAAGTCCAGACCTCGAGCCTCATAGGCTAATGGAAAATCTAATGCTGAGCAGCTGTACATTTTTAATGCAAAACCGGGGAGGGACAGGGAAATATATAGGCAACATATGGTTTTATGTAATCCTGCTATGAATTTTTAAAAAGAGCCTCCTAATTCATGTCGGACTGAAATAATTTTTTTAACCCGGTCCTCTGTGGTTAGAGCTCCACTTGTGTGGCGTGTGCGGCGCTTTATTGCCGCTGTGTCTGGTATATACACACAGAGAAAATGTGCATCTGCTGGCTATAGACTTCCCCATACCAACCTGTTGTCTTGTTGGAATTTACTTTAAGCAATGGAAACATACCACCATTGGAACAATCATGTTTACACCTTGCCACAACTGTGCAATGCTGCCATTTTATTGATGCAAATTTCTGTGATCATACTTCTGTCCAACCTTGCTACCTACTAATGTTTGTCTTCCCAGCACATAAACCCTGTGTTTACAATGTTACCTTTCTCTATATATTTTGTGCAGTTGTTGCCTTTGCTGTCAAGTTAGCTTGGGCACATCTTGAGAGGTCAGAAACTACAATGTTGGTCCGGAGTGGGGTACTCTGGATCTACATTGCTGGAAGCTACACTGCATGCTCATGAGCCAACCAAAGAACTGGATAGCAGCTTCATGGCGGAGTGGCAATAGAACCAGTTTGGCATTGTTCACCCGGGACAGAGTGTTTCTGTCTGCTTAAAGTACCTTGTCTCTGTCGAGCTACTGTTTGTGATGCCCACCAGGCACGAAAATAGAGCTGGACACCATTTAGTACTTTGAGTTTCAATATCTAGAGCGACAAATTGATAAGATACGGGGTGTACAGGAAGCATACAACTCCCTGTTATGTCAGCTCCAGTGGCTGCCAGTCTGCTACCGAGCACAATTCAAAGTGCTGGCTTTTGCCTATAAACCCCAAACGGTTCTGGCCCAGCCTATCTATCCGAACGTATCTTCCCCTATGAACCACCTTGGAGATTAAGATCTTATGGGGAAGCCCTGCTTTTGATTTCACCTTCTTTGTAGGCATGACTGATGGAACAAGAGACAGAGCCCTCTCAGTGGTGGCCCCTCAGCTGTGGACAGGCCCGGATTAACACTTTTTTGCGCCCTAGGCTACACTTTGGAATTATGCCCCTCCCCCCCACACACACACCACTCAGATCCACACTTGGCTGGCTTTTGCCATGGTGCCTCCGGAGCAGAAGAGAAAGGCGAGTAGGCACCATCCCACCCCCTCCAAGGTCCCCATGCTGGAAAAGCTCTACTGTGCTCTGAACGTCTCCTCAGGAGTCGGGAGGCTTGGGGAGAGCACAGCGGGTGCAAACTCGCTCCAAAGGCGTGCACGAGCGAGAGAGAGACAGCACGAGCGAGGGAGCGAGAGAAAGCAAGAGAGTGAGAGAGAGTGCGCGAGAGAGAGAGAGAGAGAGAGAGAGGGAGAGAGAGAGAGCATGAGCGAGATGGAGCAGAGGGGCATGAGAAAGGGGAAAAGAGGGGCGCGGACCAGTTTTTTTGGTCTGTTATCTGCGCCCCTCCCCCTTGGCTTGCCCCCCTAGGCCATGGCCTCGTTGGCCTTATGGATAATCCGGGCATGGCTGTGGAACTTCTTCCTTAGCAACATTAGATCAGCCCCCTCCTTCCTAGCCTTCAAAAGGAGAGTAAAAACCTGGCTCTGGGATCAGGTTTTCAGAGAAGTGAAATCTATTATATAAATGGGTTCATGTCATGTGATGTATACCTCAAACAAAGAAACCATACAACGCAGAAACACAATACTTGCCAACAGAAATAGGCCTCAAGCAAGGTACGTTTGTAGCAAAGAAACTTTCCCCCCCAAAACCTAAAAGGCCCCCAAAACAACGAGTAAAAATAAAACTACATTTACCAGCATCCTCCGGGGCAGCCAAAGACTCACCCAGCCTCTACATTCTGAACAACATGATTGGCTGCCAATAAGGGCGGATTTGCATAACTGCTGCACTGGCCAGCCAACATGAAAATTCCGATCCATAATAAACTGCCAAAACAGAATAAGGAAAAGGCCTGAGCCAATCCCCAACACAAACACCCAAATCACTTCCAACCGAAAATTTACACCACATAAAATCACAGACCACACCCAAAATTGATAGTAAGGCTTCAGCCCTCACTTACTGGGAAGCTGTTTACGCTCTAAATTGACAGTAAGACTTCATTAAACCAGCCCTCACTTACTGGGAAGCTGTTTACGCTCTGAAGACTTCATTAACTTGATTCTCCCGACTAGGCCTCAGCTCATTGGACATTGTGTATGGCCTGAATTGACAGTAAGGCTTCATTAACTTGCTGTTCCTAACTAGGCCTCAGCTCATGGGACATTGTGTATGGCCTGAATTTACAGTAACATACCTTGGCACACAGAGCCCCGACCATGCATGATGGGACTTGAAGTACCACCATGGAAAATGGGATTTGTAGTACTTCAAAACCCATCATTCCCCACAGACCACTGTGGCCCAGAACCAAAACCAATAAAGACCCAACTTGGCACACCATGCCCCCCATGACCCACACTCCATCCAACTGCAGTTTAGAGGAGGGCACACCGTGGATGATTGGACTTTCTCGCATCTCCTAAAAAGGGCACAGCAACGCGTGCCGGGTACAGCTAGTAATATAATATAAACGGTTCAGACCCCGCCTATCTCCGCGATTGCATCTTGTTCTATGAATCAGCATGAACTCTAAGATCTGCCAGGGAGAGCCTTCCCTCGCTTCCCTATCCATCTCAAGTACAGTAGGTGGGGACGAGAGAGAGGGCCCTCTCGGGAGTGGCACCCCGCCTCTGGAACGTCTTCCCTAGGGAGATAAGACAGGCTCCATCACTTTCCTCTTTCTGTAAGAACTTGAAGACTTGGTGGTTTCATCAGGCCTTTGAGAACAACTAGTTATTAGTCCCAACCCCCGCGCATTAGTCAGAACTTGACCTTGTACACCGTCCACCCACCCCCCCATTACCCCAGACCTCCGTCAATCTGGGGTATTTGCCCTGGCCGAGATTTTTTTACAGACCTCTAAATAGGCTCTGGAAATGAATAGCTCCAGGCCCCTATTACAGCCATTGCTGGGACCTGGTCATTGCACATTACCCATTCCTCATGGTCCCCATATTTTTTTTCTTTGCATTAGTCCACTCTAGCCCTCTGAAATTGCTTAGGCCATTTCTGGAATTTTGGCCCCCGACAGCTCATTTACACAAAAGAATTGTGAGGGATTGCTCTTAATTTATATGCGTGTGGTGATAAATGGTTATACCTATGTCTTGCTAATTCTGTATGCGTCTGTATATTTTGTTGACGTGGAAAGTGCCCTGAGTCTTAGGGGACATAGAGCGATATACTGTAAAAATAAAGTTTTATATATATTTATATATGTGTGTGTGTGTGTGTGTGTGTGTGCAATGACTCCAGAACGGCCTTGGGCTATGACTTTTGGATGGCGTGATATTAATATATCATGTAATTTTAAATGTTTAATATGCATTAACTTTAATTCAATTGATTTTAAGCTTAATGTTATATGTGTTTAAGGCATTGGATAATTTTATTTATTTATTTATTTCAGGATTTTACCCTGCTCTTCTCAACCCCCGAGGGGGGACTCAGAGCGGCTTACAGTAAGGCACAATTTGATGCCCACACAGTAACAAAATAAAACCCCAGAACCCTTCAACAATTAAAATACATTAAAATACAATTACATTAGCATCATACGCATTCATTCCAGATTAAAACAATGTTCTGTCCATAAAAGCATTGGCCCTATTCATCCACTTTCCATTAAAATCCCATCTAAAATGCTGCCTTGTGCTGGTGTGCAAAAGCCTGGTCCCACAGACAGGATTTTACTTTTTTCCTGAATGCCAGGAGGGATGAGGTGGGTCGTACATCAATAGGGAGCGCATTCCACAGGCGGGGAGCCACCACCGAGAAGGCCCTGTCCCTCGTCCCCACCAACCGCATTTGAGAAGTAGGTGGGAGCGAGAGCAGGGCCTCCCCGGATGGTCTTAGATTACAAGGTGGGACGTAGCGGCTGATGCTTTCGGACAAGTAAGCTGGGCCAGAACCGTATAGAGCTTTAAAGGTCAAAACCAGCACTTTGAATTTAGCTCGGAATTGGACAGGCAGCCAGTGGAGCTGACACAACAGGGGGATGGTATGCTCCCTGTATGTAGCTCCCGTTAGTAATCTGGCTTCCGCCCGTTGGACTAATTGCAATTTCCAAACTGTCTTCAAAGGCAGCCCCACATAGAGTGTGTTGCAGTAATCTATTCGGGATGTGACCAGAGCGTGGACGACCGTAGCCAGATCAGACTTCCAAAATTGCCATATGAAAGCCACCTTGAATCCCATTGGGGTAGAGAAAGGCGGGGTATAATTAGGGTAAATAAAATAATTGATAAATAAAGATAGTGAGTAGGTGGAAAGAAGGAATGGCTCCCCCCCCCCCCCGCGATCTCCTTGGCGCTCTGGACATTGTTACTCCAAGCACCAAGCACTATTCAGCTACATTTTTGACTGATAGACACTATAAATACCAGATCAAGACAGCAAAGTAGGTGTGATGGTATCCCCAGGGAAGCTGGAATTGTGGTGTAACCAACCATGGCCGCTTCCCGAGTAAGAAAGAGCACAGCAGATTACATGTGCCTGAAGTCATGGTTTACAACAGAGTTTTAAGGACACTTCAAAATATGCTGACTTCTTTAGGTCAGGTTCAAGGCCATGTTAAATTGATTCAGCTCAGTGCATTGCACAGTTGCCCCAAATCCGATTCTGCTCCCCTTTAGGGTATAGTGTCAGTGAGGATCAGTGTTTCTCAACCAGGGGGTCGCGACCCCTAGGAGGTCGCAAGAGGGGTGTCAGATGGGTCACCAAAGACCATCAGAAAGCACAAGATTTTCTGTTGGTCTTGGGTGTTCTGTGTGGGAAGTTTGGCCCAATTCTATCGTTGGTGGTGTTCAGATTGTTATTTGATTGTAAGTGAACTATAAATACCATCAACTACAACTCCAAAATGTCAAGATCTAATTTCCCCAAACTCCGCCAGTGTTCACATTTAGAGATATTGAGTATCCATGCCAAGTCTGGACCAAAGCCATCATTGTTTGAGTCCACAGTGCTCTCTGGATGTAGGTGAACTACAACTCCGAAACTCAAGGTCAATATCCACCAGACCCTTCCAGTATATTCTGTTGGTCACGGGAGTTCTGTGTGCCTAGTTTGCTTCAATTCCATCATTTGTGAGTTTGGAATGCTCTTTGATTGTAGGTGAACCATAAATCCCAGCAACTATAACTCCCAAATGACAAAATCAATGTCCCCCAACCCCACTAGTATTCCAATTTGGGTGTATTGGGTATTTGTGCCAAATTTGGTCCAGTGAACGAAAATACATCCTGCATATCAGATATTTACATTACAATTCATATCAGAAGCAAAAATAGTTATGAAGTAGCAACTAAAATGATTTTATGGTCGGGGGTCACCACAACATGAGGAACTGTTTTAAAGGGTTATGGCATTAGGAAGGTTGAGAACCACTGGTGAAGATGCACCCTTGGGCTTATGGTGATCTGATGATTAAGAGACCTCCAAGAACTCCATTCCTCAACTGCCCTGTTCAGGCCCTGCAAAGTCAGCGCCATCGCTTCAGTGATCAAACTCAATTCATCTGCAACGCAGTCTCCTTCTTTTCCTACTGCCTTCCACTTTATCAAGCATTGCTATCTTTCCCAATGGGTCACATTGTCTCATGGTACAGATATGAAAAGAATATAAAAATTTTGGTAAGGTTTTTTGGAAGAAAAAAAGAAGAAAACAAACAGGAACACAGTGCTCACCCATCCCTAACTGGCAGTGTTAAATACCACTTTCCTTTGTCACTTGCAATTCCATTGCCAATCAATTTGATGTGGCAACCTCCTAACTCAACTACTTCATGCTCTCTCTGCACTGTTCATGCTCTGACAAACGGCTGTTGGACAAACCTTCAGCATGCTTAAGTTGGGTTTTGGGATTGCTGCTGTATTTTACACTAATGAGAGTCCAGGTTTTGCATTGGAGGAACATAAATCTTGAAGAATGAATACATTGTGGAGATTATGCAAATCTGCATTTGCAAGAGGTATATCATTTAAACTGCATAAATTTCAAGAAGAACAAAGGGGCAAGGCTCACATTAAAGCTTGAGCTTCCCCTATATTGAGAGGAAGGCGGGATGAAAATGGAGTAAATAAATAAAAACACAATAATGCATTTGCACTGATTAAAAATCTGAGAAGTTACTTTTTTCTGGTTATATTTACCAAATTCTGAGAATTGCAGCCCCAAAAGGTGTATTTCATATCTCTATGTTTGACAACTCAAAATGTACAACAACCCCAATTGTCCCTCAAATGGGGAGGTCAATGCATATCACACGCCGTTATAGGATAAGGACCATCACTAAAAGTTAGAATCCGGCGACTATTCCAGTTTGCTACATTGCTGCAATAAAGCTCTAAAATACCTATGGATACTCTAAGCCAGCGTTTCTCAACTTGGGGGTTGGGACCCCTGGGCGGGGGGTCATGAGGGGGTGTCAGAGGGGTCGTCAAAGACCATCAGAAAACACAGTATGGTCTGTTGGTCATGGGGTTCTGTGTGGATGTTTGGCCCAATTCTATTGTTAGAGTCCTCTCCATTGGCACCCCCTTGACATGGGGGAGAAGCTTGCGTACCCTAATGAAGTTGTGAGCTATGCTGGTGGTGGCATAATAGCCTCCCATGCCAGACAGGTCACAACCAAAGGGTCTGACAAAGAGCGTCAATGGGCAGGATGGGCTCTCTAGCCTTTTGGCAGCCATCCTAAGAGAAGGAAAACTCTGATTTTAAACCCGGGCAGATGATGCTCGTCTAATCCTGTAAGGTCAACCATCTAGAGAAGGAAACTCAAATCAAACCTATGACCTGAGGACCTCGCTGCCACTGTCCCAGCTTGCTAGGCCCCGGCAGTCAAACCTTTGGTTTAAAGGATGAGGCCAGTTCTGTGCACGCTGCGCTCCACCAGAAAAATTCATTGCACAGGCTCGAAGGACACATCCAACCTCCAAAAACAAAATCATCAGCGCACTTGTAGAAAGTGCGGGATGGGTCCTTCCTAAGAATCTTTGAAGTAATGCCAGAGAGAGAATTGTTAGAGTGGTTCAGAATGCTCTTTGATTGTAGGTGAACTATAAATCCCAGCAACTATAACTCCTAAATGTGAAGGTTTATTTTCTCCAAAATGCCACCGATGTTCACATTTGGGCATATTGAGTATTCGTGCCAAGTTTGGTTCACAGTGCTCTGGATCTTGGTGAACTACAACTCCAAAACTCAAGGTCAATATCCACCAAACCCTTCCAGTATTTTCTGCTGGATATGTGAGTTCTGTTGTCATGTTTGGCTCAATTTAATCATTGGTGTAGTTCAGAATGTTCTTTGACTGTAGGTGAACTATAAATCCCAGCAATTAAAACTCCCAAATGACAAAATCTACCCCCTCTCGCCCAATCTCACCAGTATTCAAATTTGGCCGTATCACGTATTTGTGCCAAAATTTGGTCCAGTGAATGAAAATATACCCTGCATATCAGATGGTTACATTACAATTCATAACAGTAGCAAAATTACAGTTATGAAGTAACAAGTAAAATAATTTTATGGTTGGGGGTCACCACAACATGAGGAACTGTATAAAGGGGTCACTGCATCAGGAAGTTTGAGAATCACTGCTCTAAGCAAAATTAGTTGCTTCAGGCCCTAGTTGCTATAAGAGAAACCTAGAATCTTGCAGCAAAAATATGGTGATGCCTTCTTAGCTGTGGAACTTTTGCTGCATTATTTACTGTCAATACTTTATCTTAGAGCCATGATATGTGCCAGTTACGGTACTGAATAAAATCTCGGGGCAGCGCAGAAGAAGGCATTTAGGGGAGCAGTCAGCACAAGCAAACACACAAACAAAAACCAAGCATGTGGACTTGCAGCTCTAGTGGAAAAGGTGCCTTTAAGAAAACATATTTCAAGGGCTGGCACCTACAGAAGTGCCTGTCCATGGCAGTTAGCTTCAGAACATGCACACTGAGTGGCATGAAAGGAAGACAGGCAGGAACGAACAACCCACTGGGACTGGGGTTATTTTTAGAGGAGGAAAAAGCTTCTCAAGTCGGCGTTTAATAAATAAGTAACGGAGAAGACTTGAAGGAAGGCATTGGCAGTGGTTGCTGCTGCATGATCTAGCTTCTTAACTACGCAACTGAAACTGGATCTTCCGTCTTACTTCCTGTTTACACAGGTAATAGTCCTTTGTTTTTCATGCAACTGTAAGTGGATGCTAGAGTCTGGGATGGCCCCTTTTGTAAAGGCTTTATGTATCCAAGAAGCACACTGAAAATGGAGGGGCTCATAATCTATTGGTTTATGAGAAAGGAAAAACAAAGAAATACATTCCCTAGCACAACTTCTACATTAGAATTCCAGGACTTTGTAACACATCTTTGTTGCTTTTTGCAATCTATTCCAGGTTTCAATCCAGGCTTCATGGGAGTTCTCCAAGGTGCTGAATCCTCTCTCGTAATATGTGTGCAGCACCTTGGAGAGCTCCTTTAAAGTCATTCAAAACCCAGATTGGAATCATCACTTCAGAGAATGCAGAACCTTTGGCCACCAAATAATGCCAATCTAAATAATGTTCTAATAAAGAGGACTAGGATCTTAATAACTGTTGTTAGGGTAGAGCTGTGCAATCTGATTTAATATACTGTAGAAACCCTATATTATAGTGATTCAGGTGTTAGACTACAACTCCTCTCTCTCCTTGGACATGAAAATTCACTGGGTGACCTTGGGAAAGTTAGACATTATTTTCCATGGAAAGCCCTGTGATAGGTTTGTCTTAGAATGCATCAAGGTACCCCATGACAAAAGATCAGGTGAGAGTTTGAGGATGTATACAGCAAGCATAGCCACATCTTTCCTGAGTCTTTCACATCTGTTTCCACAAATTTGCAGCTAAGTACAATGCTAAGTATTTGCCTCCTTTGCATCCATGCCACTCTATTGAATGTTTGGCCAAACAACATCAGAGTGTGATGAGGATGGCAACAGTAATAAAGGAAGAAAAACAGACAAGCTAGAAGAGGCTACAGTAAGTTGCTTTTGCACTTATCTCTTGGCATAATGACTCTGAAATTAACCATGGATCATATCAAAATCCAAAAATTTGGTCCCCAAACTTGCCCACGAGTTACACATGAATTCAACTTATACATCTATATAAATAAAAATGCAATGTTTGTTTGTGGGATTAACATAACTCCAACCACCAACACTTGACAAACTGACTTCAAACTTGGACACAATACACCTATCTGGCCAACAAGTGACCATCACTCATAAAAACAAAAAATGCATTACAACGCATGCGCAAAACCACATATATACACAAACACACATACATACACATATTCACAAATATATATATATACACATACACATACACATATATACACAAAATGGGGCCACAGCAACGCGTGGCAGGGGACAGCTAGTTATATATATTAAGCATCGTTAGGTTCAGTCGAAATCCTCATAATTCAGAAATATTTCCTTTCTAAAGTGATTTCGAAGTTTTTAAGGAAACCAGAAGTCCCTTTGCCCTTCCGAATCTTTTTCCACCATTTCTCATACGAATCAGAAAGTGAGTCAGAAATTATTCAGCTATTCCCCGCTTCTGTTCCCTGGCCTCGGTTCAAGCCAGAGAAGCATTTTAACCCAGTGTGGATAGATTCCCTTAGTTTCCTTTCCCTCCTGCATCAGTCTTGGGCGAGAGAAGCAGTTTAACCCAGTGTGGATGGATTCCCTTCATTTCCTTTCCCTCCTGTGTCAGTCTTGGGCAAGATAAGCAGTTTAACCCACTGTGGATGGATTCCCTTTGTTTCCTTTCACTCCCATGTCCGTCTTTGGCGAGAGAAGCAGTTTTAACCAGAGTGGATGGATTTCTTCCCTTTGCTCCCCCCCCCAGCTTCTGGAATAAAACAACTACTTTCAAAGTAAAGACCACCCAATGAAACAGAAAATAACACTTTGAAACCATTAACAAAGGATTTGGAAGTCTCGGAAGTTTGGAAAAGTTTTGAACATTTTTTCTGTGAAAATTGGAATTGACTTTAGATATGAATCACCAGCACTACCTACATCCGAAATGAGTTTTGAACCATTTTTTGGATCAACCCCCCCCCCCAATTCTGTGTGTGTGTGTGTATGTGTGTGTGTATATATATATATATATATATACACACACACACACAGAGGGGGAGGGGGAGGGAGGGAGGGAGAGAGGGAGGGAGAGAATGCATACACTCTGTCCATAACCTTTTTTTTCTTCTGGGCCACCATAAACCTCTCTCCTCTACCCAGCCCCATATCCATTGAATGAAAACAATTTTCTTTTGTATCTATATATTCATAAAAACATAATCTCTTCACCAAATCCAATTAACTCAAAGGACAAATGCCTTTGAAATGCATATCCCTTTCAGGAACAGTGTATCAAATAACACACTGCATTCAATATAGTTCCATGTTCTAGGTCAAGGATTGTTAGATGTTTCTTCCCCTTACTTTAAAGAAAAGAGTTTCTGCTTAAAACAACTACCCGGGGGGGAGAATGGGGGAGAGAAACAATCAAAGAAGCAGAAAAACAGAACAAGACATTCCTGCCATCTTGTCCTTCACCGTGTAAATTCAAACAAAGACACAAGTGGGCACGTGCAAGGTTTGAAACCAATTGTACCAACCTGTAATATATGGATGGAAAGAGACATTTGCTAAGGAGCACACTCTCCTTGGAGCATGAGCTAGTACTTTGGGGGAGAGCAGGGCATTGAGTGGGATGCTTAAATGTCAAGGGTGGTGGTTCATTGTGCATGTTTTGCAAAGGTTCGAAGGTAGCGATGTTGCCGGGAAGAAACAGGGACAAAAACAGCACACAGGACACATCGCTGAAATAGAACATGATGTCCACGTTGTCGTTTTTCTTTTTTTTCATAAAGGAAGAGGCTACAACAAAGAATTACCCTCCCCATACAATTTGGTAATTTAAAGTTTACTGCAAGAACTGTATACAGAGCAAGGATGAGAGCTGCTTAATTTCCTCAGTTGTCTAACTTAGTTTAACCAACAAGAGGTGACAGCTCCTTATTCTAGACCAGTGTTTTTCAACCTTTTTTGAGCTGCGGCACATTTTTTACATTAACAAAATCCTGGGGCACACCACCAACGAAAGTGACACAAAATGACACTCTAACACAGCAATACCTATAGTTAATATGTTTTTTAATGTATTTATATACTCAGTGTGAAACCTGGGCCTCTTTCAATGAACACAACATAGATATCCTGGCAGGAATGGCAGAAAGACACACACAAAGGTCTTGATCAACAATGATGGAATGATGAACTCCACCATTGATGGAATGGAATCAAACTTCCCACACAGAGCTACCATAACCAAAAGAAAATACTATAAGAGTTTGGTGGGCACTGACCTTGAGTTTTGGAGTTGTAGTTCACCTATATCCAGAAAGCACTGCGGAGGGGAGGGAGGAAGACATGGGGCGAGTCTGCGCAGTAGCGCCCGCACGGGTCATGTCTTCCTCCCTCCCCCCTCCCGCAGAAGTGGCAGCATGAGCAAAGCAAGCAGAGTGAGGCTCGGAAGAATGGAGCCCGAGTGGAGAAGAAAAAATGTCCGGCAGGAGGGGGAAGAAAGGGTATTGGAGGTTCCAATTTCCCACGGCACACCTGATGATCGCTCACGGCACACTAGTGTGCCACGGCACACTGGTAGGGAAACACTGTTCTAGACCACCCAATGTGGAGACCTTAGAAACATCTTTTCTAACCAAGCACTGTCCTTTTGTTTGGCTTGGAAGAAACAATCCATGGGATAAATATAATAAGTAGTCTCATCTAGTGTAAAGGCATTGAATCAAAGTTAGTGCTTACTCAGATCCCTCAGATTCAACACACTTCTCACGTTGCGAATATTGGATTTAAAACCATGAGATTTTCACTGTCCACATAGTTCCAGGCTCCAAAAAGAACATTAGGACTACAGTTACAATCTGGATAATCACAGAATCATTGAGTGGAAGATACAACCCTCTTCCATCTGGGAGGACACAATCCAAGCACTCCCAAAAGATGGGCATCCCATCTGTGTTTAAAAACCTCAAAAGATGGAGACTCCACCATGCTCCAAGGCAGTATATGCCACTGTTGAACATCTTTTACCATCAGTTAGTTGTTCATAATGTTTAGGTGGAATCTCTTTTGACTATTATTGGAATCCGTTGCTTCACACTCCCATCTCCCAAACTATCCTGACTGGATGGCCCAACAGAGGGCCATCCAGTTTCTAATTGAAAACTTCCAGAGATGCAGACTTCACCTCACTTCCAGGAAGTACATTCCTCTGTCGAAAAGCCCTAACTGTTAGGAAGTTCTTCGTAATGCTTAGGTGGAGTCTCTTTTCCTGCAATTTGAATCCATTGCTCTGTATCCTAATCTCCAGAGCAGGTGAAAACGAGCTTAGACCCTCCTCAATGGGACATCCTTTCAATTATTTAAAAATGGCCATCATGCTCAGTCTCAGCCTTCTTTTCTCCAAGCTAAACACACCCAGCTCCCTATGTATGGCTTTCAGACCTTTGACTATTGCGTTCACAACAGTCAATGTTCTGGAACATACACCAGCTTGCCCATAACCTTCTTGAGTTGCTTTGCCGAGAAATGGACATATGATTATTTCATCTGACGTTTATTTATTTATTTATTTATTTATAAATTCGATTTGGTAGACCGCTCTCTCTGGAGCCCAGAGCGGTTTACAGCATAAAATCAATAAAACATCAATAAACAGATAAAAGACGTATACCCAAAAGCCCCCCTTCCCACAAATGATCCCGGCAAGCAATAATATGCAGAGGCAATACATGGCAGGACGGTATGTTGGCAGCTGGCAACTAAGGAGGCATCAGTTGGGACCAAATGCCTGCCTATATAGCCAAGTCTTCACAGACTTGCGGAAGGCCAACAAACCCCGTAGTGCTCGTATCTCCTCCGGCAGAGAATTCCAGAGGGTCGGAGCGGCCACTGTAAATGCTCTCTGCCGGGTGCTCGACAGCCTACAGATCTTAATACTAGGGACCTCTAGTAGATTAAGCCCCTCTGAGCGCAGTGATCTTCTGGGTTTGTATGGGGTAAGACGCTCCCTCAAGTACACTGGCCCCAAACCATATAAGGCCTTGAAAGTTAGAACTAACACCTTGAAGGAGACCCGGAATTCGATGGGAAGCCAGTGCAGGGCACGCAGGAGTGGGGTCACATGCGCAGATCTTGGGGCTCCCGACAGCAGGAAGCGCTGCTGCGTTCTGCACCAGCTTAAGTTTCCGGATCGCCGACAAGGGTAGGCCAATGTACAGCGCATTACAGTAATCAAGCCTCGAGATGACCGTGGCTTGGATCACCGTGGCCAGGTCACAGCGGGAGAGGTAAGGAGCCAGACGTTTCGCCTGCTGCAGATGGTAGAACGCTGTCTTGCAAGCGCAGGCAATCTGCGCTTCCATCGACAGTTGGGTGTCTAGCTGGACCCCAAGGCTCTTAACCAGGGGCTGTGGGCGAAGTGCCACACCATCAAACGTCGGCAACTGGGTCTCTACCCCCTCGGTGGCCCAGCCACAAGATCTCCGTCTTCGTCGGGTTCACCTTCAACTTACTGGCTCGCAGCCATCCAGTTACGGCTTCTAGGCAGAGATGGAAATTATCGGGTACAGATTCCACCCGGGGTCCATCCTCAGAATGAGCTGGGTGTCATCAGCGTACTGGTGACATTCCAGCCCTAAAAACTCCGTACCAATTGGGCGAGTGGTCGCATGTAGATGTTAAATAACAGCGGGAGAGAATGGCCCCCTGAGGGACCCCACAATGTAAGGGGAGCCCTCGGAGGCCACCCTCCCCACTTCACTCGCTGCAGGCGGTTTTGGAGGAAGGAGGACAGCCAGTTGAGGGCTGTCCCTTCACCCGCCACCGCCAGGCGGTGTGTCAAAGTTGGTAATCGACAGTATCAACGCTGCCGTGAGGTCCAATAACACGAGCAGCGCCGATCCGCCTCGATCCAAGTGGCAACGGAGTAGGTCTGTGATGGAGACCAGGACGGTCTCTGTCCCATGGCCTGAACAGAAGCCGGACTGGAAGGGGTCAAGCCAGGTTGCATCATCCAGGAATGTCTGCAGCTGGTCCATTGCTGCCCTCTCAATTACCTTGCCCAGGTACGGTAAATTGGACACTGGGCGGTAGTGGAGGGAGCCGCGGGATCTAACCGGGCTTCTTCAGCAATGGACTAACCACCGCCTCTTTAACTCCTCTGGAAAAGCTCCTTGCTCAAGGGAGCAGTTGACTATATTCAACAGAGGGCCTCGTAACCCCTCCACGCATGGCTCGAATCAGCGTGGAGGGCACGGGTCGAGGAGCAGGTGGTTGGTCGAAGAGCTGCGACAATCTTGTCAACATCCCTCTGCGTCCAGTGGCCGAAACCGGTCGAAGGTGGACCCGGCGGAGGGCCACGGAGACTCAAGTTCCTGTACTGTATCAACCGTGGCAGGGAGGTCCCGGTGGAGCGTCGCAATCTTGTATGCGAAATGATTCTGGAAAGCCTCGGCGGAAAGGGCCCGATCATCATTTTTTTGGGATGGTAGGGACCATCGTCAACTGCCGAATTATCCTGAACAATTGGGCCGGGCGTGAATCTGCAGACGCTATCAAGGAGGCATAATGAGAATTTTTCGCCTCCTTGACCGCATGCTCATAAGCCTCACTAAAGAGCTTATAAGCTGATTGCGAAGGCCCGTCACGGAGCTTCCTCACATGCGCTCAGCCGTCTCTTCTCCGCTTCATGGTTCTAAGATCTTTGGTGAACCATGGAGAGCAACGCTGCGGGTTTGAGAGGGCGCTTAGGGGCAATCTCGTCGAGAGCCGTGGATAACTTACAGTTCCAGGTGGTGACTAGCTCCTCGAGCGAGACGCTGACAGGCTCCCAATCCCTCAGGGCATTCAGGAGCCTGGTTGGTTCCATAAGTCCCTTCGGGCGAACCCAAATTGGTTCGGCACCCTTGCCGGGGTGGTGGCGTCTCAACCCGGACTCTTAGAGCACAGTGATCCGACCATGGCACCTCGGTTACAGAGGTGACGGACACTTGGACACCTGCAGAGAAGATCAGATCGAGTGTGTCCAGCCCGATGTGTGGGGCCCGAGTTTAAGAGGGAGAGGCCCAGTGCTGCCATGGTCGACACAAGGTCCCCCGCTGCAGATGGAAGGGAGACTGTGTCGGCGTGGACATTGAAGTCCCCCAGAACTATAAGTCTGGGGAACCTCAATGCCCACTCAGCCACAGTCTCCAGCAGCAGGGAGAGACTCCTCGCTGGTGCGCTAGGTGCTCGGTACACCAGCAAGAAGGCTACACTCTCCGGGGCTCCCCACAGCAGGCCGACACTTTCAATCCCGTCTGTTTCCAGTGCAGGGACTGCTCTAAGATGTAACAGGTCACGGGAGAGGATAGCCACTCCCCCCCCCCGCCTCCCATTCCTATTCTGGTGAGTAACAACATAATCAGGGTATGCTAGCTCGTGCAGGCAGGTTTCATCGCCATCGTTGATCCAGGTTTCGGTTATGCAGCAGAGATCCACTCGCTGCTCTAAAAAGAAATCCTTGAGAGTAGCAGTTTTGTTCCTAACAGAGCGTTAACTAACACCAGAGAGGAAGGGGGAGGAAATTGGAAGCCTGTCACCAGCGCATTTCGGGATAGGACGCAGGTCAGAGGTACGTCGAGTCTCACAGCAACTCAGCGTACCTCTCGCTTTTGGCCTGCGCCTAATGCTGTATTTCCCCATCCCAGAGATCACTGCAATGGGGGCTTCTACTGCAAAAGAAATTGGGACTATTACTTATCTTGACCGAGACACTGTACTCCTATTGATGCAGCCTAGAATCTTATTGACATTTTTAGCTTCCACATTACATGATTGACACATGTTCACATGATTACATGAATGAACACTGGACTATGGCTCTGGAGACCAGGATTTGAATCCCTGCTCAGTCATGGAAACCCACTGGGTGATCTTAGTCAAGTCAGAAATTTTTTGAAGGCACATAGGAATAACTGGCATCAGACCATCATCACTTGCATTAAAGAGAAATATTAGCAACTATGTGGGGCATTTAAAAAAGTTGGATCAAATTGGATGAAAAAAAGTTTAGAAGCCTGTATCACCTTGGAAAACTGCCAAGAAGCTTCATTATACAGACTTGGTTAGAACTAAGGTAAAGGTAAAGGGTTTCTCCTGACATTAAGTCCAGTCGTGTCCAACTCTGAGGGTTAGTGCCATGACCGGATTACCCATATGGCCAATGAGGCCATGGCCTAGGGGCGCAAGCCGGGGGGGGGCACAGATCACGGACCAACACCCCCCTTGGTCTGCATCCCTCTTTCCCCCTTTCTCATGCCCCTCCTCGCTCCTTCTCCCGGCAAAGTCTATGTTCCGTCCCCTCCGTCTCTCTCTCTCTCTCACGCTCTCTCTCTCTCACTCTCTCTCTCTCTCTCTCTCTCTCTCTCTCTCTCTCTCTCTCTCTCTCTCTCTCTTGCACGCGCTCTCTCTCTCTTGCACGCGCTCTCTCTCTTGTGCGCTCTCTCTCGTGCTCTCTCTCTCGTGCATGCCTTTGGAGCGAGTTTGCATCTGCTGCGCTCTTCCCAAGCCACCCGACTCCCGAGGAGACCTTCAGAGCACAGCAGAGCTTTCCAGCCAGTGGCAATGGGGACCTTGGAGGTGGCGGGAGGTTGGCTTAAAGGGGGTGCAATTACAAAGTGTGGCCTAGGGCGAAACAAGTCTTAATCTGGGCCTGGTTAGTGCTCATCTCTATTTCTAAGCCAAAGACCTGGTGTTGTCCATAGACATCCCCGAAGCCATGTGGCCAGCATGACTGAATGGAGTTCTGTTACCTTCCCGCCAGAGCAGTACCTATCGATCTACGCATATCTGCATGTTTTCGAACTGCTAGGTTGGCAGGGGCTGGGGCTAACAGCGAAAGCTCACCACACTCCCTGGATTTGAACCGGCGACCTTTCAATAGCTCAGCAGTTTAACCCACTACACTACCAGGGGCTCCTTGGCAGGGCCGGCCCCGCCCATTCCGCGGCCTACGCGGCCGTGTAGGGCGATGGTACCTGGGAGGGGCGTCGCGAACTGAGAGGGGCACCGCCATGCCGCCGCCACGCCCGCCGCTGCGCTCCGCAACCAGCTGCACCGCTGCCGCCGGCCGCGCGCGGCCGGGCAGGACACCCTCGCGCGGCCGGGCAGGACACCACTGCGCATGTGCGGCCGGCCGGGACGTTGCCGTATGTGCGCGCCACCACTCGGGACGCGCTGCGCGGCTGGGCAGGATGCCAGCGTGCATGCGCTGCTGGCCGGGACGTCGCCGCGCATGCGCGCCACCGCACGGGACGCACTCGCGGGGGCGCACGGGACGCCAGCGCGATGGCGCGAGGCCGTCCAGGAGCCACCGGGGGACGACGCAAAAATAAGGTTCGCCTACCCCCCCCGGGAGAGGTGAGGCCGCCCTTGCTCCTTGGTTAGAACTCACATGGATTAAAACAATACATGAATCTTGCTGAATCTTGCCTTGTATTACATTATGTTTCATTGTTTAAAAAGGGGAGACATAAATAAATGTAGTCCAACCTCTGATCGAATATTTTTTCTTTTTTTGGCAGTGTTGTGGAGATTTGAATATGCAAAGTTACTGGACTGCTCAGGGCTGGGGAAAACAACAGCAACAAAAAAACCCCCACAGAAAACATATTTTGAGAGAATGCCCGAACCACGTCCTTTGGTGTCATTTGTCACAGGCTGATGTTTGTAATTAATTGCTGCTTTTCATGGCTTTCTCTCGATGCTTATTTCTGTGGTTTTGATTCTTTTACATCTGGAAGTTAAATTTGTAACATAATCTTCCAGTGAGAAGTGGTTCCAACCATCCAGCTATTTATTTTTTAATAAATAATATTTTTCAACCATCAGCCACTTTCTGTGGCCGATTTGCTCAAAACGGATTGAGCACCCATTATTCAGAATGCCAAAATCTGAAATACACTAAAATCCCAAATCATCCACATAAGTGTCTCAGACAGTGACATCTTTGCTTTTTGAAGGTACAAAATAAATCTTCATTTCATAAAATCATAGAATTGGAAGAGACCTCATGGGCCATCTAGTCCAACCCCCTCTAAGAGGCAGAAAAAACTGCATTCAAAGCACCCTGACAGATGGCCATCCAACCTCTGTTTAAAAGCCGCCAAAGAAGGAGTCTCCACCACACTCCGGGGCAGAGAGTTCCACTGCTGAACAGCTCTCACAGCCAGAAAGTTCTTCCTAATGTTCAGGTGGAATCTCCTCTCTTGTAGTTTGAAGCCATTGTTCTGTGTCCTAGTCTCCAGGGCAGCAGAAAACAAGTTGGCTCCCTCCTCCCTTCGACATATTTATACATGGCGCTCATCATGTCTCCTCTCAGCCTTCTCTTCTGCAGGCTAAACATGCCCAGCTCTTTAAGCCACTCCTCATAGGGTTTGTTCTCCAGACCCTCGATCATTTAGTCGCCCTCCTCTGTCCTATAGTAATAAATGTTTCATTCAATATGGTTCCTGGGAGTGTGGTGGCATTTTTTTCTCTGGAGCTTTTTAAACAGAGGTAGGATGGCCATCTGTCAGAAGTGCTTGAATTGTGTCTTCCTGCCTGTTAGAATGGGGTTGGACTGGATGGCCCCTGTTGCTTCCAGTTCTATGCGTCTACGATCCATTGTCATTCAGGAAAAGTCAGAGCAGGAAAATCAATTCCCTCCCTTCCCATGTGCCATGCACCCAGTGATCCAGAGCTTCCTCTGTTTTGAATTGCCAAAGCATGCATTTCCCATTAATGGCCGCGACACAGAGAGTTTTCAATTAAGTCAGAAAGCACTGTTGTAGTAATTACATTATGATATTAGACCCCGCAGATTAATACATTGGCAGTTGCTCGCAGGTTGCCGTCTGCAGTGGTGTCACGCTCCACTCGTTCCGTTTGGTAATGAATCCCAAAGACAGGAATGTCTCGCGTAAAACTGCATCAGCCATCTGGAAGGCTTTGATACACTACAGTTGGGTACAGAAGGTAAGCTTTTTAGGGATTGGAGAGGGCTAACAAGACCCCGTCCTAATTTTACTCCCTTTTCCTTTTGCTGACAGTTGTGGTTGCCATGTGCCTTCAGGTCATTTCCAACTTACGGTGACCCAAAGGCAAATCTATGATGGACTTGTCTGGGTCTGAGAGTGTGTAACTGGTCCTCTCACCAAGTGTGCATCTGCATTTTTGAATCAATCGATCAATCAATCTAACTTTATTTATATCCCACCCAATCTCCCCAAGGGACTCAGGGCGGCTTAATACAGTTATCCCACTCTAACTGCTATGGCTCAATGCTATGGACATGGGAGTTGTAGTTTAGTGATGCACCAGCATTCTTTGGCAGAGAAGGCTAAACACCAGGACTGTGGTGCAGCTAGCTGGGTGTCAGCTGCATTAAGATCACTACTGACCGAAAGGTCATGAGTTCGATGCCAGCCCGGGTCGGAGTGAGCTTCCGGCCAATTTTGTGTATCTTGTTGTCAACCATGTATCTGTCAAGTAGGAAATTTAGGTACCACCTATATGTGGGGAGGCTAACTTAACAAATTTATGAGGCCATAAAAAATCTCCAGCAAAAATGCATGCAGGGAATGCAGAAAGTACTTCATCAGTGTCGCAGATGGATGGTGAAGTGACAGGTTCCCTGATGGCCAGAAAAAAAGTTAAATAGCCTCTGACTGTCTGTCTATAAGTGTTGTATGTCTATGGCATTGAATGTTTGCCATGTATGTGTGCATTGTAATATGCCCTGAGTCCCATGCGGGGCGAGAAGGGTGGAATATAAATACTGTAAATAAATACTTTAAATAAAAACTATAACTGCTCATTGAGACATTACAGTTCAAAGTAGTGTCAAACTGTATTAATTCTACAATGTAGATGCAGCCTGTAGGTCTGCATGGCCAAGCAGGGAATAGATTTCTGGTCTCTTGAGTCATTGTCCAATAGTCAAACCATGCTTCTCTCTGTCAGCATGATAGCAGCATGAGCACTGGGAATGTGGCACAGCTGGCTGGGTGTCAGCTGAATAAGATCTCTACTGACCAGAAGGTCATGAGTTCGAGGCCTGCCCGGGTTGGGGTGAGCTCTCGACTAATTGTGTAGCTCGTTGTCGACCTTTGCAACCCGAAAGACAGTTGCATCTGTCAAGTAGGAAATTTAGGTACCACTTGTGTGGCGAGGCTAAATTTACGAGGCCACAAATCTCCAGGAAATACACACAAAAAGAATGAAGGAATGCGACAGCTCCTCCTGGTGGCCAGAAGCTTGACTGTTAAATTGCCTCTTTGTCCAATTATATGTTGTATGTCAAATGGCATCGAATGTTTGCCTGTATATGTGCATTGTGATCTGCTCTGAGTCCCCTGTGGAGTGAGAAGGGTGAAATATAAATGATGTAAATAAATGAATGAATGAATGAATAAATAAAACCACCCCAGAATCTGGCTTTTTCTCCACTACTATGTTTTCCTCACCATTATAACCAGGCTTCTTCATTAGCTGGTTTGTTTAATGTAAATCTGTCAATCCTTTATTAATTGCCAGGACTAAAGCAGTCTACATGACAGTAGATGTGCTCCATGACGTACTCCATGAACCATACAGTTTCAAATGATGTTGACATTCAGGGGCCTAGCCCTGGATCTGGAAACCAAAGTGAGCCTGAACCTCTTTGATGCCTTGTCAGAACTCGAGGTTCTTAGCCTGAGTGAGGCTAAGGGAACTCCGAGTTTGACATGAATGACCGCCCTGCAGTCTGTGGGGAGTTCCCGGGGAGGACGTAATCGCCCGGGAGGGTGCCGAGTCATGGGAAGTGACGTAGCTCTGTGGGACAATATGTTGAGTCAGCGGAAGAGGGTGCGAGGCTGATCTGATATGACTTTGGGGACACTATGGGCATCACTGGGTGTCGCTGAGTCATGGGGAAATGATGAAACCCTAACCGGACATTGCGGGCGACGGGAAGGAGGAGGTGTTTGTATATAAGGTGGGGCGGGGTGAAGTGAAAGTGCTTTTGCTTTAGAAGTACTGAATCTCTAATAAAACCCAGTGGATTGACCGGAAGACTCTGCGTGATTCTTGGGCGTGTTGGAGTGGCCTTACAATGCCTGTTGGTCTTAAGTAAAGTTCAGACAGAATGTCACAATCCCAAACACATAAAAGAACAAAAAACAGGCTGCAATACCAACATCTCATCAATGTCGTATCAATGTCCATGCAGGAGAAAGGCTACCCAAAAACTAACCACACTCAGGTGTTACAACTTTGTACATCACAACTACAATGTGAAACCATGATGCATAAATTCCATACTGCTGAACCTATGCTATGACGTAGCTAGGCTTTTCTATTGCAGGCCTGGGCAACCTGTCTTGCCTTGGATGGATTGTTCTTCCACCAAAGAATCATAGTACTGCTATGTAACAAGACTGACACAAATTAAAGGGAAAATGAAGAACAAGAGGGCCCACGATATGGAGATTACCAGGGTCATATGGATGGGAAACAGAAGTTGAAGGATAAAGGCTGAGGAAGATCTGTGAACTAATTGAGATGGATGAATTGACTAACTTAACAGAGAATAGTAATTTGTTCAGCTTCATGGGACTGGCAACTTGCTAAATAATTAATATACCAATAATAGGGCTTCTATAGATTAATCCTTATGTTTGTTAGTCAGTTTTGTTTCTGTGTATGTGTGCATATTTGTTTGTTTTATTTTCACGTTCATGTATTTGCAGCGACAAAAAAATGTCACACGGTGGCAAAAAAGCCTATGGGATTTTGGCCTGAATAAATAAATAGTGCCTAGATCCAGGGAAGTGATGCCACCCTATTATTCTGCCTTGGTCAGACCATAACTGGAATACGGTGTCCAATTCTGAGCACCGCAATTGAAGGGACATGTTGACAAGCTGGACTGTGTCCAGAGGAGGGCAACTAAAATGATCAAAAGGTATAGAGAACAAGCCCTATGAGGAGCGGCTTAAAGAGCTGGGCATGTTTACCCTTCAGAAGAGAGGGCTGAGAAGAGACATGATGACCACCCTGTGCCCCCCCCCCACACACACACAGGGGGTTAAGAAGGGTGGGAAACAAATATTCAAAATAAATAAATGGCCATGTATAAATATGTGGGAGGAAGTCATAGGGAGGAGGGAGCAAGCTTGTTTTCTGCTGCCCTGGAGACTAGAATGTGGAGTGTGATGGAGGCTTTTTCTTTGGAGGCTTTAAAACTGAGGCTGGATGGCCATCTGTCGAGGGTGCTTTGAATGCGACTTTCCTGCTTCTTGGCAG
Organism: Anolis apletophallus; assembly: GCA_030556195.1. Taxonomy (NCBI): domain Eukaryota; kingdom Metazoa; phylum Chordata; class Lepidosauria; order Squamata; family Anolidae; genus Anolis; species Anolis apletophallus. The sequence continues at coordinate 163,045,084 of JARBWK010000004.1, forward strand.
AATGGGGTTGGACTGGATAGTAGGGGTGGATATCTCCAGCCGTAATACTTTGATTTACATTAATTTTTCGTATTTGAAATTATTATGACCCTATATTGACCCTCGTCATCCAAACGGGAAGTGACCTTTCTAAATCGAAACCAGGTCAGCCATTTACGTAAAGGGCGTGTTATTAGGTCGTTTCCACCTTTGGTTGTCAGCTGGCATGAGAGTTTCCACCTTTGGGAGTGGAAGGCAGCATCTCATCTCGCCAGATGACACCAAAACACAGGTAAAAAATAACCCCCGTTTGGGTCTCGGCTGGCGAGAGGAGGATGCCAGGCTGCACCCTCCACCCTCTTGTCGCCATCTGACAACCCTCCACGCCTCTTGTCGCCATCTTTAACCCCTGTTTGTGTGTCAGATGCGACAGGAGGGTGGAGGGTGCAGCCTGGCACCCTCCTCTCGCCAGCTGAGACCCAAACAGGGGTTATCTTTAACCCCCGTTTGTGTGTTAGATGGCGACAGGAGGGTGGAAGGTGCAGCCTGGCACCCTCCTCTCACAGGCTGAGACCCAAACAGGGGTGATCTTTAACCCCCGTTTGTGTGTCAGATGGCAACAGAAGGTTGGAGGGTGCAGCCTGGCACCCTCCTCTAGCTAGCTGAGACCCAAATGGGGGTTATCTTTAACCCCCGTTTGGGTGCCAGCTGGCCAGAGGGGAGTGCAGGCAGCACCCTCCACTCTCCTCTAGCCAGCGCAAATGTGGAAGAAATAATGTAATAATAACGAAATTCGTTATTAATTACATTTCAATTACGAAATTTATTTTAAAAATTTCTGATTAATTTCTATAACGACCCAGCAACTGAAATTCCCGCACACACGAGTTTAGAATCAAACTTTTCATGGATCGACCACCCCTGCTGGATAGCCCACAAGGTCTCTTCCAACTCTAAGATTCTATGTTTTTTGTTTTGTAATTTGTGGGAGGTGATGTTCAGAAACCTTTTATTATTGCCAGATTTTTTGGGACCAGAACAGATCTTTTGTATGAAGTACAGCTGAAGCATTTTCTGCAGAGTCCACCATAAACTCTGCAAATTGTTGCTAATAGAGGTGTGAAAATGTCTAAAACAGCCACGAGGCAGGCAGCATTCAGAAACAACTTTTTGTGACCCCAGCGTGGGGGTTGGGACCCACAGTTTTAAGAAGCAGTGTGCTAGATAACCTATGTAGTCCAAATAAACGAATAGATATCTCAGAAAGCTTGGGAGCCAACTAGATCTTGTCCTCCATCCCTGGAAACCAGCAGGGTAGCAATTCCAGGCAAATCTTGCCTCCAAAGTATTTTTTGAAAGTTTAGGCCCCATCTCAATTAAAATCGGTTAGAAGTCAATTTCACAGCTGTTGGTTTTTAAGATCTCGCAAAAATGATAATTCACTGCGGAGGTGATAATTTATGTCATCACATTCCCTCCCAGGCAAAGTCTTATACATTTTAAATATTATTCTTCCCTTTCTCTGTTCTTCAGTTCCCAAATTACACGCAGCTCAAAGAAAATGGCTGGTTTTAACCCAAAGCATTTTTAAAAAGGAAAGAAGTTGGTAGCAAAATCTATTGACAACCTCCACCTGATAATTTAAGTATTGAAAAAGCTGAGAAAGGCACTCCTTCCAAAACTCTGAGCTACTGAACATGATTGCAGAAATGGGCAACTTTAACGACAAAGTTATGGTGATACCATCACATGTTTTCACATAGTTTAAAGTTTTGAAGATTTTATTGTTGTCATTTTTGATTGATTTGTGATGGTAATTGGCCATAGAGGTGCACTGGCTGACCCAAAGATTTCCGAGAGTTATTTCAGGTTAAAAAGTAGCACTTTTTATAGACATGTTTCCAACTTTTATGGGGTTCCTGAGCATTGTCCTACTGTATGATAAATCATTTATACAGTCAGCTTTCCATATTCACTGGAGTTAGGGATATAGTACTCCCACGAAGGTGAAAAATCATGAAAACATTACAATTTTGTTGTCAACTTAAGAACATTATCTAGGGATATCTAGGACAGTGTTTCTCAGCCTTCCTAATGCCGTGACCCCTTAATACAGTCCCTCATGTTGTGGTGACCCCCAAATATTAAATTATTTTCATTGCTACTCCTAACTGTAATTTTGCTACTGTTATGAATTGTAATGTAAATATTTGATAGGCAAAATGTATTTTCATTCACTGGACCATATTTGGCACAAATACTTGATATGCCTAAATTTGAATACCGGTGGGGTTGGAAGGGGGGTTGGTTTTGTCATTTGGGAGTTGTAGTTGCTGGAATATATAGTTAACCTAAAATCAAAGAGCATTCTGAACTCTACCAACAATGGAATTGAACCAAACTTGGCACACAGAACTCCCATGTCCAATAGAAAATGTGTTTTCTGATTGTCTTTGGCGACCCCTTTGACACCTCCTTGTGACCTCCCAGGGGTCCCGACCCTCAGGTTGAAAAACACTGATCTAGGATCTCCAGCGCAAATCTAGGGTCAACTTTCATCATGGGTTAATGAAGTCTTTTAATAAATGCATATAAGTTAAAGCTACAAATGTGTATTGCCAACTGTACTGTCATTTGGTCACTTGATAACATCTTGTTGATCATTCGGTGCTTAACAAGAGCTATTCAAATATTCACATTGAATGAGGGATCTACTTTAAGATTTCAGTGGCTCAAATAATCATGAACCAGAATCTTTTTGGTTCGTCCCAACTTAAATAGACCCATAGATATTTTTTTTGTCGTGTCAGGAGCGACTTGAGAAACTGGAAGTCGTTTCTGGTGTGAGAGAATTGCCCATCTGCAAGTACATTGCCCAGAGGATGCCCAGATGTTTTGATGTGGTACCATCCTTGTGGGAGACTTCTTTCATGTCCCCGCATGAGGAGCTGGAGCTGATAGAGGGAGCTCATCCACGCTCTCCCCCGATACCAACCTGCAACTAGTCGGTCTTCAGGCTTGCCGGCACAGGAGTTTAGCCCCCTGTGCTGCCTAGGGCTCCTCAATTGTTGAATGATTTCAACATATAGGTGAATCTGGCTATATAATGATTTTTTTTCTCATTGGGACTCTCAACAGGACATTTTAATGTATCTATTGTTCAAGGTATAATTCAGAGCAATACTGCCAGGCACCTCCAAGTTGATTCTAGAAGGTAATTTGATGTTAAGAGCTATTCAACAACAGAATACACTTCTTGAGATTGCAGTTTCAATGGCTTCTCTGTGTAGTCACTCTAACATCCACCATGTCAGACTACACAGAGAAGCCATTGAAATCCACAAGAATGTGGACAATTTTAACAGAAAGGAGGAAATCATGAAAATGAACATCTGGCTACCAGTATTTTTTTAAAAAACTCTAAAATCAGGACAGTAAATAAAGAACAACACTCAGAAAACAGGGGAATTCCAGACAGGAAGGAATCAAGGTCAGCTAACCTCCCAACAAATGATTCCTCCAGGCAGGAAGCAGCCGGGCATTGAAGCTGCAAGGATATTCAATGCTAATCAATGTGGCCAATTGCAACTTTCACACTTGCCTCAAGCAGGCAAGAGTTCTTTCTCCCACCCTGGATATTTGAGATATATAAACCCCACTTGCCCAGTTTCCAAAAGACCTCACAACCTACCTGTCCCGTCATGACCTAGCCACAGTGGTCCAAGCCACGGTCATCTCAAGATTGGACTACTGTAATGCCCTCTACATCGGCCTTCCCTTGTCGGTGATCCGGAAGCTTAAACTGGTGCAGAATGCTGCAGCCAGGCTGGTGGCAGGTCTTCCATCTCGCTGCCACATCACGCCTGTTCTGCGCGGACTGCACTGGCTACCAATATTATTTATTTATTTATTTATTTATTTCAACTTAATAACCCACCCTCCCCAAGGCTTAGGGCGGTTACCAGCATATATGCAAGACATCAAGATAAAACCTACCAGTTAACAACTAAAAACATACTAAAAACATACTAACATTTTAAAATACCATGGCAGTCATGGTCAGTTATACAATAATTAAAACAGCAGGGTCAATAATGGCAGCAGCACAGCTAAGGAGTAGGCCATTCAGATGGTGGTCGGGCTGAATGCCTGCTTGAATAGAGTGCCGGATCACCTTCAAGGTGCTGGTTCTGACCTACAAGGCCTTGAATGGTCTGGGGCCAGTGTACTTAAGGGACCGCTCTCCCAATACAATCCCCCACGACCACTGCGATCCGAGCTTCACAACCTCTTGGTGGTACCTGGCTGCCAGTCCATCCACTTGTCCACAACGCGAAGGAGGGCTTTCAGTGCCGCTGCGCCGGTCTTGTGGAATGCTCTTCCATCCTCAATTCGAGCTCAGACCGACCTGCTGGCCTTTCGCAGGGCCTGTAAAACCCTCCTGTTTGTCCAAGCCTTTGGTGCATAGACATATCTAGGCCATGGACGATAATGCAGGCCTAAGAGTCTTTTTGATGTATATTTAATGTGTTAAATGTGTTAAATTTAATATGTGGACACTGGTCCGTTTTATTGTGTTTTTATGGTTTTATATGTGTATAAGTCACCCCGAGCCTCTCGAAAGGGGCGACTAATAAATCGAAATAATAAATAAATATAAATAAATAAACCTCTGAGGATGCCTACCACAGATGTGGGCAAAACATCAGGAGAGAATGCTTCAGGAACATGGCCATATAGCCTGGAATACTCTCAGCAACCCAATGATTCCAGCCATGAAAGCCTTCGACAACACAGAAACTGAATGGCCGTCTGTTAGGATGGCTTAGGTTGCATCTTCTTGCATGGCAGGGAGTTGGGGGTATACTCTATGATTATTTGCCTAGAACTAAAGCTTGGGTCTGTTTGAAAACTTCAACATGTGACTGTGGCGAAGGGGAATGGAGCCATAGAAGAGTAGATCCATTTCTAAAAGAGGGAAGAGAGCCCGGGGCATGTTTATCAAACCACTGAATAGGATCCCGAATTGCTTCCGGCCTTGAATGAGGTGCTCCATTACCTTATTTTGACACAGCTTGCAATGAGAAGCTGTAAAACCTATAATTAGCAAATTTGCCGCAATCCGACCGGGGCCGATGTCGCCTTTGTCTCATTGTGCGCAACTGAGTATGTTTGGATGCAAATAGCTAATTACTGTATTCCAGTTCGTCTCTTGGAAAGCACATCTGAAGAGGTTAGACATCAATGGTACTACAGAAACACACAGTCTTCCCCTTGCTTATCTGGGCTTGAGATGGATGAAATGGAGTTTGATGGCAGCATGGTGCTGCTGAAGCAAATGAGGAAGAGAAGAAGAAAACAATCCAATACTGAAAGAGCGAGATTGAAAGAGAGAGAGAGCAATATCGCCCCTTGGCTTTAAAGAATCAAAATAACTGTCCCGCGCTTTGAGGCCGGGCACTTAAACAGAACACTGCATGGAATTTGATGTCCATGAGAAAGCTGAATAGAAAGGGGATTTTCTATGGGTACGGTTAGTTTTTGTCCTTCCAAGGCCCCCAAATAAAAGGGTCAGTGGGAAGGAGAGGTCACCATTTCACGGGTTACGAGAGAAGGACAAAAGGACTTTGGTGCTTAGCTGCTATTCAGAGTTCGGAAATGTCCCGATTGGAGTTTCTCCACCCTCTCTTTTTTTTGCCCACCTTGAAGAAGACAACACAACAAAGTCCCAGAGCTTCAACCTCCCAGACAGCTTTTCTTCCCCATCACAATTTTCACAATTTTTATGACATGTGGTGGGCAGGAGAGAAGAGAGAAACAGAAGGAGGGGAGGGAGATTGAGAGAGGACGAAAGGGAGGACGAGGCCCCTGACCCCTCACCAGAGTTTAAAACCAGTCTTAATGAACTTAGGCCAATTCATCCCTCTGGCAAAGCTTATACTTCAGGGCAGGACCTCACCGGTGGGCTCAGTGGCTTCAAATGTTAATTCTTTGTTATTTTCTGCCCTATAATCCCCTTCTTACCCTCAGGGTCAGATCTTAGTTGCTGATGAATAGAAGAACTTGCACTGTTCTGAAGCCAGGACTCCAAGAGTCTCAAAGCTTTTCCCATTTCCTGACGGGATGAAATACGAGATGCATTTTTTTCAGTTGAATCCGCCTTACGCATGTGTGTGTGTGATTGCAACTTCAAGTCCCCTTTGACTTATGAGGACTCCATACATTTATTTATCACCAAATCCAACAATGAACTTATGGAAATATCTATATCCAGAATATCGGAGTGAAAAGTATTGGAAATTCCATAACCTACTTGAAATAAGTGTGACATAACCTTATTGAAAAGGTAAAAATGATGTCACATCCGTTTGGCAAATGTGAATCTCCATGAACATAGAGACCACCTTTTGAAAACCACTAGTCAAGAAAAGCATGACCTCGTTAGAAGTCATAGAATCATAGAGTTGGAAGAGACTTGGTGGGCCATCCAGTCCAACCCCTGCCAAGAAGCAGGACAATCACATTCAAAGCATTCCCAACAGATGGCCATCCAGCCTGTTTAAAAGCCTCCAAAGAAGGAGCCTTCACAGCCCTTTGAACAAGTGATATTCAGAAGCATTTGTGTAATGGGACACACGTAACTCAGCTGTTAAAGTGAAGGACAATGCCTTTAGACCAGTGTTTCCCAACCAGTGTGCCGTGGCACACTAGTATGCCATGAGCGATCATCAGGTGTGCCATGGGAAATTGGCACTCTTCCCCCTCCTAGCAGCTCTTTCTCCCTCTTTCCCTCCCCAAAGATCCTCCCCGAGGCAAAGGAAGGGCTCCGCCGAATGCCAGGGCCAGGCCCGCCTTGAGGAAGCCTTCAGGAGCCTCGACTCAGCATGGCTCCAGCTCCTGCTCAGGGCTGCTTCAGCCTCCCGATGCTCCCAGGTTCGCTCACTGCCCAATTCACTGACGTGGAGCTTCCGGCTTTGGCTGTTCTCGCGAGAAATCCAAGCCAACGTGAAAACACCGACTCAGTCACTTCCGCCCAGTGCTCTGCTTTTGCGGAGGGAAGAGGGAGGCAGTGAAAGAGCCAACACAGATCAATGAAACGCATAGACTCTATACGTTTCATAGATCTGTGTTGGCTCTTTCGCTGCCTCCCTCCGCAAAAGCAGAGCACTGGGCGGAAGTGATTGAGTCGGTGTTTTCACGTTGGCTTGGATTTCTCGCGAGAACAGCCAAAGCTGGAAGCTCTACGTCAGTGAATTGGGCAGTGAGCGAACCTGGGAGCATCGGGAGGCTGAAGCATTCACAGGTTTCAAGAAACAAATTGAGCTACTCCTCTTGGAAATTTATTTATTTTTTACTATTTTACTGGATTTTTCGAGAGAGCCCCCCCCAGGAACTGTTTATAACAGCTTCATGACACCCATAGTTAACTGGAAGCAAGTTTCACTCAGGGTGAAATTTCACAAGGGTCTGGAGAACAAGCCCTATGAGGAGCAGCTTGAAGACCTGGGCATGTTTAGCCTGAAGAAGAGAAGGCTGAGAGCAGACATGATAGCCATGTATAAGTATGTGAGAGGCAGTCATATATATGTTGTGTTCATCGAAACAGGTCCAGGTTTCACACTGATGTATAAATACATTTAAAAACATATTAACTATATGTATTACTGTGTTAGAGTGTCATTTTGTGTCATTTTGGTTGGTGGTGTGCCCCAGGATTTTGTAAATGTAAAAAATGTGCTGTGGCTCAAAAAAGGTTGAAAAACACTGCTTTAGACTGCCAAGAATAAAGACTTGCCATTACAAAAATATATTGGGTTAGCAGAGGATGGTTGTTTCTTTGAAGTTGAATTGCAATTGTAATTGTCCAAAAGATATACACTCCCTTACAAACTCTTAGTTAAAAAATGCACTCAAGAGACAATAACAAAGTAGTCTTTTTTAAAATATATATATATAAACATATCAGGTTTATTAACAAACTTCTTGTATACATTCAGCATATTAGTCCATAGTCCAATGTCTTTAAGTATAGCTGTACTCACCGAAGTCCATAAGTCATACTACTCCACTAAAGTCCAAACAGCAACATGTATCCACCTCCACTGAGGTCTAAAACATACTGTACTAAAATCAAAACAGCAACATGCATTCACCTCCATTCATTGGAATAGAGGATAATTTATTAGTAAGTGGATTCACAACAAACTGCAAACTCTAGGATTCCACAGGATGGAGTTGTAGAAGTTATTCTTTTCCTCCTTCTGTTATGAAATATACAATATTGCCTAGAGAATCAAGAAAATTGGGGATTGTATTGGCACGGAGGCTGAAGAAAAGTTCTGAGAGAGTCTTGAACTGCAAGAAGATCAAACCAGTCCATACTCCAGGAAATAAAGCCCAACTGCTCACTGGAGGTAAGGATTTTTGAGGCAAATATGAAGTACTTTGACCTCATAATGAGAAGACAAGGAAAACTTGGAGAAGAGAATGATGCTGGGGAAAGTAGGAAGGAAAGGGAAGAGGGACTGACCAAGGGCAAGATGGATAGATATTATCCTTGAAGTGACTGGCTTGACCTTGAAGGAGTTGGGGGTGGAGATGGCCGACAGGGAGTTCAGTTGTGGGATGGTCCATGAGGTCACGAATAAACAACAGTTGCCACAGATACAAATTTTGTGTGTGCTTTTACCAATGCACATTTTTACTCATGCGTAAACTTTGTTGCATGAATTTTCCCTCTAGTATAGTGCATTCTCCATAATGCATAATGTTAATGTTTTAAAATATCCACATTTTGGAGGTGCATGTTTGCTTGATACAGACATTTCTTTGTGAATCATGTTGCCAATTTTTCAAAGGCAAGGGTTTCAGTTCACAGATCCATTCTGGTTTTCCTATAATTTTAGCAGTACAGTACTTAACAAGTTCATATACAATTCTGGATTTCACAATTTCTGCCATTGTACCTCTAATGGGACAAATAGAGCTCTCCTTTTCAATTGTGAGTTAGAGGAAATCTCCGCCAGATGAGGAGGTCATCTTGAAGTCCTTCCAAAATGGAAGAATAACAAGGTCTATCATGGATGAAGCTTCATCTAAATTGAGTTCTTATCACAAAATGTGTTCTCGAGTCACTTGATAATGAGAATATTAGCAAAAATTGTTCAAGTATCTCAGGAAGAGATGGGTGATTACATTCATTGGGAAATTGGCCATTTGGCTCATTTCAGCTCCAGCATGGGCTTCCTTTTGCAAGCTGGACCTCCATGGACTATTTGTATAGGCCAAGAAATCTTGGTAGAACATACTTATTTTCCTCCTATGAAATTCTCTGTACTTCCTGCCTGTGTTCTAGCTGGGGGAAAAACATAAGCAGTTGGCATGAAGGGCTTGTTGGCACTTAACTGCCTTCGGATGAAATCTGGAAGTGTGGGAAGACACCAGCAAGGTGTTACTGCAAACAAAGGAGGCACACAAGGAAGGCATGAAGGTGAGAAGGCTGGAAGGAAGAAATTTAGCATAGATTTGGTAAGTATGTATTTTTCGCACCATAAGGCGCACCTGCTGATAAGACGCACCTAGATCTTAGAGATGGAAAATTGGGGAAAAATGGGGGCTGTCTACTATATGAGACACTAATATGGAGGGCGCTGGAGCAGAGGGGGGCGGCGATATACTCACGCTATATTCGCGCCCCCCCCCCCGGCGGCTCCCGGCGGCTCCCGGATGCGCCCGCGCATGGCCAGACTCTGGCGTGTCGCCGTAGCCAGTCGGCGGCGCAGAGGAACGGGGGCGGAAGAGGGGACTCACGGGGCGGGAGGGAGGGAGGGAAGGAGGAAGAGGCCGCAGCGCCTCCGCAGGGCTCCCTCCCTCCGGCGAGGCCTTCCTCCTCTTCCTCCTCGGCAGAGGCGCGACGGAGTGATGTCACGAAGATGCGCCTCTGGCGAGGAGGAAGGCCTCGCCGGAGGGAGGGAGCCCTGCGGAGGCGCTGCGGCCTCTTCTTCCTTCCCTCCCCTCCCGCCCCGTGAGTTTCCTCTTCTTCCTTCCCTCCCGGAAGGGCCCGAAGCCAGAGGCGCATCTTCGTGACATCACTCCGTCGCGCCTCTGCCGAGGAGGAAGGCCTCGCCGGAGGGAGGGAGCCCTGCGGAGGCGCTGCGGCCTCTTCTTCCTTCCCTCCCTCCCGCCCCGTGAGTCCCCTCTTCCGCCCCCATTCCTCCACGCCGCCGACTGGCTGCGGCGACACGGCAGCGGGAGTCTGGCCATATGCGGGCGCATCCAGGAGCCGCCGGGAGCCGCCGGGGGGGCGGCGAATATAGCGTGAGTATATCACCGCCCCCCCTCTGCTCCAGCGCCTCCCCCCCTCCCTGCCTGCATCTTCGCTCCATAAGACGCGGCTCATTTTTCTTCCTACTTTGGGAGGAAAAAAACTGCGTCTTATGGTGCGAAAAATACGGTATTCTTAAGCAAGAAGGATAATTCAATTAATAGTATGTAGTCAGAAGGTGGTGAAAGCCAGCAAGTGTAGTGGTTTGAGCACTGAACTAGGTCTCTGGAGATCAGGTTTTGAATCTCTGATTAACTATGGAAATCCACTGGTGACCTTGGGCAAATCAGATTCATTCAGCAGCAGAGGAAAGCAAAAGCAACCTCAATCTGAACAAACCTTTCAAAGAAAACCCCTTGACAAGCCCACTTTGGGTTTATTATAAGTCAGGAATGACTTGAAGGCACACAACAACCACAACAACAACAACAACAACAAGACACTATATTGCAGGAGAAAGACACCTACAGCAACTGGTTCTAATTTTGCACTGGCCAAGAATTTAGGCCTTTTGGACCGACAACATGCATCTTCTTGAAATTTCATTGTGATCATATCTGATTTATGGCCAGGTCTACATCAGAACCCAGAACCTTTGATGCTGGTGCTTCTGATGTCATTTGCTTCACACAGTTCTGGAAATAGGGATGGTGACAAAGGACACATTTTCTGCCATTGGAGTCTCCTCTCCAGGGAAACATCCAGTGGTTATATATCACAGATGGTGTAAAGCAGTGGTTCTCAACCTGTGGGTGTCCAGGTGTTTTGGCCTACAACTCCCAGAAATCCCAGCCAGTTTACCAGTGGTTAGGATTTCTGGGAGTTGAAGGCCAAAACATCTGGGGAACCACAGGTTGAGAACCATTGGTGTAAAGCAGGGCTGTCCAACTGCCAGCCCTGCAGGTGATTTGGACTTCAAATCCCAGAAATCCTAACAGCTGGTAAACTGGCTAGGATTTCTGGGAGTTGAAGTCCAAAACACCTGCAGGGCCAGCAGTTGGACAGCCCTGGTGCAAAGCAAGGCAAGTGCATTGAAGCTCATGGGATCTATGGCAACTCACAAAACTACAGATCCCAGAATTCCATAGCCAAGAGCCATGGCAGTTAATGTGGAGTAAAACTACTATAATCCTGCAGTATGGATGCACCCAGGCATATATTGGACTAGTACTTGTATATGTCACTAATAGCTTATAGCCCAGTGGTTCTCAACCTGTGGGTCCCCCAGGTGTTTTGGCCTACAACTCACAGAAATCCCAGCCAGTTTACCATCTATTAAGATTTCTGGGTGTTGAAGGCCAAAACATCTGGAGACCCACAGGTTGGGAACCAATGCTATAGCCCCTATGAATGACAGACCTCTGGGAGATCTGGTCTCTAACTGCCCTACGCTCTGGCTAGCAAGTATCCCAGTCACCAGGTAGTTTGGAGTTCAAGAGCTGTTGAATAGTTAATTATCTCCAGGTCAGTGACAGGTTATCCAAAGAAGATGAAGGAAGAAACAAGAGAGTGGTCATCAGCTGGTGCAGAAGTCATTACAGCAACTCAGTAGTTGAAATACACAAAACCAGCAAGGAGCATAGCAGAGTCATCAATCACAATAAGTCCAAAGATCAGGAGAAACACAAAGGAACTACTACCAATCCTCAAGATAAGATGGTTGCATGCAACAGAGCTGCTGGGAGATTTATGGGCACCTGCCTTCAAAACAGCAGTTGCCTAATCAATCAGATTCTCCTATTTAACAGCTGCTGGGATCACTCCACAAAAGATGGAGACATATTTTCGGCATCTTCCATCTCCTGCTAGGGAGCAGGGTCCCCCACTCCCTTAGCCCACCAACTCTTTCAGACTCAAGAGAGATTGCTCGGGGCTATTAATTTGTGGACATATGACGACGACTCCTCCGTGTCTGGATCGTTGGATTCCACAGAGAGGTACAACCCAAATTCTTCCTCAGGACTTCAAAACTCAGGGCTTCCTTCATTGACTCAATCCACCTGTCCTGAAGCCTTCCATTTTGCAAAGAACTATCATGATGTATCCTGGTATCTCATGATACATCCAAAACATGCGAGCTTCCATTTGGTCACATTTTTACTTCTAGTGAGAGTTCAGGCTTTGATTGCTCATTTCTTCTTTTATTTTTGGTGGTTCGGATAGTTAAAGGTAAAGGTTTCCCCTTGACATTAAGTCAAGTCATGTCCAACTCCAAGGGGTGGGGCTCATCTCCATTTCTAAGCCGAAGAGCCAGTGTTGTCCATAGATGTCTACAAGGTCATGTGGCCAGCATGACTGCATGGAGCGCCATTACCCTCCCACCAAAGCAGTACCTGTTGATCTACTAACATTTGCATGTTTTCAAACTGCTAGGTTGGCAGAAGCTGGGATTAACAGAAAGAGCTCACCCCATGGATTCGAACTGCTAACCTTTTGGTCAGCAAGTTCAGCAGGTCAGCAGTTTAACCTGCTGCACCACCGGGGGCTCTGGTGGTCTAGACATTGAATAAATCATCTAAAGAAGCAACTAGTTTCCCAAATAATTTTGTGATAAGGCTGGTATGCTTATTTCCGATTTTTTGGGAGGGAAGTGAGGGCAAGATCCTTCCAGGGCCTAAACCAGCTCAAGAAAATCCATCAAACTGGCCCAACACTACCTTGATACAAGGGTGATTTTGGAGTTGTGCGGACTTGGCTCTGAGACCTCTGGAGGTTGCCCATCCATGGTGCTGGGACTTTTAGGAGTTCCTGATCATGCCACATCAAACCTTCCTTCTCTTTCAGAAGAAACCTTTTTTGAATATGAGGTACAACAACGAGCAAAACTAGCCTCATTTGCATGACAGTTTTGACCATCATGAACCAGCTAACAGGGATCATTTTGTGCTACATACTCATCTTCTCTCCAGCCACAAAAACCCTCTTCAAAGAGCTCATCAAAACATATTATGCAAATACTCGACTCTCACAAAACTCTGTACTAACAGTAATAATAATCCTGAAGCATGGGGAAGAAGTGCTGCTTTTTTATATTTCGGAGGCTCCTTACTGGTTTCCATGGTAATTAATGGTGTTAAGAGCTGTTTGTAATTCGGAAGGCCTCAAGTTCAAGAAAGGAGAAGAAAAAAGAGGAGGAAATGAAGCTTTTATTAGCATGTTAACAAATAAAGGGTTCCATCTGCAATTTCTTCCGTACGCACCAGGCATCCAATACCGCCAGAAAAACATCTCTCTCCAAAGACCTTAGAATGAACACATATATATGTATGCTGTAATTTACCCTTTTTCTTACCTTTCATGATAGTCTCCTGCGCCATTACCCAAAATTTAATTAATTAAAGCCTTCCCACTTTGAGGTAGCAAACAGATGCATTTAGTTAATTATGGGGAAGTTTGCTTCTAAAAGAGCTATTCATCTTCAAAGACCGCCAAGTGTTTTGCAAACCATTAAGCCTCCTTTTGCAACCCAGGCATTTTAATCAGACACCCAAAGCTTATATTTGGATGCTCCACTCAACCTCGCTGTAAGCAACCTTTGTTCCCTAATGAAAATGAATGATCATTGCTCTGAACTTAAGGCAGATGTTAAAGCAATTTCCCAGAAGATCCTCGGAGACCTATTGAATAGGATGGCAGGACTGTTCTACCTTTCATCACTTATTTATTTCTGAGATGCTTTCAAATGAGTTTTTATAGGATTCTGAGAAAGTCTGCTAAGTGTCTATGTCATCCTTAGAGATTCATCTCAAAACTGCTCCATGTAGAAGTTACAAATTGGTCATTATGTTGTGGAACTTCAAGTCATTTCCAAACGATCATGACTCTAAGACAGTGGCTCTCAACCTGGGGTCCCCAGGTGTTTTGGCCTTCAACTCCCAGAAATCCTAAGAGCTGGTAAACTGGCTGGGATTTCTGGGAATTGTAGGCCAAAAACATCCGGGGACCCCAGGTTGAGAACCACTGCTCTCAGACAATCATTTTGTAGGGTTTTCTTGGCAAGATTTGTCCTAAAGAGCCTTCTTTTGAAGCTGAGATAATGTGGTTGTCAGATTGAAAACTGGAGACATCTCTTCTGTCTTTAATGTTTGTGTAGCAGAGGAGATTTCAGTAGGTGTTGCTTATTGCCTGTTTGCATTACAGGTCCTACCTTTTAAAATTCCCTCTTCTATAAAGCCATTAAAGAAACTGGGTCAATGTCCAGTTGTTCATCTATCAACCTTATGAGAAAGTATAACCTGCTCAAGGTCATCCAGTGGGTTTCCATTATCAATCAGATATTTATTTATTTATTTATTTATACTTCAAATTTGTATACCGCCACTCCCCGAAGGCTCGGAGCGGTTTGCAAAAAGCACAGTTTACAAAGAACACACATAAACAAGACAAACAGATACTATAAATACAGCGATTAACAATTGGTGGACCTAATCCGCAGCACAGAGTTCTGCCCTGAGAAATCTGGTGGCCTATAGTTCTCGGTGCGGCTGACACCAGGTTGAGGGGGCCGGAGTGTAACTCAAGTCCCGTGGTAGAAAACGAAGTTTGCCCTCAGGAAGGAAGGATCTGAACCCTTCAACTGATTCTGAGGGCTCAGGAGCACATCTTTTTCCCATCCCAACTATCTGTGTCTGGAGACGGGGTTCTTCCCGAGATCCTACCCAGCTCCTGAAGCCCACATTCCAGAATGTCCTGGAGTGGAATTTACTCCGCTTCTTGGGTCGTCCAAGCAGGTAGAGAGATCCTTGCCAGGTCCTGGCCAGCAACAGCAGTGCCGACATCCGTACTTCCTCCCTGTTTAGGCAGCAGGACCAGAGTCTTAGTTCAGTGTTCAAACAATTGCACTACACTGATGTTACAAATGCATGACGAAAAACAAACCCCACAACCTCTGAGGATGCTTGCCATAGATGCAGGTGAAACATCAGGAGAAAATGCTTCTAGAACAGGGCTGTCCAACTGGCGGCCCGGGGGGGCCGTACACGGCCCCCAGCCTGTTGGACACGGCCCCCGCTATGCCCCCGGGCGCCATTTTTTAAAAAAAATTAAATGGCGGCCGGGGAGGGGAGGCGGGGCAGGGAGGA
The DNA here is from genome assembly GCA_030556195.1 of Anolis apletophallus. Lineage (NCBI taxonomy): Eukaryota > Metazoa > Chordata > Lepidosauria > Squamata > Anolidae > Anolis > Anolis apletophallus. The sequence goes on from JARBWK010000004.1 coordinate 163,060,468, forward strand.
GGAAGTGAGCCAGCTCCTCCTCCCTGCACCACCCTCTTTGTCCCTCTCTCGCCGGCGCCGATGCAAACCGGTTTGAATCAGCGCCGGGCGAGAGAGGGGACAAGGGGCGTGCAGGGAGGAGGAAGAGAGCTAGCTCCTCCTCCCTGCACCACCCTCTTTTCCCTCTCTCTCCGGCGCCGATGCCTTGAAGGGAGGGGTCCCCGCGCGCCTCCCTCCCTTCCAAGGCATCACGGCAGCGAAAAACTCCCCGCCAGCCTGGATGGCTGGCGGGAAGCGAGAAGTGGCGCCGCTTCCCCGCCAGCCTTCCAGGTTTGAAGAAGGTTTTCACCCGGCACTCGAGACGCGAGTGCCGGGCTTAAAACCTTCCCCAAACCTGGAAGGCGGGCGGGGAAGCGAGCGGGCTGGCGCTTCCCCCGCCAGCCATCCAGGCTGGCGGGGAGCCGCCCAGCTCCCATGTCCCTCTGCTCAGAGGGACACGGAGCCGGGCGAAAACCCTCCCCAAAGCCTGGAAGGCTGGCGGGGGAAGCGAGCGGCGCTCGCTCCCCCGCCAGCCATCCAGGCTGGTGGGAGTTTTTGCCCAACTCCCATGTCCCTCTGCTCAGAGGGACACGGAGCTGGGCGAAAAACCCTTCCCCAAACCTGGAAGGCTGGCGGGGAAGCGAGCGGCGCTTCTCGCTTCCCCGCCAGCCATCCAGGCTGGCGAGGAGTTTCCTGGGTGACGTTAGGCTGGGTGACGTCAGGCGTCACCCAGCCTAATGTCACCCAGGAAACCCTCCTGAAAATGGGCAGGCCACGCAGGAGGCCGGCCACTCCCCCCGGGAGCAGCCACGCCCCCAGGAGAGGCCACACCCCTGGGAGCGGCCACGCCCCCCGCTCACTGATCACCTGCGGCCCCCCCCAGGTGATCAGTGACACTTCTTCCGGCCCTTGGGCCGGAAGTTGGGCAGCACTGTTCTAGAACATGGCCACATAACCCGAAAAATCTACAACAACCCAATGATTCCACCCATGAAAGCCTTTGACAATACATTGAAAAACAAATGAACACTTGTATTGGAAGCTGCCATGTTGACCTCCAGTGTCTATCACTTAAAACCCCGAGAATTAAATGGTTCTTCAGTTGTATGACCAACTTCCAACATATTGTTTTTCAGAAATGATTACCTCCAGAATTCTCGTTAACAGTTGATTTGTATTGCTAGATCGAACAGTTTGGTAGCAAAATAGGGAAGACTTGGAATGATACTGGCTTGGAAGAAAGTTTAAAATCTGGAATGCAGACAAATATTAGAAAAATAAAAAAGAATGAACACAGATTTAACTTTAAAGTGGATGATGCCATCAAAATAATTAAATATTTTGACTGTTTAGGTTCTATTGTTACTCAAAATGGAGGCTTTAGGCAAGAAAACAGAAGATAGCTAGGACTTGGAAGAGCAGCTATGAATCATAAAATTATAAGAGCTGGAAGGGGCCCCATGGACCATTAGGTCCAATTTCTTGCTCAGTGCAGGATTCCCAGCTAGAGTATCCACAGGAGGTAGCTATCTCCTAGAAGCCACAAATATTTAATTGAGGCTGTTGTACTTTGAGCCTATCATGAAATGGCGTATCTCACTGGATAAAACAATAATGTTTAGTAAAGTGGGAAACTATTACAGGTGGATAAGGGCCATATCTTAATTCAAGGAAGCCCCAGTCCTAAGTCTGCAAGACCTGAATTACTGGCATTGAGTTCATGGAGGCCTCTCGTTTATCTGGTCACCATAAATCAAAGTCTACTTGATGGCCAAAAACAAGTACAAAGCACAATTGTTTGCATGGCTCTTTATGCTAGCATAGTTCACCAACAGGATTGCAGCCCCATAGTAATTCTTCTCTATAATTGCCTGTTACAGTTAGCTAGCTAGCACAAAATGCTTCTTGATAGCCAACTTCAATGCTCTCTGCCTTTGAAAAGTTGATCTTATGTTCATTCTGTCTGCAGACAGCCCACTGAAGGGGATGGATGGAAATTGCCAAGCAGGAGGGAGACAGAAGATTGCACTTCAAGATGGGTTATCAAACCATCTCCCATCTATTTAGATTTAATTAAAAGTGCATGTCAAAAACGGTTGGATTCTGCTGTACCCACAGCAGCGAGAACACGCTGTTTTCAACAAGGTGATAATTATTTCCTTCTACAAGTAGCTTTCGAGAACATTTCCACACCAGGGTTTTTCTATAACTAAGATGACTCAAGTTGGCATACGCAGTTGATTTGGATTTGAGATGAACTATCTTGTGAGGAAAGGGAGAGGGGAAATCACAAGCAGAATGGGTTTCTGTCCTTTTAAAAATCTCATCATTGCCGCCAATAATCCATAAAATAATGGCTTACCTCCCATTGGGTAGTTAGGAAGTCATAAAGTAGACTTATGTCATTTTAAAATAATCTCATATTGACTTTTTGTGATTATGGCCCCATTGCCATTAGTACAAGTGAAACACTCCTGGAAAGCCAGTGGGCTCTCTTGAGCAATGGAGTTCTATGGTGCTGGTAAGTGATGTGCTGAAGATGTGATCAATCCCTCTTTACCAATAAGTGATGATATGAGAAACAGAAACAAGGAGCTCTCTGGGTTCCTGCTATATCTCTTCATTGTACCATCATTTCTTGGCAAGAGGGGACTGGTCATGTCATCCTGCAGAACCCTATTCACAAGCACTACAGAACTCCATTGTTTGGTTGGATGGCTGGATTTGCAGGTGGATTTCAGGGTTCTGATCAAGCAATGGAGCATAGCTATCATAACATAGCTAGGCCTCCTATGCATGATCTTGGGTAACACTTGTTGGCCATTTTGGCAATATACTAGAGTAGAAAAACCATACATAAGTTACTATAACAACATATACAATGGTTAAATTTCCTTGGAATCAACTCTTAAATTTACCACTCAAGAACTATTGAAATATTATAACATAAAGAATCTGCAGATGCAATATGAAGGTAGCCATGTGCTCGTCGTAAAGCTAGATGCTCACAAGCTCAGGTCACATATAAATATGCAGATAGTAAGACAGTCAGATTGGATGCCTGTAATGATGTTGATTATTTGTGTGTAAATGTTGTGTGACATGTGTTAAAATGTATGTTGTTTTGAATGTTCTATGGTTTGTTTCTGTGGGTGAAACAGAAGGGAGGCATGGCAGAAGCTTAGAAGAGCTGTCGCCATGGCAACCAGGGCTAGAGGCTAGTAGAATGTTCAGGTTTGAATTCTACAGTTGGAAAAGAGCGGGAAGCCAACTGCCAAATGAGAGGGGGAGGAGTTATGTTCTAGTTGAGAGTGTCCTAAGGACTGAAAGAGAACGGTCCAGTGTTAGTGTGTGTCTTAAGGTCTGCTAGTGAGCAGTCCAGTTAAAGGGTATAGAGACCCTAGTTAAAGTTGCAGGGGTTTATAGAGGTTTAGTGGAAACCCTATAATAGGTCCCCATTGTGTTATGTAACAGAAAAAGTTGTGCCTCTAAGGAAGTTTGAAACCAACCAAGATTGTACCCATTTGTGTCAAAATAAATTGTTTGCATCTTAAAGGAAAACACCTCTCCTGATTCTTTTATTGGTGGTGGCCCTCAAAGTCAGTGGTCAGCCGGATAAATGGTGGCAGCGTGGTCAAGTGGTCACTGAGAAGTTTTAATACTCCAGTCAGTTAAATGGTGAAGGGGTGAGACAGTACCCTGCCAATAAACGTGAAGTTGCTGAGGTAACTTCGAGGTTTCCCTTGGATTGGAGGTCAGCAGTGTGGACATAGAAAGATTGTCCAGTCTGAGGCCGGTCAAGAAGTGGAGTGGTCACATATTGGCGGCAGCGGTGGGATCTTTAAGAGAGGGTCCACCCTGTCCAGCCGGTTGATTTGAACGTAGCTTCACCACCATATTGGCGGCAGAGCGGTGGGATCGTGTAAGAAAACTGATCCAGTGCGAAAGCAAGGCTACCAGAGGAATTTGTTTAATTTCTCAGTTTACTGACCAAAGTCGTGTGGTAGTAGGAACTTTAATAGTTTAGTTTAAAGTTCTGAGGTAAAAGTTCGGCAAAATGACCACCAGGAGACAAACGAGGGCTTTGGAGGAAGCAGGGCAGCCTGAGGTTCTGCAGGAAGGAGAAGACTCTGAAATTTCAGAATCAGAGTCAAGTAAAATGTCTGGAGAATATCGGTTTAGGCTTGAGGTGATGAAACTTGAGATGCAAAGAGAAAGAGAAGAAAAGGAGAGAGAGATGCAAAGAGAAAGAGCAAGAGAAGGAAAGAGAAGAGAGAGAAAAGGAGAGAGTTGCAAAGAGAAATAGCCAGGTTGGAGTCTGAGAGAGGGAATGCCTCTCAGCGTGCCAGGCCAGTTCAAGAGGTGCAGGCAGAAGGTTCTATAGACCAACTCCTGAGGAGATTCCCGAAGTATGTAAAAGGGGATAGTGTGGAGAAATTTTTGGTTTCTTTTGAAAGATGTTGCTATGATTTTGAAATTGAAGAGGAGAGATGGATGACATATTTACGACCACAGATCTGCGGACAGTTGCTGGAGATTTATAGCGATATGGCAGAACAGGACCACAAGGTTTACCAGAAGTTTAAACAACAGGTCCAACAGAAGCTTCAGTTGACGCCAGAACATTACAGAGTTAAGTTCAGGTCCTTGAAAAGGAGAAAACCGAAAGTTTCTGTCAGCTAGCATCAAAGCAAAGCCAGTATTTCGATAGTTGGTTAAAAGGTGCTCAAATTACCAGTTTTCAGCAACTTAAGGATCTGATGATCCTGGAACAGTTTTATCAAAATGTTCCTCAGAGTATAAATGGTTAGTTCAAGAAAGGAATCCTGAAACACCCAGTCAAGCAGCTCTTATGGTGGATAAGATGGTGACATTGAGAGAAGGAGTTTGTAAGGCTGAAGGCTACAAACCAGTGGAGAAACATTGTTTCAAGAAACCATACAAAGTGTTGCCACAGTATCAAGAGGCTAAAAATGCTGCAGGAGAGTACGCTCGTTACAGAAGGCCTGAGGAGAAAAATTACCTCAGAGATGGCTCCCTCAGTAGTGGAAATCGTCCAAGCTTTGATATGGCTAAGAGAATGTGTTTTCATGCGGCAAGTTTGGACATATGAAAGCACAATGTTATCTACATAGCAAGGAAAAATCTTCCTTATGTATAACTCCAATATTAGAAAAGAGTTTTGAGAAGGTGCTTGAGTATAATAAAGGAAAGAGTTCTTGGAACCAATGCAAGTACATAATCCCTTAGAAAAACAATGCCTTTTTGTTATGTTGGACACAGATAGAGATGACTACTTTGAACCACTTCAAGTAGGTCAAAACGAAATATTAGGATGGAGAGACACCGGATCGGAGGTCTGTGTGATTCGCCCTGAACATGTGCCAGAGGCATTCAGAAAACCTGTGTCTCAGCTTAGACTAAAAGGAGTAGGGGCAGTGTTGTGCGACGTTGTGTCTTTGCCAATCCAATATAAGAATTGGAAAGGATTTTGGGATTTTGCAATATATGAGGACATTCCTTTTGATTGTCTGCTGGGGAATGATATTGTAAGGAAGATCAAGTATTTAACAAGAGATGATGAGTTAACTGAAGGTCCAGTTAAACAGCAAGATGTTTCTTGTTTACCAGTTGATATTATCCCTGAAGAAAATCCTGAGACAAGTTCAAATATAATAGAGTTAGTGAAAACAGGAGCAGGAGAAGAGGATATTGCTAATGAGCAAAAGGCAGATGAAACACTGAGATCTTTATTTACTGCGGCTCAGGATGAGGCGAAAGTCTTATCAAAAGAAAATCCTTCAAGATTTGTAGTTAAGGACGAGTGTTGTATAGAGAGACCATGTGTGTAAAGTCTCCAGGAGGAACTAGTTCTTGTACACAAATAGTTGTGCCCCAAGCTTATAGGGAACAACTTATGAATTTGGCACACGCAAGCACACAAGGTGGCCATATGGGAATTCGACGCACCACACAGCGCATCACCAGAAATTTCTTTTGGCCCAATATGTATCAGCACATTAAAGTGTTTTGTCAATCGTGTGATACATGTCAGCGTGTCGGAACAGGAAAAGACAAGACCAAGGTTCCCCTAATTCCTATGCCACTAATTGGAGAACCATTTTATCGTGTGGGGATCGATATTGTGGGACCCTTACCAAAGGCAAGTCGTAGAGGACGTCGGTATATCCTTACTTTGATGGACTATGCCACGAGGTACCCAGAAGCAGTGGCGTTGACTAATATTGATACAACCACAGTAGCGAACGCCTTGTTGTCTATATGGGGAAGAACAGGATATCCCAAAGAACTGATTTCGGATTTGGGAACCCAGTTTACGTCAAGACTGATGGAAAGACTGTTGGAGATGTGTGGAATTAAACATCTGACATCGTCTGCTTACCATCCACAAACTAATGGTCTTGTGGAAAACCTAAATAAGACCTTAGTAAGAATGATCAAGGCGTACACTCAACAACATCCAGCCGATTGGGATGAGAAACTACAGCAACTCCTGTTTGCATACAGAGAGACTCCACAACAAGTACTATATTTGATCCCGGAAAGAGTCAACAAACTTCAATTGAAATGGACAGGACCATGGACAGTTGTTAAGCGTGCCAGCAGAGTTAACTACTTGATACAAGAATTACAATCAGGACTGGAAAAACTGGTGCATGTTAACTCGCTTAAACCTTATGTTGAAAGATCAGTAGATGTATGTATAATAGTTAATGAAGGTGTAAATGGATCGTTTCATTTCTGGGAAGGGAATAGGAAGGCTGACAAGAGTGTGAGTCAGGTAAAGCTTGATGAAGGGCTGACTTGCAAACAGCAGGAGCAACTTAGAGAACTGCTCCATAAGTATAAAAATTTGTTTTCGGATTTACCGGGAAGAGTAGAAGGGTGCAACATCAAATTATAACAGGAGACGCCTTACCCATTGCGTCTACTCCCTATCGAGTCACAGGGAAACTCGTGGAGTGTGTTGATAGAGAAGTTCAGGAAATGCTGGATATGGGGATTATAGAACCATCCAGTAGTCCTTGGGCATCACCCGTCATGTTAGTTCAAAAACCAGACAACACAATAAGGTTTTGTGTTGATTATAGACGGTTAAACGAGGTGACGCAAACCGATACATACCCTATGCCAAGGTTAGACGACCTGTTAGAAAAAAAATGGGGAGAGCCAATTACATCAGTAGCCTAGATCTCACCAAGGGTTTTGGCAGATACCAATGGATCCCAGAGACCGGGAGAAAACGGCCTTTAGAACCCATAAAGGGTTACATCAGTTCAATGTCTTACCATTTGGACTTAAAAACAGCCCAGCCACTTTCCAACGATTAGTAGATAAGATACTCGGGGGTATGAGTAACTTCTGTGTGGCATACATGGACGACATAGGTGTATTTAGCAATACCTGGGAAGAACACCTACAACATCTAGACCAGGTGCTGTTTCGACTGAAAGAAGCAGGGTTAACAGTAAAAGCACCCAAGTGTCGTTTAGGGAATCGAATGTCCAAGTACCTAGGACACATGGTGGGAAGTGGTATGATTGGTCCAGAACCTACTAAGGTGGAGGCGATACACAAGTGGCCGATACCCAAAACCAAAAAACAGGTTCGGTCCTTTTTGGGATTAGCCAGTTATTATCGAAGGTTTATCCCAAATTTTAGCGAATTGGCGACTCCATTGACAGGCTTAACCAGAAGGCATGTCAAATGTTGTAGTGTGGACACCACAATGTCAGGAGTCAATGGACAAGTTAAAACAGACCATAACATCACAGTCAGTGTTGAAAGCTCCAGATTTTGATCGTCCATTTATATTAACGTGCGACGCATCAGAAACAGGTTTGGGAGCGGTTTTAAGTCAAGCTGACGAGGATGGGGAAAAGCATCCTGTAATGTTTTTAAGTAAAAAGCTATTGCCGAGAGAAAGTAGTCTTTCTACCATCGAGAAAGAATGTCTCGCCATAGTGTGGTCGATTCAAAACCTGAGACCATATCTGTGGGGCAGGAACTTTGTTTTGCAGACGGATCATGCGCCATTAAAATGGCTGAGTAATGTTAAGGGTACTAACAACAAACTCTTAAGATGGAGTTTACTCTTGCAAGACTACGATTTTAAGGTAGTGCATGTGAAAGGCAAATCGAATGTAGTAGCTGACTCTTTATCGAGAGTTACTTAAATTCAGATTACAGAATGGATATGGTTTGTATATAGTTGTGTAAGTATAAATGTATATGTGAAATGTATAAGATTATATAATGTCTTGCTAACGGCATTATTTTTAATTCTCTCTGTCCAGAGTGAATTAAAAATAATTTCGGGAGGAAGGAAGGTAATGTAATGATGTTGATTATTTGTGTGTAAATGTTGTGTGACATGTGTTAAAATGTATGTTGTTTTGAATGTTCTATGGTTTGTTTCTGTGGGTGAAACAGAAGGGAGGCATGGCAGAAGCTTAGAAGAGCTGTCGCCATGGCAACCAGGGCTAGAGGCTAGTAGAATGTTCAGGTTTGAATTCTACAGTTGGAAAAAGCGCGGAAGCCAACTGCCAAATGAGAGGGGAGGAGTTATGTTCTAGTTGAGAGTGTCCTAAGGACTGAAGAGAACGGTCCAGTGTTAGTGTGTGTCTTAAGGTCTGCTAGTGAGCAGTCCAGTTAAAGGGTATAGAGACCCTAGTTAAAGTTGCAGGGGTTTATAGAGGTTTAGTGGAAACCCTATAATAGGTCCCCATTGTGTTATGTAACAGAAAAAAGTTGTGCCTCTAAGGAAGTTTGAAACCAACCAAGATTGTACCCATTTGTGTCAAAATAAATTGTTTGCATCTTAAAAGGAAAACACCTCTCCTGATTCTTTTATTGGTGGTGGCCCTCAAAGTCAGTGGTCAGCCGGATAAATGGTGGCAGCGTGGTCAAGTGGTCACTGAGAAGTTTTAATACTCCAGTCAGTTAAATGGTGAAGGGGTGAGACAGTACCCTGCCAATAAACGTGAAGTTGCTGAGGTAACCGAGGTTTCCTTGGATTGGAGGTCAGCAGTGTGGACATAGAAAGATTGTCCAGTCTGAGGCCGGTCAAGAAGTGGAGTGGTCACATATTGGCGGCAGCGGCGGGATCTTTAAGAGAGGGTCCACCCTGTCCAGCCGGTTGATTTGAACGTAGCTTCACCGCAATGCCCAACGGTAATTATCCACTAGCTGATTATGTAATCTATGCTGATACTCCCTGAGATGTTCTCCAGAAGCAAAAAAAATTGATCATTCTCCTTGCCAGCTTTGTTTGAGATACATTTCTTCCTACCTTGGAAAAAACGTATTTATATAATTCTCCCACAAGAAGATACATATTTGGAAATTTGATAGAAGGAACGTGTTTTTATGTTTTAATTGTTAGTTGTTTATATGGTTATTGCTTTAGTGCTTTAATTGTGTTTTATCTGGAGGGCCGTAATTGTCTTACGTAAACTGCCTCAAGTCGCCTTCGGGCTGAGGGCAGTATAAAATCTAATAAATAAATAAATAAATAAACATGTGTCACTTACACTGCCTCAATAAGATTTGAAGCCTATTATTGAGTAGACTGATTGAATCAATTGGATTTACCTGAGTACAGACTGCCTAGTCAACAATACAGTCACAGATTCTACTGTAGTTGGGTTTAAATAATAAGATTCAGGTCCAGATGTTGTTGTAGGGATGGAATGAGGATTCATTAGTTTCAATGATGCTGGGAAATGGAAGGAAAAAAGGAAGAGGGGCTGACCAAGGGCAAGATGGATGGATGGTATCGTTGAAGTGACTGGCTTGACCTTGAAGGAGCTGGGGTGTTGATGGCTGGTCCATCAAGTCACAAGAGTCGGAAGCGACTGAATGATTAAACAACAACAAAACAACGAAAATGACACTCATAGTCTTTACATTTAATAGCTTTGCTGATTTAAGTGTTATGTAGCAGTAAAAGAAACTTGGACTAACTAAAGCTTCCATTTTGAATGTTACGTAATTTCCCTTCTGGGAGGAAAGCGAAGCATTGTTGAGTTTTGGTGCCTAAAACTAAACAGTTTTTTGAAAAAACATTGTAGTTTTCTGGGCAAGCTGTGCAGCTTTCATACAAAAGTTGTAAGGTTTCAATTGTTACTGGAAAAAGGTGTGTGTGTGTCCCAAGCTATGAGGTGAAAAAGCTGTTCCATTGTTTTCGACTTCTGTTGGGAATTTTAAAAGTGAGATTTATCATTCTTAACGTACACTGAGTTTCAAACTCAGCTTGAAGGATTTCCCCTCATTTTCATGGTTTCAAGCATGAGACAAGCTTGGAGAAGTGCCAGGCTTGAAGATCTATAAAGATTAATAGATCTGGGAAATATTCATAAAGCTGGGAACTCATTAGAACGACAGGGACTTGAAAGAGCCAAACAACAAAAACATCAACAGCGACTTTAGGGGAATTGCCAAAAACAACCCGCTGAGGACTGAGCCTGCAGAGTTGGCACAGAATGCTGGCTAACTGTGTTGGAGGAATGATAATGAAGATGGGAAAATAGAATGCCCTGAAAGAGACAATGCCTTGCTGGAGTCTCACCTAGAACACATCAGGACATTTTCTTTCACATATGGGCTATATGTTGCGGCCGAACCCCAGGATTACAGGTCCCCCTAGCATTTGGGGACTAGTTGGGTGGCATTGCGTCTTGTATTTTAAGGATGGGCTGGGATGACCCATTTCAGTTGACATTGCTGTTCTATATTTGCCAGTCCCTCTGCTGCAGACTTTATATCCCAATCGTTCTCTATATAATTTTGGTACCAATGAGAAATGGGGTTTCTGCCAGAGAGAAAACATAAAGATCACCCTTCATTTG